>CM029608.1:9626071-9745354 GCA_017311375.1 Mytilus coruscus
TTGCCCATTGACCCCATTTTTCTTTTATAAATCTTTTACATGTATAATTATAAGCCATCAGTTTTATTAATCCTCTATCAATATATACTAGTGTTAAAAAAATGTTAAAATTTTCATCTTGTTATTGATTTCTTTGTAGAAACTGGTTATGCATGTTTTAAATGTTGTAAATACAATACTACCAACTCAACTTGTCAAGTAGATGAGAGGATGGTAGAGTTAACAGACGGCAGACCTTGTTACCATGGTTACTGTGAAAGTGTAGGTATTTCAAAGAGGTTTTAAAGACAAGATTTTAAAATTAAAAAAAACCAAATCAATATTTGGTTTAAATATACAATTTGAATGCAATTTTAAGGAATTATATTGAAAAAAGGACAATTTTCATATTTTATCATTATATTATACAGAGGAATGTAAACCTGAGAGCTGATAGTGGTAAAAGATTGATCCTGAAACTAATATTGACATTTTTTCCAGGGTCATTGTAAGAAGCAAGTGTCAGACATGGTTCAGCGATTATTCAGTATTATAGAAAATATTACAGCTGATGAATTTGGTAAGTATGAAATAATAGAAAAATAGTACATGGACCCTCTTTTTTAAAATGACATTTTGCTTGATTATGTATGAAGATTATTTGTACCGATTTTTATGAACAAATCACCAATGATTTTTTTTAAATTAGATAAATATACAGCAAAAAATTAAAATGAATTATTTCCAAAAAGTTGTTACACAAATTTAAAGCATACTTATGTAAAAAAGATATTCCACATATTTTTACTGCCAATTGAATGTTTCTTGGTATAAGTCAAAGTTCCTGATTAAAGTAGGTTCTTTATTGATAGGTATATATCATGTGATCTTTGGGATTTCTTTATCATCAACAAATGAATTAAGGAATAGTCTCCTCTTCAGATCTGTAATATTTTCTAATTTTGTATTTACAGTGGAGTTTATGAAGAGTAACATTGTAGGAACAATCATCATATTTTCATTAGTTTTATGGATTCCAGCCAGTTGTACATTCAGTTATTTTGTAAGTAATGTCCTGGTTTTGTAAGTAATGTCCTGGTTGTGTAAGTAATGTCCAGGTTTCAAACTGGTTATTGATCAAGGACCTTTTATTCTTTTTATTTGTCAAGCTTGTATTAATTTATCATCATGTCTGATGTACTGAAATATTTTGTTATCTTTTATTAAAATAGGAAGATGTGTGAAAAATGCAAGAAAATTAAGGAGAATAAAAGATATACTAAAAACTTAGGAATTTTTCGAGTATTTATTATTACAATTGTTTTAATGTGCTAGTCTTTGTAAGAATCAGTCAATTTAGAAAAATTTGAAAACATGATAGGAAAAAACCCACCGACTAAACCATCCTATTTTGAAATTACCCTCATCCTGATTTAGAAATTGTAGGTCTTTTGTTTCTGCGTGTCTGGTAATTCGAGAAACTCTTGATAACATTTGGTTAGAATGATAGCAAATTACGGAGTTAGCTCCCCTTAATTGTTAATTTTTAGTGCATATATCATCCAAATTATTTTTGGAAAAATTATATCTTAAATTACCAGAACAGGAAAAAGGAAACAAATGTTATATTCATGCACCATTATACATTTTGAACTTAAATTAATGTCAACTTGAGCGGGTTTTTGTTTGTCATGTTTTCACTTCTGCCTGATTCTTAGGAAGATTGGCACTTAAGCTTAATAATTACAATTTCAAGAAATGCTGCATACAAATAATGCTAGCAAAATTATATCACTAGCCTGTCAACACTGAGTTTGTGAGTTTGAACCCCGCATGTGGCAATTCTTTCGACTCCCAATCTTAACTGACTAGAATTGTAAGTTTTCCTGCTGAAGGTGAGTGGTTTACTACACAGTCCATTTTTATCATTCAGTAAATATGAATAAAAGACAATACAAGTTTTCAAAAGAGATCATTAAACACGTGAAGTAAATTCTTGAATGGCTCAAAAGTATGAAGAGACAGTGAAAACCACTGATCTAATGTGATTTTTTGTATCTTTTTACTAGTCAGTGTGACAATAAGAAGATGTGGTGTGATTGCCAATGACACAACTATCTGACAATTAGCAAAACCAGTACAGTATACTTAACTATAATGGTCCTTAGTAATTCAAAATGTGAAACAATTCAATACTAAATTCACTCCCTTGACATCTTGGTTATCTTCCTTGATATATTGGTTATCTCCCTTGACATCCTGGTTACTTTACTATCCTTGATGCTGGGGTTAATAGTACAAAATTAACTCTTTATAAAACTTTTTTTGTCAGAATTTAGATCAAATAGATTAAAAAACATAGATTTTTACATCACATTTTTATTTATTTATTTATTTACAGGATAGAAAGAATGACAGAAAATTAAAAAGAATGAGAAGTAGGATGGTAAGTAAGATTTATTACCGTAATTCAGAAATTATTGAGTGCTTTTATTTTTGCGATTTTTGAAGAATGGACAAAAATGTGAGATTAATCATTAGGATTTCAGGAAAATCTGCATACAAGATATATGTATCTGATATTGAAATACGAGTTCTTATTATTGCGATACTCCCCTAGTCCTGTTATAAAATATTCTTATAATCTCTGAATTTACAGTACCTAATTTATACTGTGTATTCATTTACTTCTATTGGTACAAATTGACATGAATTGAAAATTGTATTTTCTTGGATATTTAATTTCATGTTTTTGCCAAAGTTTGCTAACAAACATTTCGAAAATTTATAATTCCTTGAACAATTAAATTTATAGTTTACGTAAACCCACAAAATCCGTGAAAATTTGTGCCCCATAAATAATTATGAACCCAAAGTAGTTAATATAATGATAGATAACTGTGGATACATTATTATTTGTTAGGTACCAATTTTTGTGGATTTCGAAAATAAAGGAAAACTGTAAATTTAAATGTTCAGGGAAATACAGATTTTCTTGTATGCAGACTCTGGCAAAACCATGAAATCAAATATCCACTAAAATACGTGTTTTCCTCAATCCACAAAAAATAAATGAATCCAAATTAGTTGAGACCTTAAGTGGCATATACTGAAAACCAATTAATTTTTCTTTGGTAATATATTTACACGTCTCCGGGGATTAGACAAAAATCACTTATATGAATCATCTTGAATATGTCAAAATTGAAGAATACATCACCAAAGTTAATAAATTGAAAAACTAAATTGCTGTTGTCTAATAAGGAAGAAAAATGAAACAGTATATGTAAATAGTAAGTTGATTGACAGTATATGAATAATTGTAACTCAGTACGTAATTTTTCTTGACAAGTGCCACATGTGGGGCAGGATCTGTTTACCCTTCCCAAATACCTGAGATCACCCTAAGTTTTGGTGGGGTTCGTGTTGCTGAGTCTTTGGTTTTCTATGTTGTTTTGTGTACTGTTGTTTGTCTTTTTCTTTTTTATCCATGGCGTTGTCAGTTTATTTTCGACTTATGAGTTTGAATGTCACTTTGGTATCCTTCGCCTCTCTTTTGATATCACAGATAGTCTCAAATCATGCTAGAAGCTCTTGAAGAGGACCTATCAAAAATGGGCATTTTTTTTTTCTCCACCAAGCACATCTACTAAAATAAAAGTGGAGATTGAAATGGAGAATACCCAAAATATGTTTGTGTTGCTAATAATTATAACAAATAATTCTGAAACAGACCAAGATATTATTAATGAGGACATATATAAAATAATATATATACTGAAAATTAATAAAAAAAAAAAAAACACAACCATATAATATTTTTTGAATGAACACTGAATTTATTTTTTATTTTCAGAATAATGTGTTCATATTAGATGAAGATAAAAACAAAATAAGGCATGCTGGGAACTTTAAACTCAAGCCTGCTGGTAGCATTATACGACAACATGGCATCCGTCCATTGCCAACGATACAAAGCTTTGATTACATGAACATAGAAAGAGAATCAAAGGTCTAATGAAAAAATTACAGAACAAATATATTGTATGGAGAAGAGGGACCAACAAATAATTTCCATGTATCTGTCTTTAGTTCCATATGTTAGTTACATACAGTTGATTGTAAATAGTTTTTAAAATTTTTTTTTATATTTTTGAGAAAAAAAATTTTAAAAACTATTTACAATCAACTGTATGTACTAAAAAATTTTATTGGTTCTTACAAAGCAGCTGTTTTATTCAAATATGAATACTTTAGTCAGTTATTTCTATACTATCAATTTATAAAAGTCTTTTAAAAATGAGCAGCCAACATCCTTAATTACAGGCTATAACTTATTAATTGTTCATTTTAATATCTCAGAAAACATCAAAATGTAAAATACACATGGTCATAGATACATTTTGTCTTCCAAAAAAATGTGTTTAATGTAAACAGGGTTACAGTGATGACAGGTCAAAGGTCATCAGCACAACAGTCGTTTTCTGTGAATGACAAAAACATTTTGCAATATAATCTTAGTATTTATTTTGTTAACAAGTTGGACAAAGTGGTAGGATGTGAGTGTCTTTCAATAAGTATTTAATCATAATTCTCACTCAGTACTAAATATTTTTGCTCTATTTTTTATTTATAATTTGAAAGATAAATAATGCATGAAATTGAAATTGACCGGCATACTTTTCCTGTTTCTTAGAACAGAAGTTCATATTTGTGTCCTTCTTTCTTTCTGGAGACCAGTACACTTTTATTAAAGTTATGTTGATTTTTTTTAGTACAAGCTATGCCAAGGTATTATTCTGACATGAAATGACTGTCACTTTTATATATAAAACACTCACCACCCAAGCACTGACCTGTGACAAGTCGGCAAATACTTTGTACACAGTGTCTTGACCCGATACTGGCGATAGGTACATTTTTTGTACATCATAAAGGTGGTTCATTACGTATAATTGACAATTATACATTTCTCAATTCTTATATTATAGTATTATATGTCTCTGATTAAACCATGGCCAATATTATCTTTAATTATGACATATTTATTGTAGTATCTGTCCATACATATCACATGACCCAGTTAGTTCACGTAGAATATTCAAGTTTATTTACAATTAATTGCAATCTATTCTATTTTATAAATGAAATGCATGACTGTACCTTCAAACTGGATACCTATATCCATAATTAATGAATAACAGAAGTAATCTTGCAAATTTTATCCATAAGCACATGTTAAATCTATTTATATCTACTTCCTGTCATTTAGGCGGGAAAATAGGGAGACTTAGTTGTTGACATTGAATATGGTTACTTATAGATCTATAGACCAATGAAGATAAAATGGCTTAGAATGCTGGAAATTGTAGAATTTAACATGGACAGCAATGAGGCCATCAAAATTTATGGTTTTAGCCTTTTGGAATTTTGAGTCCCCAATGCTCTTCAACTACGAACTTCATATGGCCTTTTAAAGTTTTTTGATTCAAGCGTCACTGATGAGTTTTTTGTATACAAAACGTGTGTCTGGCGTACAAAATTTTAATCCTGATATCTATGCAGAGTTAAGTTTATTTATACACAAAGATATATTAGAAATTGAGCGAACATTAATTTTCACATTTGAATGCTCTTCAATTTTGACATAATTAAAGGTTGTAAAAAGTTGCTGGATGTACTTAGGTGAGGTTGAGGAATTTTTGTTAAATGTTCAGACTCCTTGGTTTTTTTCCTACAATACAGGGTAAAATATTTTGGCCCATAACACCCATTTTTCTTTTGATATAAGACTTCAATAGCTCATTAAAGATCATTTACCAAAATTTAAGCAGATTCTATATTTCCTTTATTTCGATTTGAGACCCAAATAATTCCAATGCAAATACAAGGTAAAAGTCCGAGTCAGCCTTTTCCTGCCTTTTTTTAAATTAGATATCTCGAAAAGGAGCTCCATAACCTATCAATATTTATAGCATATTTTGTTCCTTGACTAACACTCTTCTGACTTATAGTATCAATTTTAAATTCTAGATTTTTTTAATTTCACCTAAGTGCATCCTTAAATGGATATAGATTTTGTTGGATTTAAAAGATATTTGGTGAAAACCATTGTTTAGGAGATAAATATTTGTTGACATCTATTGTTGAGTTGATTGTTGGTGATTGAGTGTAGTGGCTATGCATTTGCTGAACCAACATCAAATTTTAAATTGATGCATTTAATTAAAAAAAAGGTATATTGTAATTTCTTTTAAAATGCAAAAAATGTAAAAACAGTTGAGAAAATTTATCTTAACTAGAAAGAGTTACTTATACAACAGCATATATTATAGAAATTCAAAACATCTATTATATAATTGATGTCATGAAGTTTTCAACATTGTCCAAACAGAATTAACAATGCAAAATATATTAGAACGAACATTATGAGGTCATTATTATATCATGCATAAAAACTAAATATTATATATTTTAACAATGATTTTAAAAGGTTGCTACATGTCCATTCAAGTTTTATACATAAAATGTTTAACATTTTGCTTTTAGAAGCATGAGTATTAATTATGAATATAACTATGTGTTCAATGTGTGTGTAACTTATACTTAATTGTGTAAACGTAATTATGTGTATTGTTTATTCATTTTAACTTGACTCATTATATATAACAGGAAAAATGGAGGAATTTATCTGCTAATGTCTATTTGTATGTCTATGAAAGAATAAAGTTCGGTATTTCAAATATTTTCTTTTTCAACAAATTAATCCTGCAGAAATATTGTTTATTTTTCATCAAAGTTTATAAAGCAGGAAAATTTACCATTTCTGATCAAAATTATCAAGCTAGAAAATTTTTTTTTTGTTAAGTTAACCAGCAGGAAAATCAAATATTTTTCATCAGAACTTATATGCCAGTATCCAGCAGGAAAATTAGCCATGCTTCATCAATGATTTTATATCTAGCAGGAAAATTTATCATTTTATCACTTTGTAATATATCTTATGAAGTGGCTCCTTCCTAAGGAATAATTGAGAAATATGTTGAAAAAAAAGAAAAGCATAGACTATGT
This sequence comes from Mytilus coruscus, assembly GCA_017311375.1. Classification (NCBI taxonomy): domain Eukaryota; kingdom Metazoa; phylum Mollusca; class Bivalvia; order Mytilida; family Mytilidae; genus Mytilus; species Mytilus coruscus. The sequence continues at coordinate 9,633,122 of CM029608.1, forward strand.
CTTTCATTTAGCTATTCAATAGGACTGTCAAAGTGCTGGTTCTGATGAACTATTTTCCAGGAGGACAGATTTGATGTCTTCTTGCAATCCAATTTCATTAAAAATAGAGATCCTGTCTACACATTTTGCTAACAAGGATCTGACTACACTGTTCTGGTAATTATTACATCAGCCAATGAAATTCTGGCCTACAATTTTTAAATTCTGTACTATAACAATAAAACCAGAGGATCTCGAAAGGTCTTTTAAACAGAAAGTAGAACAGAGCGATGTTAGATCTTTCTTAGCAAAGCGTGGTCACATGATCTGTAGTTTAATCAGATTGCTTGCAATCATCACTAGAGAGGAGCTTTCTTGGAAGTTTTATACTCAAATTAACATGGTACAATCATTTGTATATGACAATGAAAGACATTAACTATTTTTATTTATAACTTCTCTAAGTTTTTTCTCTAGGAAATGAATTTAAAAACATTTTTTTCCCAGCAACCTGTGTATTTCTCAAAATATTATAAAAACCATGCATCTTTATAATATTTCTGTCAAACTATTTTTATTGCAAAGGAAATAAAACAATTCCCCAGAAACTGTTGGTGTTCAATGAAGTTCCATTTGCAAAAATTTAAAAAGCCAGCTGATTCTTGGGAAAGGTTTGATTACCTTCACATACATTTTTCATACAGTTTAACATTCATTTTATGCAATCCCCATATATTTGAAGTGTAAAAATCTTGAGATATTTAATTCTCTCCAAAAAATTTAGTTTTAAAATTCATTTTTAAACAAGCATTTTAGCAAATTTTGATTAGACAACACTTTTATCAGGAACATAGTTTTTTTATATATTTGTTTACATAGTTTTTATGAAATGATATATTGAATACTGATTATATACTGAATAAAAAGTTTAGCAACATCTATTTTAATTAAAAGTAAAATAAAAATTTCAAAAGTTTTAATGATTCATTATTTTTGTCAAGTAAATATTGAACATTATGGTTCATTTTCTTTGTTACAATAACTTATTTATTGTTATGTTTAGAGGTATAGTTTATTTTGAAATATGAAATTAAAACTATTTGTTGCTAAAATTTTTGTACTAATTATATAAAATGTGCCTTATTATTGTAACAATTTGTAGTTAAGTCTACTAACTGACCTTTTGATAAAATGCAACAGGACATTTTTAATTTGAAAAATTAAGTGTTTCTTATGAAACCATATTCAAAATACTTTTATTTGAATACGACTGCAAAATTTCAATGTTTTTTAGTAAAAATATAAGATTTGAAATTTTTCATGAGGTTTGTTAAAAAAAATTGACCATTTGATGTTTATTATTGTCTCTGTAAAATGAGGTGACTAAAAGGGGTATTTATTAGAAACTAAACATTGGATAATAAAGTCAAAGCCTAGGCATGTTAGGTATGAAGGTTTTTTTTATTTAGAAGAAATACAATACATGTCACTTTAATGTCTAAATGTTTTATTCTTATTGCATTATTTTAAAAATGAAATATGGTTATAATATTACCTTTTATTTGTGAGGTACAGATAAGAATTTTACAACAATTTTGTGCCTTAAAGCTTACTATTTGAAGTGCCTTTTTATTTTGGTTAAAACTGATACTACTTCTTGTTGACAAACTTTTATATTTCTTGTCACTTAATGGCAGACTACTGAAGGGTGTAAAGAAAAATTATGTACAAGATTTTTGAAAAATGTATATTTTTACTACCTTTTGATGCTATGGACTGTTCCAAAATTTATTGGGGGGATGAGTGGGAGGCACTGAAATTAAATACAAAATGGGTAGTCTCATTCTCCTGAGAATTTTATAAGAATTATAAGTAAAATGTAAATTTTGATTTTAGGGGTGATCAGGGTCTTAAAAAAGTGCCTCCCATGCATTTAATTCTGGAACAGCCCTAACTTGAAAAGTAAACCAATATGTTACAGAGCTCCTGAATTTGTGTGCCTTACTATTTAAAGTGCCTTTAATTTTGTGTAATACTGTTATTTGTTGACGAACAAATTTTTTTATTTGCTGTCTCCTTTATTGTATAACAGCAGGATGTAAATAAAGATGGCTTCCCAGTATGAGATTCAAGATTTTGGAAAAGAGTATTTTCCCTTTGCTATGAAATTGAATTGTGAACAAAAATACAAATGAGTCCCTGATTTTTTCCCATATAGAAATGTTTAAGCTACTGGGATTAAAATAAAAATATTTTATAGGTTTATTTAAGTTTGCATTTTTTACCTCCATTATGCAAATTAATGATTTTGTCTTCATATATTTCCAACTTTAATACATTCATTAAATGTTTTAATTGAATTATTGAAAAATTGGATAGAACTTTTTTGTGATCAACAGAGAGTATCTACTGCAATATATATAATACTCTGCAAAAAAAAGTTTTGGAGGGGTATATAGGAATCACCTTGTCTATACCTTATCTATGTGTCTGTCTCTCTGTCCATGTGACTTCTAAGTGCAACCAACCCCCACTAAACTTCTTGAAGAACAAACACAAAATATATGGAACAATTTCAAAGAAAATAAGGGTTTCAGCAATTCTAGACAAATATCAATGAATATGTTGTAAGTCTCTTGTAAGCACAACTATTCCTAAATTGCTAGACAGATATTGATAAAACCATACACAGCTGTGAAACACTACTTGAGGATATGCAGAAAGGAATTTAATATTGGCCTTGGGAATAGGACATTGGAGTGAAAATTAAAAATGCAAATAGGGTCATTTGAGCGCTGACATCATAGGACATTTTAGCACAGGAATATTAACCTTACCTAGATTTTCAAATAGGATTTTTGAGCGAAATTTCCTTTGATACTTTTATATTACTTAAAAAAATATTTTTAAAAAGTAAGAAAAATGAGTAAGTTTTTAAAATAAATATATTTTATTTGATTCTACACCTGAGGAATTCGACCAGTTCTGAGCATTTTACATAATGACAAGCCTTCTGTAGACCTTGTTGATTATGACAGTGCTCTGTTTTTTTTTACAATTAAAAGATGTTTTAAACTTTATGCGTTATAAACTCCACATTATATTTACTATATCCTGCTCGAAATCCTACTTCCACCTCCCCGTGGTGAGAAGTTCTAACAGATTATATCTGGCAAACAGACGAGGTACTCCTTCATCATTCTTATTTTTTTTTTTGCTCAAATGTCCTAAAATTTCAGCGCTCAAATGTCTAAGGAGAAATAATCAAATTTGCAATCTTTACATGTTTTAGGAGAGATAAGCAAATTTGCAATCTTTTTTTTGTGAGCTCACTCATAGTTCTAAAATCTTTAATACTTTTGATTAAAATCCTGGACTTTTTTTTCATTAATATTTTAAAACAAAGTTATTGGTTAAGACTTACGGTATATTTAAGTTATATTGGTAAAATGAACAACAAATTTTTTTTTTAATTTTACATAACACTAGATGTATATGGTACATTATATTCTAAATGAGAAAAACTTAAATTGAATATCAAAACTTAAATAGATTTTAAAATTTGACTGACCACAGCAACAGCTGACAAGACACAGGGTTCTACAGAACTCATGATATTTTTTTTAAATCTCATTGCTAACTCAAGATATTAAGTAAAATTAAGATTTGCTCTGCTGAACCTCAGAATTTTTTTGAAATTCCACATATTTTGGTTTTGTTCCAGCAAGATGTTTGCAGGTAAAAGTTTTGAATTGCAATTTTTTACTTGCAGAATTTTACCAAAAAATCAAGGAAATATTGTTTATTGGTGAAGGAAGCCTAGTTATGAATGTAAGCGTCTTTAAACTTCAAAGTATTCCTTTTGTTATAACTTTCTCCTCTTTTTTACAGAAAAACAAGGAGAAGTGTTTTTTTTTCAATATTCTTTTTAACTTTCCAATTATTCCAATTTGTATTACTTTTTCATAACATTCTTATGTAGAACAAGGGACCAGTTTTGTATACTTTCAATTTTCATTTTTTATCAGACTATTTTCAGTTAAAATTTTATTAAATGCTTTAACAAATTCATTATTACATATCAGAGTTTATACTATTGTTAGACATTTATTGTTCTATATTTAGATGTGTTTGTTCTATATTTAGAAATTCTTTATTAACTGTTTTAGGATGATCTTTTATTTCTATATAAAACCATCAAATTTTATCATGAATAAAATTTTAATAAAGATAGAGTTTTATGCTTTGTTTATATGTTATAAAAATGTAATTTTTTGACAGGATATTAGAGAGGTACTAAAAATATTGGACAGTACAATAGACCAAACCAACCACCTTCAAAAAGAGACATACAAACATAACACATGGTCCTGATAGCCTGTCTGACTTAACTAAATACAGTAAAACATATTATGGGTTAAACCAGTTTAACACACACTAACCTCCCCTTTGCCTATCGTAAAGGCAAACCTTAGTCTCACTTCTGCATCTTCATCACAGGGAAGACAAAAGACAACTAGGGTCATGGAGGAGATAAAGCCATCTTCATCACAGGGTCAAGAGATAAAGACAAAAAAGACAACTAGGGTCATGGAGGAGATAAAGACAACTAGGGTCATGGAGGAGATAAAGACATCTAGGGTCATAGAGGAGATAAAGACAACTAGGGTCATGGAGGAGATAAAGCCATCTAGGGTCATAGAGGAGATAAAGACAACTAGGGTCATAGAGGAGATAAAGACATCTAGGGTCATAGAGGAGATAAAGACATCCAGGGGTCTCCATTAAATCTTCAACAATGGACAAGCTCTAACATAGCAAGTTCCTAATTCAATATGCAGTCTGGAACAAAAAGGCACATCAGTTTGCCATAATGAATTTAACACAGATGACCCAAGATCAGATGCCAGAATTTAAAATTCATAGAAAAGACAAAAAACACAAAATTGTTTACATCCTTGTCCTTTTTGTCTCACCTGCAATGAAAGACGTGGAAAGTGCGACATATGTGTTTCTTTTCTGGCAGCTACTGCGGCTTTTAATTAATAAGCAATTTCAATGTTAAGTTTTCTGCTTAAGTTAGTTTGATAGGATCTACAATTTGTACTGGTGATAGATCAATGATATTTTGTTTGTATAAAGTTGCATTAATATCAGTACATATCAGATGGACAACTATTTTGAGGCCCTGCCCCCCTATGTCATGGTCCAGTGACTTTGAATTGATTAGCAATATAGCTGTCCATCAGATTGTCTTTTTAAACTATCCTGGAATTTTCAAAAGCTAGTATCTAGAAGGAAATTTTGTTAAAATTTTGTACCTGTTTATCAGGACTTAAGTTAACATATACACTTTGTTTTTAAAACATTTATTAGTTTATTGTATACCAAATTTTGATTGTTAACTGTTGTCTCATCAACAATCATACTGCATATCACTCAAGTTTATTGTATTATTGTTAACTTATTTTTCTCCTTAATTTTTTTATAGAAACAGAAAAAACAACCACTTAGATTCTCAACTTTGATGCACTGTAGATTAATTTATTTTTCATGGATGGAGGAAAACTTGTATTTTCGAGGATACATAAATTTGTGGTTTTGCAAAATTTGTACTTTGTTGGACATTGAAATTCAAGGTTCACCTATAACCACCTAATCCACAAAAACTGGTACCCCACCAATAATCATGATTCCACAGTAAATCTTAAGAAAAATCTACAATTTCATTGGTTAATCATATCAGAGTAAATACAAATATCACATGGCTTTTTCAATATCACACCTGTATCAACCAGACACACCATTACAATCCCAAGAGCTCTGCTCGAGGGATTAAATTGGTTGAGGGTTGATACAGGGTGTGATATTGAAAAAGCTACATCATATACATTTTATTATTTACTACAAGTAGATGTTTTTTTCACGTGAGATGATGTTATTCAGATTAGGGTTTGATAAAGCCTTTACAACCATGACTGATATCGATGACGTGACGTCATAGAGTTTAGGGGTTTGATAAAGCTTTTGCAACTGTGACTGATATCGATATCATCATGGATGGTTGATACAGCACGATTGCCATTGATTGTATTACACATACAGTTTACCTGTATTTACTACTAAGTATATAATAAATATAGATTCTACCACTTCATCGAGTGTGATACTATATTTATTCACTCGAGACAGTTAAATTTTCAAATTTAAAAAGCGAGGCCTGCTGAGCATTTTAAATATTTAAAATTTAACTGTCGAGAGTTAATAAATATTGTATTGCACAAGATTTGGTGGTGGAATCTGTTTCTCTAATTATTTTTAGACGATATGCAGACAATCCTAATCCTTCTTTTGGAACGACCTGCAAAAAGATGTGTTCTTTCTATGTGACGTCATCAGGCATGGTCGCCTTTTTCATGACATCACAATAGAAATTTCAGAGAAAATCAAGAAAATTCAACATCATAATCCAATTTTGACCAATGGAGAACTGAGATCAAATGAACCACACGTTGATTAAATAAAAATAATCAACAGGTTAGGAAAAGGATAAATCGAGTAAGAATTAGAAAAATACAAATATCACACAAACAGGAAATATAAACCAGTGCTAGGAGGTAATATAATAATGATTGATTGATTGTTGGTGTTTAACGCCCCACTTTCAGCACTATTGTCCATTTAGTAGCAGTCAGTTTTTATTGGTAGAGGACACCTTAGTGCACAGGGAGATCCACTGTCCCTCGGGTGGAAAACTGACAATCCTAGTAAATCAAGATTGAAGATGAATGCAGCTTCAAGGTTCCAACTCACAACCTGAGTGTTGACAGACTAGTGAAGATGAATGCAGCTGCAAGGTTCCAACTCACAACCTGAGTGTTGACAGACTAGTGAAGATGAATGCAGCTGTAAGGTTCCAACTCACAACCTCAGTGTTGACAGACTAGTGAAGATGAATGCAGCTGCAAGGTTCCAACTCACAATCTCAGTGTTGACAGACTAGTGAAGATGCATGTAGCTTCAAGGTTCCAACTCACAACCTCAGTGTTGACAGACTAGTGAAGATGCATGTAGCTGCAAGGTTCCAATTCACAACCTCAGTGTTGACAGACTAGTGAAGATGAATGCAGCTGTAAGGTTCCAACTCACAACCTCAGTGTTAACAGACTAGTGAAGATGAATGTAGCTGCAAGGTTCCAACTCACAACCTGAGTGTTGACAGACTAGTGAAGATGCATGTAGCTGCAAGGTTCCAACTCACAACCTCAGTGTTGACAGACTAGTGAAGATGCATGCAGCTTCAAGGTTCCAACTCACAACCTCAGTGTTGACAGACTAGTGAAGATGAATGTAGCTGTAAGGTTCCAACTCACAACCTGAGTGTTGACAGACTAGTGAAGATGCATGCAGCTTCAAGGTTCCAACTCACAACCTCAGTGTTGACAGACTAGTGAAGATGAATGTAGCTGCAAGGTTCCAACTCACAACCTGAGTGTTGACAGACTAGTGAAGATGCATGTAGCTGTAAGGTTCCAACTCACAACCTGAGTGTTGACAGACTAGTGAAGATGCATGTAGCTGCAAGGTTCCAACTCACAACCTCAGTGTTGACAGACTAGTGAAGATGCATGCAGCTGTAAGGTTCCAACTCACAACCTCAGTGTTGACAGACTAGTGAAGATGCATGCAGCTGTAAGGTTCCAACTCACAACCTCAGTGTTGACAGACTAGTGAAGATGCATGCAGCTGTAAGGTTCCAACTCACAACCTCAGTGTTAACAGACTAGTGAAGATGCATGTAGCTGCAAGGTTCCAACTCACAACCTAAGTGTTGACAGACTAGTGAAGATGCATGCAGCTTCAAGGTTCCAACTCACAACCTCAGTGTTGACAGACTAGTGAAGATGCATGCAGCTGTAAGGTTCCAACTCACGACCTCAGTGTTGACAGACTAGTGAAGATGCATGCAGCTGTAAGGTTCCAACTCACAACCTCAGTGTTAACAGACTAGTGAAGATGCATGCAGCTGTAAGGTTCCAACTCACAACCTGAGTGTTGACAGACTAGTGAAGATGCATGCAGCTGTAAGGTTCCAACTCACAACCTCAGTGTTGACATACTAGTGAAGATGCATGCAGCTGTAAGGTTCCAACTCACAACCTCAGTGTTGACAGACTAGTGAAGATGAATGCAGCTGTAAGGTTCCAACTCACAACCTGGGTGTTGACAGACTAGTGAAGATGCATGCAGCTGTAAGGTTCCAACTCACAACCTCAGTGTTAACAGACTAGTGAAGATGCATGCAGCTGTAAGGTTCCAACTCACAACCTCAGTGTTGACAGACTAGTGAAGATGAACTACTTATAAATAAGAAGATGTGGTACGAGTGCCAATGAGACAACTTTCCATCCAAGTCACAATGTATAATAAATGTGGATTGTGTCCACATGTGGACACAGATGATGCCCCCACTTGCATATCATATAGTATAAAGGGACATAACTGAAGAACGGTAAAAGTGACGCTACCCAAATTTGTAATTGATCTGAGTTTTGTGGTAATAAGCAGTGTGTGTAAGTCTCATAACATTTGGTTGAGGCAAACTTAAGTTAGAGAATGGAAACTAAAAATTTTGCAATTTTTCCATTTATAAAGAGGCATTACTCTAGAAAGGTTTGAGTGATGTCACCAAAATTCAAACTTGATCTGTGTTTTGTGGTAATAAGCATTGTGTATAAGTTTCATAACATTTGGTTGAGGCAAACTTAAGTAAGAGAACTAAAAGTTTTGCAATTTTTCTAAAAGTTTCTAGAATTTTGAGTGATGCCATTTATGAAGTGGCATTACTTTCTAGAATGGTTTGCAATTTTCCATTTATAAAGGCATGATGCCACCAAAATTCAAACTTGATCTGTATTTAGTGGTAATAAACATTGTGTGTAAGTTTCATAACATTTGGTTGAGGCAAATTCAAGTTAGAGAACGGAAACCAATTTTGGGACGTACAGACGTACGTACGTACAGATGGACAAGGGTAAAACTTAATGCCCCCTCCGTGATGGCGGGGGCATAAAAAGTAAACAATTATAGGTCAAAGTACGGCCTTCAACATGGAGCCTTAGTTCACATTGAACACCAGACCACTTAGACCACAAGACAACCAAAGCCCCTATATAATGATGATGATGGATTGCTGTTAATTGTCCAGTGGCAAATTAAAAGCAAAATCAGAACATATTAAATTGATGAGTTTGAACCCTGCTTTGTACTAGACTGGCACCCTGAGCCAGATTTTTAACGTATTAGTTCATAAGGTGGACACATGAAGACAAGTCACTGGACATTTTTCTGACTCCGAGCTCACCAGACTTTGCTTTTATTCATTAATGCTGTGTGCTTAGCAGAGATGCATCAAATACTAATTCTAAAGACTGGTTTAAAATTCCCTTGGCTAGGGATCAGGCCAATTACCTCCTGCACTTGAGGTTGGGACACTACCATGAGATCATAGAGGATTATTTTTGTACATAATATATTTATTTGTCACTCCTTGATTAAGCTATCAACATGACAATGTGTATTTTCTAAATGGCGAAACATGTCCACCACTATAAAATAATTCTTTGCGGTAACCAGAATGTTGTTGTATTTTTACAGTTAGAATTCATAAGGTTTTAAGACAACCACAGCATACTTCAGTATCCATGCAGATTACTCTACCAGCTTATGCCGTTAGAAGTTGTTGGTTCACTTGACCTATTTATTTCTAAATATAAGTAATGGTAAATCTGTGTGGAATAAATGAATTCTAAGTTTACATTAATCAACTTTATTTTGTCTTTGTATAATATATATATAGCAACAACAGTTAAGATCATACATCAATTTCTCCCCCAATTATCCCTCATTCACATTTAGAACATTCTTATTCAATAAGACGTTTTATTAAATATCAATGTTTACTATATCAGAAAGCATTCTGTTTGCTATTTTTGATTCTCTTCGTGTTAATATGAAAATGTACCAGAAAAAAAGAAGTTACTTTATTGAAACAACACAATATGATATGGTCTTGAATTACTGTAAGTTCAGAAATTAATGCGTGCATTTAATTTAGCGGACAAAAGTGCAAAATCTCATTAATGCGATTGCAAAACTTATGAGATTGATTAAAACTTTCTGAGATTTACAGAAACTACATTTCAAGTTTCTAGTTGTAAGTTAATGCATGTAGAAAAATTTAAAACATATAAATTCTATATATGAGCTGAGTCGGATAGAAATCGATGGCATGCAAATGAATATCAATACATCGAAAAAATCTCTCCAGAAAGTCTGTAACTGCTATATAATGAAAATCTACAAAACAGACCAAAATTCATCTTTTATTTCGTATTTGAATGTTCCAAAATCAATCAGTCTTACACATGTACATGTATTTGTGCACTTGCATTAAGTCGATTTCTATCCGAGGCAGCTCATATATTATTTTTCTTACATTAGATCTGTATACTAAAGCCTGCTTACACTTCACTATACAGAACAACAAATGATATTTAATGCCTCTGAAATTGTTTAAATACACCATGGCTTACCAAAAACATCTTATTAAATAAAAAGACATTTATACATAACAGATCTCTCAGAAAAATACATCAGCAAATGAAAGAGAAATGACATACGTTAATAGTCTTTGAAAATTAATATCTCACATTCACAAATAAATAAAATTAACAAGTACATAAATTTGAATAGTCTTAGAAAAATATCTTATGACCACAAATAAAGTTAACAAAAACATAAACCAATGACAAAACAAGGAATGTATAAGACAAAACAAAAATAAACCATTTAACATGGAATATATAATACATTAAACAAAACATATAAAGTTAACAAGCAGATCAACTAGTTAATGCCATGACAAGATGTAGATGTATAGATATGGAAGATGGTTTACTGTGATTTCTTAACAATGCCCCCTACTGGAACGAGAAGCTGCACATTTTTAAGTGCTTAGCACACATACATTCATAATACGAAGTATTTGAAACAGGAAATATGTTTTTGACAGGTGAACATATTTCCACCTTAAAGTCATCATTGTAAAGCTGCTGACCAATTATGAAGTGATTCTGTTCAGTAGTACATTTGTCCATGAAAAACGAGTTCATTCAACATAATTAAAGTATCGACAAACAGGAAGCAGGTGTCGACAGATCTGAAAAGTGCTCAGGAGTTACAAGTAATCACTGCCAAATTACTTACTTAACAAGACATTACGTTCAGTAGTACCTGAGAAAAGTTTGATAGAAATATTTGTTGAATGGGGACAGAAAAGATGAATACACTATTAGGGGCAAAATTTTAAAATAGCAAATTTCAGGAATGAAGTCTCTATGAACAGAACATGTGTAATACCTAAAATTAATGGAAAATATGGAAAGGCAATTGTTTATCATTTATGAGCATCATTAAACCTTTGACAGGATTTTTTTTTATATCAGAAATGTATGAGAATGAAAATTTGTACAGCAAAATGTAAAATGTATACTGATTGAGGTTTGCTTAAAGTGGTATATTCACCATGAAATAGTAGAATGTGTTGTCAGACATGTTTATGATTGATGCATAAAAAAACAAGTATAAAGATTTGGTAATTCAAACCTTACGAGTCATGGGGAAATAAATGTCATTGATAGTATCAAAATTTTACAATTATTAGTTTTATGAAAATCAACAATTTTGCACATATTTCATCACTACTGGCAGTTCTCATTGTTTATATTCAAAGTTTAATAATACCATTGAAACTTAGTTATTTCATGAATGGCTTTTCGTATAGTAAAATTTACCAAGCTTCTTCAAAAGAGCATCTCTTAATCCAAAATTCAACAAGAACTTGTTAAAGCTTACCACAAGAGCTAGTGCCTCAAGTCAAATCTTACCACAAGAGCTAGTGGCTAAAGTTAAATCTTACAAGAAGAGCTAGTGCCTCAAGTCAAATCTTACCACAAGAGCTTGTGGCTAAAGTTCAATCTTACCACAAGAGCTAGTGGCTAAAGTTAAATCTTACCACAAGAGCTAGTGCCTCAAGTCAAATCTTACCACAAGAGCTTGTGGCTAAAGTTAAATCTTACCACAAGAGCTAGTGGCTAAAGTTAAATCTTACCACAAGAGCTAGTGGCTAAAGTTAAATCTTACCACAAGAGCTAGTGGCTAAAGTTAAATCTTACCACAAGAGCTAGTGGCTCAAGTTATATATTACCACAAGAGCTAGTGGCTAAATTTAAATCTTACCACAAGAGCTAGTGGCTCAAGTTATATATTACCACAAGAGCTAGTGGCTAAAGTTAAATCTTACCACAAGAGCTAGTGGCTCAAGTTATATATTACCACATAAGCTAGTTGTTAAAGTTATATCTTACCACAAGAGCTTGTGGCTAAAGTTAAATCTTACCACTAGAGCTAGTGGCTCAAGTTATATATTACCACAAAAGCTAGTAGCTAAAGTTAAATCTTACCACTAGAGCTAGTAGCTAAAGTTAAATCTTACCACAAGAGCTATTGATTAAAGTCAAATCTTACCACAAGAGCTAGTGGCTAAAGTAAAATCTTACCACAAGAGCTATTGGTTAAAGTTATATCTTACCACAAGAGCTAGTGGCTAAAGTAAAATCTTACCACAAGAGCTATTGGTTAAAGTTGTATCTTACCACAAGAGCTAGTGGCTAAAGTTAAATCTTACCACAAGAGGTAGTGGCTAATGTTGAAATCTTACTACAAGAGAGAGTGGTCAAACATCATACCACGACAGGAAGTGGTCAAGTGTACAACCAAGGAAAGTTTGTCATGTAAGGAATTTTGAATGGTACTTTTAAACTTAGCTTATTACAACAATATAAAACAGTATTTCCTTTAAATGCGTAGTCAATGTCAAAGTAAAACAAACATGTAAATCTGTAAACACAATTTATATATAATGACCATGAAAATAATGTTTTGCTTTTTATGGCATTTTTTGAAGAGTCAAGAAAGCTGAATTCTAATTTCAAGTAAAAATTATTTAAGGATAGTTAAAGTTATTTGTGGGGATTTGCAAAAATGAAAACTGTGCACGACATAAATTTTAGGCACATACCATTTCCACAATTTTAAATGTGAAAATATAAGAAGTGAAATTCTTTATTCCTCAACTATTTTGCAATCATGTATGAATATTTTTTGAATGTATCCGAATCTTAATACTAAATTTCCTCTGGTGTATTCAGGCAAACATTAGCATAGCTAAGTTTTTATTAGCTATGAAAAATACTGCAGGAAAATAAATACAATTTGCAGTTAGGCCATGCTTTTCTTTGGCAGAAAAATTATACATGTTTTAAAAACACTGAAAAATTCACATTTATAAAATAAGATCAAATGAGAGACAGATTGTATGAGCTGCATAGGATAGAAATTGACCTTAATATGCAAAATGAATATCAATACATCTGTTAACTTATTTCAGGTTGATAAAATCTCTACAGAAAGTCGGTAACTGTTTGAAAATAGAGTTGTTACAAGAACCCTACAAAACAGACCAAAATTCATCTTTTATTTGGTTGTGAATATTCCAAAATCAATCCAAGTCTTATACATGTACATGTGTACGTGCACTTGCATAAGGTCGATTTCTATCTAACGCAGCTCGTATTATTATGACAAAAATACAGATTCATTCAATTTACTTCAGATCTATACTGGTAAAAGACATCTACATCATTTTATTTTTATGTCAATGTCAGAAAATTTGTTAAAACACTACTTAACTAAATCATGGATTGCAAAATTAATAAATATACAAATAAATAGTGTGGATTCATTTATTGTCATGGTTACCAATTTTTTTCATGGATTGAAGAATATTCGTATATTCCTAGATACTTGTTTTCGTGGTTTGGCCAAAGTTTCCATTTTGAAGTCAATTGGAAACTTTACTGTTGTTGAATTTTTTTAAATAAGTGGTTTGCCTCTATCCATGAAAATTGGCAGGCACCCGACAAATAATAATGAATCCACAACAGATAAAGTGTTAATTTCAAGGTTAAGGATATGTGAAGCATAAATCATAGTTTAATGCTATCTATTAATATCAAAAATCATTTATTTTGAATTTTTAGTTATTTTCTAGTTTGCAGATCTTTATGAACCAGGCTTGTCCTGTACAATTACATTTAAAAAAAAAATAAGAATGTAATTCTAAAAAAGGTGGCATGTGCAACTTGAAAAAATAAAATAAGTCCACATTCAAGGGCTGATCCAGGATTTTTGAAAAGGGGGAAATTATTCTAGAAAATGAAATAAGTACTGAAAACTTTTTTGAACCATTTTTCATATAAATCATGAGAACCATGTTTCTTTTTTTCTTTGCCGATCAAAAAGGGGATCGCACACCCTCTATGTTCTATCCTGGAGCCGCCACTGACATAGTAGATGCAATCTATATTATATAGTCATATGAAGATTCTTAATTTTTTTTAAGTGGAGCATCCAATATTCAATTTTGACAAGAAAATTCGTGACTTTTTGGTTTTTTCACCAACATACATACTCTCATTATATAAATTTTGCATAAATTGTTTAACCAAAAGTAACTTGAGAGAGAATGATTATAACATATAAATGTATTGGAGAATAATATTTAAGGACAAGTATTTTGATATTTTTTCAGGGAATGAGGACTTTTGTCTTTTTTAAAGTCTGGATAAAAAGATGTCACATTCTATTAATAACCAGTAGAAAATAACATTAAAAAACACAGTCCTTCAACCTACTCGTAAACTTTCTCTTGAAAATATGTAACAACAGGATTTCAATATAATTGCACATTAAAAAAACATTCTGTCAGATCCTCAAATTTGTCATTAATCAGATCTTACAACTGGTTGTTAGTCAGATCCTAGAACTGGGCATTGGACATATCTTCTTCAGTCTTACCAATGGCATCCGGATTTGATAATGGATCAAGATCAGCAAACAGATTGAACCAGGCTGACATGTCTTGCCCCTATTAAAAAGATATGAAGATTAGAATAGATTATATATAAATATATTCAACATTACCAAACATATAGACTTCTCTAACATAACTTCTTGGTTGGTATAATTCTTTTGTAGTTACCTTGCTGTCTTTTACTGAATGCAGGGGGCCTCTGTGTATCAGTTAAGCATGTCAACACTGAGGTTGTTAGATTGATCCCCACATGCAGTAGATTGGTTTGACTCAATCTTAAATGACTAAGATGGCCAGTTTCCTGCCGAATGTAAGTGGTTCTTTCAGACTTCCTCTACCAATAATAAAATGCTCCGCAGGGCGCAGCTTGATACGACCGCAGAGGTCGAACCCTGAATAGTTGGGGCAAGTATGGACACAACATTCAAGCTTGATACAGCTCTGAATTGGATTGTGATTAAATATTTGACACAGCATAGGTTTCTGACACAGAATGAATGTGGTCTAAGAACTTAAAAATTTTAAATTGGACATTCACCTATTATGGTCCAATATCCAAAATCCTTATACATGGTTAGATTCAGCATATCAAAGAACCCCAAGAGTTCAATTTTTGATGAAATCAAACAAAGTTTAATTTTGGACCCTTTTGACCTCAATGTGGACAAAGTTGATAACAGGGCCCAAAAATCAAAAATCTAAATACATGGTTAGATTCAGCATATCAAAGAACCCCATATATTCAATTTTGTTAAAATCAAACAAAATTTAATTTTGGACCCCGATTTGGACCAACTTGAAAACTGGGCCCATAATCAAAATCTAAATACATGTTTAGATTCAGCATATCAAAGAACCCTAAGAATTCAATTTTGTTAAAATCAAACTAAGTTTAATTTTGGACCCTTTGGACCTTAATGTAGACCAATTTGAAAACAGGACCAAAAATTAAGAATCTAAATACACGGTTAGATTCGCATATCAAAGAACCCCAATAATTCAATTTTAATGAAATCAAACAAAGTTTAATTTTGGACCCTTTTGACCTCAATGTGGACAAAGTTGATAATGGGGCCTAAAAATCAAAATCTAAATACATGGTTAGATTCAGCATATCAAAGAACCCCATATATTCAATTTTGTTGAAATCAAACAAAGTTTAATTTTGGACCCCAATTTGGACCAACTAGAAAACTGGGCCCATAATCGAAAATCTAAATACATGTTTAGATTCAGCATATCAAAGAACCCTAAGAATTCAATTTTGTTAAAATCAAACTAAGTTTAATTTTGGACCCTTTGGACCTTAATGTAGACCAATTTGAAAACGGGACCAAAATTAAGAATCTAAACACACGGTTAGATTCGGCATATCAAAGAACCCCAATAATTCAATTTTGATGAAATCAAACAAAGTTTAATTTTGGACCCTTTTGACCTCAATGTGGACAAAGTTGATAACGGGCCCAAAAATCAAAATCTAAATACATGGTTAGATTCAGCATATCAAAGAACCCCATATATTCAATTTTGTTGAAATCAAACAAAGTCTAATTTTGGACCCCGATTTGGACCAACTTGAAAACTGGGCCCATAATCAAAATCTAAATACATGTTTAGATTCAGCATATCAAAGAACCCTAAAATTAAATTTTGTTAAAATCAAACTAAGTTTAATTTTGGACCCTTTGGAACTTAATGTAGACCAATTTGAAAGCGGGACCAAAATTAAGAATCTAAATACATGGTTAGATTCAGCATATCAAAGAACCCCATATATTCAATTTTTGTTGAAATCAAACAAAGTTTAATTTTGGACCCGATTTGGACCAACTTGAAAACTGGGCCCATAATCAAAATCTAAATACATGTTTAGATTCAGCATATCAAAGAACCCTAAGAATTCAATTTTGTTAAAATCAAGCTAAGTTTAATTTTGGACCCTTTGGACCTTAATGTAGACCAATTTGAAAACGGGACCAAAATTAAGAATCTAAATACACGTTAGATTCGGCATATCAAAGAAACCCAATAATTCAATTTTGATGAAATCAAACAAAGTTTAATTTTGGACCCTTTGGACCTCAATGTGGACCAATTTAAAAACGGGCCCAAAATCCAAAAACTTAATACACGGTTAGATTCAGCATATTAAAGAACCCCAAGAATTCAAGAATAAAACCCCATTGAAATTGGTCAAGAAATAAGCAATTTATACAAAGTATCTTCTTTTGCACAATACTGTGCAATTGAATATTTCTTGCAATTGCGCAATACTGTGCAATTGAATATTTCTTGCTATTATGCAATACTGTACAATTGACAATTTCTTGCTATTGTGCAATACTGTGCTATTGGATATTTCTTGCTATTGCGCAATACTGTGCAATTGAAGATTTCTTGCTATTGTGCAATACTGTGCAATTGAAAATTTCTTGCTATTGCACAATACTTATTATATAATATTTACACATCCTGTTTGGTGTGTATCTCCTGCCATATCATTATTATTTGCTTTTAAATATTAATCAGAAATAACCAACTTAAAATGGAAAATTTTAAAGAAAAAAAGGAAAAAAAATCCCCCAATTTTTGAACCCCTTATGATTTATCACCCCAAACTCAGTCCCAGCCTTCCCTTTGAGGTATGGTACCTTGCAGTACAATTTCAGAGATCCATACACTTGAACACAAGTTATTGTCTGGAAACTAGAAAATGCTTATTTTTGGCCCCTTTTTGGCCCCTAATTCCTAAACGTTTCTGGCAATTACCCCCAAACTCAATTCCAGCTTTCCCTTTGTGATATGGAACCTTGTAGTACAATTTCAGAAAGATCCATACACTTACACACAAGTTATTGTCCTGAAACTAGAAAATGCTTATTTTTGCCCTTTTGGCCCCTAATTCCTAAAATTTTGAGGCAATTACCCCAAAATCAATCCCAGCATTCCCTTTGTGATATGGAACCTTGTGGTACAATGTCAGAGAGATCCATACACTTACACACAAGTTATTGTCTGGAAGTTACAAAAATGCTTATTTTTGGCCCCTTTTTGGCCCCTAATTCCTTAACTGTTGGTACCATAACCCCAAAATCAATCCCAACCTTCCTTTTGTGGTATTGAACCTTATGGTAAAATTTCCTAGAGATCCATTCACTTAAACTAAAGTTAGAGTGCGAAAACCAATGTGTCTTGGACGACGGCGCCGACGGCACGACGACGGCGGCGGCGACGACGGCGACGGCGGCGACGCGCAACGTCATACCAATATCGACCACAAAATTTTTTTGCGGTCGTATAAACTGCCTGCCTCTATAGAGCCAATATTATTGAAAGTGGTGTTAAACACCAACAATCAATCAATCATACTGAATGCAGCCAGTTGTCTTGTTGATGCTCATGTCATTTTGTTGTTAGATTGCTGCATGACCTTTTATTTTTGGTTTCTGATATCCATTTTTATTCAGAATTAACTAGGGATTAATCTTATAACATTTCAGTTATATATAAAGACATGCCATGAACACCATTTTTTCTTAATATACACTTATTTTTCAAACCTTATTTCATGTAAATATTTCACATGAAGAGTGAAAGCAGGCAAGCAATTGCATAAAATTTGAAAGGTAATTTTCTTTCAAAGTTCCAGAACTCTTCAAGGAAAAAGCAAGAATATAACAAACCTTCTTTTTCTGTGATTTAGCTTTGGGTTGTTGAGGATTTTGACCAGCACCACCTGGTGGCATCTGCCCTGGCATTCCAGGGCTCATAACTCTATTGCCTTGCTGTGGTTCTCCTGAATAAATTATAAGAATCAAATTAATCAAATATTATTGAAAATTTGATTTTGTTTAAAACTTTGTACATTTATCTAACTTCGTTCTTTTTATGAATATAACCCAAATATATTTATCCATTTACCGGTACACATTTATTTAACTTAGCGCTGCTATGACGTCATTGATTTTTCAAAGTTGCTCTACATTTTCCTATTTTGATTTTGTTAGTCGCATCTGTATTTTTTTCTAGTCTCTATTTGAACATTTTAACTTCTTTCATAAGTATTTAGCTTTTGATGGTCAGCAATAATATGTCTTATGCTAAAGTGGGGTATCAGTTTGGCTGTGCAGGATGTAAAAATATACAATCATATTTGGTCTGAATGGGGATGTTAAAATCTGATGCCTCATGTATGGAGAACACCACACTATCTGCAAGTTAAAAAGCACTGTAAGGGGTTTGTAGATGGCCTGCTTAATGGAAAAATGTATCCATTAGATATTTTTTTAGAGTGGCCATCTCAATTTGATGTCCTTCACCACAGTTCACTGTAGTCCACTTTGTAGAAACCACCTATTTTTTTAGTTGTTAATTTGTTCTAGTTGTGAATATGCATGAAGTTTTGCCCCTGGATGTTATGTTAACAACAATAAATCAATCAATAATGTTCTTAAAAAGAACATCATTTAGTCTTAGATGCACGATTTTTTATTAGTTGTTATTGACTTTGAACTAGCTGTCAGTAACTGCGAGTACGCTCAGATCTGTACTTAGTGTCTTTTTGTTGTTGTGATGTGCAAGTACCCGCCACATCCGTGTTTTTGATAGATGTATTTCTATTTGTATCCATCTGATGAGTTTAGCCTTTTCCAACTGATTTTTATACGACCGCAAAAAATTTTTTGCTGTCGTATATTGGTATGACGTTGGCGTCGTCGTCGTCGTCGTCGTCGTCGTCGTCGTCGTCCGAAGACACATTGGTTTCGCACTCTAACTTTAGTTTAAGTAAATGGATCTCTAGGAAATTTTACCATAAGGTTCAATACCACAAAAGGAAGGTTGGGATTGATTTTGGGGTTATGGTACCAACAGTTAAGGAATTAGGGGCCAAAAGGGCCAAAAATAAGCATTTTGTAACTTCCAGACAATAACTTGTGTGTAAGTGTATGGATCTCTGACATTGTACCACAAGGTTCCATATCACAAAGGGAATGCTGGGATTGATTTTGGGGTAATTGCCTCAAAATTTTAGGAATTAGGGGCCAAAAGGGCAAAAATAAGCATTTTCTAGTTTCAGGACAATAACTTGTGTGTAAGTGTATGGATCTTTCTGAAATTGTACTACAAGGTTCCATATCACAAAGGGAAAGCTGGAATTGAGTTTGGGGTAATTGCCTAAACGTTTAGGAATTAGGGCCAAAAGGGCCAAAATAAGCATTTTCTAGTTTCCAGACAATAACTTGTGTTTAAGTGTATGGATCTCTCTGAAATTGTACTGCAAGGTACCATACCTCATTGAAGGCTGGGATTGAGTTTGGGGGTGATGAATCATAAGGGGGTTCAAAAAATTGGGGAGGGGGATTTTTTTCCCCCCTTTTTTCTTCCTTTTTTTCCTTTTTTTTTTCTTTAAAATTTTCCATTTTAAGTTGGTTATTTCTGATTTATATTTAAAAGCAAATAATAATGATATGGCAGGAGATACACACCAAACAGGATGTGTAAATTATTATATAATAAGTATTGTGCAATAGCAAGAAATTTTCAATTGCACAGTATTGCGCAATAGCAAGAAATCTTCAATTGCACAGTATTGCGCAATAGCAAGAAATATCAATAGCACAATATTGCACAATAGGAAGAAATTGTCAATTGTACAGTATTGCACAATAGCAAGAAATATTCAATTGCACAGTATTGCGCAATTGCAAGAAATATTTAATTGCACAGTATTGTGCAAAAGAAGATACTTTGTATAAATTGCTTATTTCTTGACCAATTTCAATGGGGTTTTATTCTTGAATTCTTGGGGTTCTTTAATATGCTGAATCTAACCGTGTATTAAGTTTTTGGATTTTGGGCCCCGTTTTAAATTGGTCCACATTGAGGTCCAAAGGGTCCAAAATTAAACTTTGTTTGATTTCATCAAAATTGAATTATTGGGGTTCTTTGATATGCCGAATCTAACCGTGTATTTAGATTCTTAATTTTGGTCCCGTTTTCAAATTGGTCTACATTAAGGTCCAAAGGGTCCAAAATTAAACTTAGTTTGATTTTAACAAAATTGAATTCTTAGGGTTCTTTGATATGCTGAATCTAATCATGTATTTAGATTTTTGATTATGGGCCCAGTTTTCAAGTTGGTCCAAATTGGGGTCCAAAATTAAACTTTGTTTGATTTCAACAAAATTGAATATATGGGGTTCTTTGATATGCTGAATCTAACCATGTATTTAGATTCTTAATTTTTGGTCCTGTTTTCAAATTGGTCTACATTAAGGTCCAAAGAGTCCAAAATTAAACTTAATTTGATTTTAACAAAATTGAATTCTTAGGGTTCTTTGATATGCTGAATCTAAACATGTCTTTAAATTTTTGATTATGGGCCCAGTTTTCAAGTTGGTCAAAATCGGGGTCCAAAATTAAACTTTGTTTGATTTCAACAAAATTGAATATATTGGGTTCTTTGATATGCTGAATCTAACCATGTATTTAGATTTTTGATTTTTGGGCCCCATTATCAACTTTGTCCACATTGAGGTCAGAAGGGTCCAAAATTAAACTTTGTTTGATTTCAACAAAAATTGAATATATGGGGTTCTTTGATATGCTGAATCTAACCGTGTATTTAGATTCTTAATTTTGGTCCGTTTTCAAATTGGTATACATTAAGGTCCAAAGGGTCCAAAATTAAACTTTGTTTGATTTCAACAAAATTGAATTCTTAGGGTTCTTTGATATGCTGAATCTAATCATGTATTTAGATTTTGATTATGGGCCCAGTTTTCAAGTTGGTCCAAATTGAGGTCCAAAATTAAACTTTGTTTGATTTCAACAAAAATTGAATATATGGGGTTCTTTGATATGCTGAATCTAACCATGTATTTAGATTCTTAATTTTGGTCCTGTTTTCAAATTGGTCTACATTAAGGTCCAAAGGGTCCAAAATTAAACTTAATTTGATTTTAACAAAATTGAATTCTTAGGGTTCTTTGATATGCTGAGTCTAAACATGTCTTTAAATTTTGATTATGGGCCCAGTTTTCAAGTTGGTCCAAATCGGGTCCAAAATTAAACTTTGTTTGATTTCAACAAAATTGAATATATGGGGTTCTTTGATATGCTGAATCTAACCATGTATTTAGATTTTTGATTTTGGGCCCCGTTATCAACTTTGTCCACATTGAGGTCAAAAGGGTCCAAAATTAAACTTTGTTTGATTTCATCAAAATTGAACTCTTAGGGTTCTTTGATATGCTGAATCTAACCATGTATTTAGATTTTGGATATTGGACCATAATAGGTGAATGTCCAATTTAAAATTTTAAGTTCTTAGACCACATTCATTCTGTGTCAGAAACCTATGCTGTGTCAAATTGTCAATCACAATCCAAATTCAGAGCTGTATCAAGCTTGAATATTGTGTCCATACTTGCCCCAACTGTTCAGGGTTCGACCTCTGCGGTCGTATCAAGCTGCGCCCTGCGAGCATTTTATTATAGTTTGTTCTTATGTTGTACCGTTACACTACTAACCCAGGTTAGGGGAGGGTTGGTGCCTTCAAACTAGTTTAACCCGCCACATTATGTATGTATGTGCCTGTCCCAAGTCAGGGCCTGTAATTCAGTGGTTGTTGTTTGTTGATGTGTTACATATTTATTTTTCGTTCATTATTTTGTATCTAAATTAGGCCGTTAGTTTTCTTGTTTGAATTGTTTTACATTTGTCTTTTCAGGGCCTTTTATAGCTGACTATGCGGTATGGGCTTTGCTCATTGTTGAAGGCCGTCGGTGACCTATAGTTGTTAATTTCTGTGTCATTTGGACTCTTGTGAAGAGTTGTCTCATTGGCAATCATACAACATCCTCCTTTTATATCAAGAAATAAGAACTAAAATCTTTAATGGAAAGAATATAAAATTGGCATGACATACCTTGTGAAAGATTTATACCCGTCATCTGTTTGTTCAAGTCTAATAAATTTGAAGGCATAAAGTCAGCATGCTGTTCTGTTTCACTCCCTTGGTTGGTTGCCATGGTAGTAGCTGTTCTACCATCTCCAAACACAGCCTGCCATTCAGCACTGAACTCGTCCTCCTCTGTAGATGGAGCATTCAAAATTTCATTCAATATTGTCATGTCATCTTTATCTGTGTCATCAGGGTCAAGGTCATCTGACAATAAATCTTTATCTGAAATTGAAAAATTTGCTTCACACTGAAATAATCATCACATGTATTAAAGATTCTTCCTGCTGCAAATTCTTCATGTAACTTTTAGACATGAATTAAAATTAAAAATAATTTTTCAAAATTTCTGCACCATCTTCTTTTTGATTGATTGATTTTTGGTGTTTAACACCACTTTCAACACTGTTGGCAATTTGTGACAGCAATTTTTTATTGGTGTAGGAATCTGGAGTTCCCCCAAAGAACCAACACCTGCCACATGCAGGATTCCAACTCACATCCTCGGTGTTGACAGACTAGGGATGCAGTAGTTGAACTACTAAGACCTCTCTGTCTTGTTTTCAAAGTAAGATCTTTGTTTCTGCCATTATAGTTTCAATTCTCATATCAAACTTTTAATATGAATTTTAATAACTCTTCTGAGCAGTTTTTTCTTCATAGATAAATACTCAGTATGTTTACTTTCTATCTTAAAGTCCCTACCCTAACTCCAAAACATGTATTCCAATTTTATTGAATATATTTCATTTCATTTTATTAAATTCTGGCTATTTCTTATAGATGATTCTTAATTCCATTTGTTAAATAACAAGAATGTGTCCATAGTACACTGGATGCCCCAATTTTCATAAAATTTTGACTATGTTCAGTGGACCGTGAAAATGGGGAAAATCTCTAATTTGGCATTAAAATTAGAAAGATCATATCATAGGAACATGTATTCTAAGTTTCAAGTTGATTGGACTTCAATTTCATCAAAAAACAACGTCGACCAAAAACTTTAACCTGAAGAGTTATCTCCTGACGGTTAGGTACCACCTACCATTTGTTAAATGGGGCACAAAATTATTTGAAAAATAGGGATGTACAAGTACTTGTATATGTGACGAGCTATATATGACCACAGATAAGTTAACAGTTAACTGTTACTGTTAATTTTAAAACAAATCAGAAATTCACATTTCAATATTTCATCGTACAGTGAAACCTGTCTATAATGAGTTTTTTAAACCCAAATTAAACCTATCTATAAAGAACTCTTGTAATATATATTATTCAATGAAAATTCTTAAGTAATTCAACCTGTGTAAAATGAACACCTGTCTAATCTGGACAAAATCACCTGTTGATGTATTATATGCACAGGTTTGACTATATTTGACTATATGTACATTGTATTACTGTCTGGCTATTTATAACATCTAATCTACTTTTTAAACATTTTTTCTTAACTATTATTTTCTCTATAATAGACGAAAACGGTATTTAAATCAATCCAAAAGAAAATCATTTCTTATTCATATGTTTTAACAAAAGACAACTTTTAATTAAAATATTCACAACACAATAAAATTACCTTGGACCCATTCTTCTTTCATAAATAATAAAATCATTTTAGGGTTAATAAAGAACTCTTGTCAAAATCTCCTGTTAATTGCATAAAAATATCTGAAAAATTACCCAAAATTATATATATTACTTTTCTTGAAAAAAACCACCCCAATAAAAAAAAAAAAAACAACCAACTTGTGAAATAGTGTTTTAGCAATAATGTAGTTTTATAATGTTTGTATTGTTGACTAATGTCTTTCCTAATTCCTTTAAAAAAAGTAAAGAAT
Source organism: Mytilus coruscus (assembly GCA_017311375.1). Taxonomy (NCBI): domain Eukaryota; kingdom Metazoa; phylum Mollusca; class Bivalvia; order Mytilida; family Mytilidae; genus Mytilus; species Mytilus coruscus. Next base: position 9,657,903 of record CM029608.1, read on the forward strand.
ATTTCTATTTTTCATAGTTTCAAATTGTTATCTTATTTGAAAATTATACATGTATTTTGATATTTGGGAATTTACTGTACTGCCACAAGAGATGAATACTGGTAATTCCTGGACTTCAGTGATTATTCTAAAATACAAATGGACAGATCTTGCAATTGGCCATCATTGCACAAGATTGAAGAAACTAAAAAAACTGTTACATCCTATTAAATGTGATTGTTGCAACATTTCAATTTGAATTTATTTGCAACAACTCCACCTATAAATACAATTTACAAAAGCATAACTTTATCAAATGAGTTTTAAATCACATTCAAAGATATTATGTAATCTGTTTCCATGCTGTGAAATTCATTTCACATGTATCCATTATGTCTTAGTTTGTTTTGGGGGTGTGTAGGTGGTTTATATTACATGACTTCAAGCAAATGCTCCAAGATCTATTTTAAAATGAGAACTGCAATAGACTTAATTCAACTTATAATGTCAATAATAGAGTGCTGAAATATAAAGAATAATGTTCAAAATAAATTAAGAATACAGAAAAATGGTATAAAAATGATATAAAAATGGTATAAAAATGGTATAAAAAGGGTATAAAAAGTAAAAGAATACAGAAATGAAAGACCCACCATCAGGACCCTCCTTTTACCTATTATATTTAAATTTTGTTTTGGGGGTGGGGAGGTGTAGGTGGTTAATACAACATAACTTACAGCAAATTATAAAAATAAGGAGATGTGGTATGATTGCCAATGAGACAACTATCCACCATATTTTAAATGAAGTTGTATTAAGCAATTATAGGCCCCAGTACACTACAGCCTTCAACAATGAGAAAAAACCCATACAGTATCGCCTGTAAAAGGCCCTGACATGAAAATATGTAACAAGATTTATTTCAAAATGATAAATTCAGCAGACTTAATTTAACTTATAATGAAAATTTTAGAGAAGGAAATATTAGATTAACATCAATGAGATAGCAGCTTGGAGTGCAGAAGGTAAAAGTTTTGATCCCTGGCCATAACATTGGTAATTGCTGCTTCTTTGCTAAGCATACAACAAAAAGAAGTTAGATCGAAAACTGGTCTGCTCAGTCCGAATACAGTGTCTAGGTTAGGTGACATGTCTTCCTGTGCACGGTAAGAAGGTCTGGATGGTGGTTTACAGAATAGAGAATAATAGGCAATAAGTGGAGAATGAAGGGCAAAAAAAAGATAAAGAATAGAGAAAATATATTAGGCAAAAAATACAGAATAGCGAAATAATAGGGTGTTGAAATATAGAGAATAATGGTCAAAATAAATAAAGAATAGAGAAAAGTGGTCTTAAAAGTTAAAGAATAAAGAAATGAAGTACCCCATCCATTCAGACCCTCTTCTTATCTTCCAAAAAATCAATGCTGTTGTGTAGCACTTGTCGTACTATCTCCATACACCCCTTTTCCATCTCCCTCCGCACCAAAAACCGCTATGTATAATCAAGCATTCATTCATTTTAAGTCCCACTTAAAATGTCAATATAGATTACAGTAGCTTAATTGCTGTATACATTCCTATGAAAAACACCAATACAATTTATCAATAACTCAATAATTTTGTTTACCTACAAATTACACAGTCATTTGGTCTGGGTAAAATTCATTTTCATTATAGTCTGTTCTATATAACAATTGCCATTCCAAAAGTATGTGGCTCTTCACTAAGCAGTCATCATTGTATAAACGACAAATGAAATAATTTGTAGATCTCCATTTGTTAACTTTTCAATTTTGTTATAAGGGCAATAACTTCTATAATTATGGTAGAAATGTACAGTAGGTAGAATTCGACATTCTGATCATTTTAATATATTAGAAAAGCAGACATTACATTTTCCCCTTATTAAAGTTCTATTTTTAGACTTGACGGCAATGTTGATGGGCAGACAGATACCCTGGATATAATTTATAAATTATATAACCTAAGAAACATTCTGACGTGTGTATTGATGAAGACCACATGTTGACCTCTAGATGTCCTTTGGTTATATATATTCATATCATTGGGTTGAGGCATCATTGATGTATACCCTACATCTACTTTTTATTCACGTGACCACATCGGTATCAGATTGGCCTAGTAGTTTCAGATGAGAAAATTTTTGGAACAACTTACAAAGGATTTACAGAACATAACCATTGGCAGGTTATAGCAAAAGCTCACATAGCCAATTGGGCCCAGAGTTCAAAAAATTGGCCAAACTAAAAATATTCTTCTGATATATCTTTTCAAATTAAACCAACATCACGTTATTGGGCTAAAGGTTTTACAAAGCATGAACAAATATACATTTATACTACAAAAATAAAATTCTCAATATATTAAAAACATGAACAAATGGTTAACTTTTATCTACTAGTAAATCTTCTTGATATATACATGTACAGAGCTTAAGACTTCAATGATCAAATTTTGATCAAAAGTCTTAAGCTCTGTATATATGTTATAAACCAATGATAAAAAAGTTTAAGTGAGCAATTGTTTGTGTTTAAAACTCAAACTGTTGAATGCCATCTAAAAATATATTATGTGTACCCTTAACTGTACCTCATTGCATAAAAATCTTACAAATTTGTGAAGTTTTCTTCAATATTTCTATTTAATCGGATGTAAATTTTGCATTTGTCAATATCAGCCCTGATATTAAATCCCTAATATGTACAAAAGTAAATAAACTGTTAACTTAAGACTCTATATTTGACAGATTGATATCTTTATTACCTGTCTGTTGAGATAACACTATCTGAAAAAGGACTTTTTCACACATGTATAAAATAGTTTTTTTTTTATTCAAGGTCCGCAAACAAATTTCATGAAAAGACATTTCAATATTCCGGTACTGTTCTTTGGAACAGTATTCCTGTAGAAATAAAAAGACATTTCAATATTCGGTACAGTTCTTTGGAACAGTATTCCTGTAGAAATCAAAAGACATTTCAATATTCGGTACAGTTCTTTGGAACAGTATTCCTGTAGAAATCAAAAGACATTTCAATATTCGGTACAGTTCTTGGAACAGTATTCCTGTAGAAATCAAAAGACATTTCAATATTCCGGTACAGTTCTTGGAACAGTATTCCTGTAGAAATCAAAAGACATTTCAATATTCGGTACAGTTCTTTGGAACAGTATTCCTGTAGAAATAAAAAGACATTTCAATATTCGGTACAGTTCTTTGGAACAGTATTCCTGTAGAAATCAAAAGACATTTCAATATTCGGTACAGTTTTTTGGAACAGTATTCCTGTAGAAATCAAAAGACATTTCAATATATTCGACAGTTCTTGAGATTCCTGTAAAGATAGAACAGTTCAAACAAAGGTATTATAATTTCTTGTTTCTAGAACAAAAAGCTAATTATCAGATTCATAAACAAACATGTAAAACCAACCAAATAATGATTATCATAGAAATTTATCTATAGTCTAAAAATCCAGATATGTCTTGTATATCATTTAGGAAATATGTTCATGAAACATAACACATATAATCTGTATGTTTTTCACCATCTGTTTTGCATAGTAAATTGTATTTATGTATATAGATATAAGAAGATGTGGTATGAGTGCAAATGAGACAACTCTCCATTCAAGTCAAAATTTATAAAAGTAAACCATTATAGGTCAAAGTATGGTCTTCAACACAGAGCCTTGGCTCACACCAAACAGCAAGCTATAAAGGGTCCCAAAAATTACTAGTGTAAAACCATTCAAACGGGAAAACCAACGGTCTAATCTATATAAAAAAGAGAAATGAGAAACACTTATGAACCACATCAACAAAGGACAACTACTGAACATCATATTCCTGACTTAGGACAGGTGCAAACAAATGCAGCGGGTTTAAACGTTTTAATGGTACCAAACCTTCACCCTTTTTCTAAAACAATAGTGTAACATCACAACATAGAAAGAATATTTTGAGTTATTCAGAGGGCATCAGGTATTGTAGTAACTGATTCTACCCTCATTAAATAAAGCATTTATTATTTATTATTATTATTATTATACGACTGTGTGGGAGAATTCACAGATCTCCAAATACCATTTTTTTTAAAAATGCGCATCTGGCTAACAAAGTTATAAGCATTATAACCAATAGTATATTATAACCACATATTAGCATATATGATACAGTAGCAGAGGGCAGATAATAATGAATCCAAATTTAATGTGTTGTTTTCACTATGTTGCTGATAATAAGCATAAACAAGGAATGAGCTGTAAAATAACCAGCAAACTGTACATGTGTTTTCTGTATTTTGACCAATGAAGAACCTAGATCAAACAAGTCAGGGAAAGTATAAATCGAAAGATAAATTGAGAAATTCATGTTATCGTCATTCTATCTTATAACCTATATTGGGGGTCTCAATGGCTGAGTGGTCCAAGTATTTAACTACAGTATCACTAGCCTGTCAACACTGAGGCTGTGAGTTCAAATCCCTCACATAGCTGGTGCGTTCAACTCCAATCTTGATTGACTAGGATTGTTAGTTTTCCTACCTAAGGTCGTAGTTCTCTCCGGGCACTCCAGCATCACCAATAAAACGGACTGCCAAAATAGCACAAAAGTGCTGAAAGTTGCATTAAACATCAATCAATATATCAAACATCAAAATCATCAAATCATTTAAAAAGAATCTAAAATAAACCACTATAAATAGTTTTGGTTCATATAACAGAATTGGTTTCTTTAGTACAACCATGTATGAGTACAAAGTCTGATATCTTGATGAATTTCTTCACCAGTGACCAATCTTATAAAAAGTAACAAAACATCACCGATAAATTTACAGTAAGTATAAAGGTGTAATACCACCATTGTTTTTCCGCTATTAGTCTTAAATGTTAAGTTTGCACTTTTCAAAAAAATTGTGCAGAATTTATCTTTGTTTCAAATAAAGAAATACTTGGCATGAGTAAAGTTTTATCCTACCCAGTACTACAGACAAAATTTCACATAACATTTCATCGCATATAAGATAATAACTATCACTGGAAGTTAACCAATCAAATTTCCACCTCTTTCTTTCACGTTTACAAACTTTATCATGTAACCTCAAGTTTCCAAAATATTTTATAGAAACACCAAATAAAAGAATTTCCTACAACTGTCAAACTCAAGGGAATATTTTTTTTCGGCCTTTTTTCGTATGCAACCGGATGTGACGTACTATGACTTGTGGTATTACATGTAAAACAGTCAATAAATTTTTATACATTTTTTTACCTTTATCCTATCTAATTGAGCTATTTAACAAAAATCTTCAGATCTAAAACTTTAAACTATTAACACAAGACTTTTTTTATAGAATATATCCTTTACATTCATTTTCAAGATTTAATTTTTTATTTTAATTCACAATCTTCCATTAAATACATGTAAAAAGAAAGCTCAAATTACTGAAGCATGGATACTTAACATTTTAAACTAAGTAATTGTAAGTATTTAACGCTGATCCCTTTAAAATACTTTTACGATATAAGCTATAGGAACGTTATGATTATAAGTTTTTGAAAGGTAAAATCATTTCTACCTGTCAATTTTCACCTGGAGATGTGAAAAACAGGCCACATAACAACGTTAGAGATAACAGTCACATATTTTTTCAGGATTCCAAAAAAACTTATATTTGGGGTAAGATAAATCTGTTTTTTTTATTGATTTTAAAAGTCAGTATTAATAGCTTCAACTTTTTAAACTGTATTTTATTTCATTCATTGATAAACTTCTTCGTATAATATATGAAATAAATTTTTAAAAATGCCAAATAGGTAAGCAAAATTTGGCCTTTACATTTTTTATTCCAAAATGTAAGTCATTCAAATGCTCCATGATTCTTACTGGACATTTGATCCAGTCTTTACTCAAGTAAAAGTATTCATAACTTCAGCTGATTATATATTAAGCAATATTATTTTCACACTTATTTACATGTGCTTTCTGAAAAATTGTACTAAATTTGTTTATACGAAATGTATAAAAACAGATGTCCATGCAGGAGTTCACGCACATACCATGGTTTATCATATCTATATTAAAAAAAATCAGAAAATTGAAAAATTTCGAACTCATTTGACTTCTAGTTTTCTCCTTTAACTGCACTTCAATTTCATTCTATAAATGTTATACCAGACCTGGTAGTAATTAATCATTGTACTCAGATCAAAAATCAACAAATAAAAAAACTTAATTTGGCGTTTTGAGGACAAATTTTGTACTTTGAGTACAAAGAAAAGTTTTATGATAGAAAGGCCTATTGTCAAATGATTGTACAAGAAAATACACAATACCAAAATTTCTATACTTAATGATTTTCCTTTTAAACCTTTTAATCCAACTGGCCTCATGTCAAGCCAAGGATTAGGATTTTCAATTAAAGTGTCTTAGTGTACACTGTTGCAGAATTAACATAATATATCTCTTATACAGTGGACCGTATATATCTTAGTTAAACAATGTTTAAACAAATTCACACCAAATTATGTACTGACCGTCCGTTATAATATAATAAGCAAATACAGTGGTGTTTAAATTTGTAATTTATTGTTAGCATAGAAAATTGATATGTGACTTGAAAAGAAGGGGTTAATAAGGGGAAGTGGTTGTCTTCAAAGTTGTAAATCCTGCCAAACTAGCCAAGTCCAGTAAAATTTCTAATGAGCTCCAAGAATTTCACTGAGCTGCAAGAATTTCACTTAGCCATGCCATTAACAAATTATTGATTGATTGTTTGATGTCTGCTTTGGGTCGCATCAGTGCAAAAAGGCTATATCGTGGCGAAACCTATTTCAAATATTTAAACAAAAGGCAGTTTAAAAAATCAGACTAAATGTCTTTCAATATATATAAACTTTAGTTTAAAGTAAAATTAGACAATTATCAAAAAGTATTCAAAAAGACAATTTGGACCTGACAGCAAAAGAGTTGATAGTGATGACTGCATTGGTTAATACTAATTTTTTTATATAGTATTCAAAGCTCTGTATATCTTATAATATACATGTATAACGATAATGCCGGTTTACGGTTTTCCAAAACACAAGTTAAACAAACCAGACATTTACAGGTTATAGCACAGTAGTATTCAATGATGGACCAGAGCCCACACTTTAAGGGTCTAAATTAGAGGCCACAGTAGTTTACATTACCCATGTTCTTGTAAAACCAAAAACGAAAAAAAACGAAAAAAACAAGGGAATCACATGAACTATATAAAGTAAGCTGTGAATAAACCTCTATAACTAAATATCTGTTGCTGCCATTATGGACTTAAAACATTATTACACCCCAAGAAATCAATTCCAGCAAGTTTTAAAGTGTATTTTAATTGAAGTCATATTGATAAAATATAATATCAATTTTATTTGCAAATGAAACCTATATGGGTCAAGCAAATATACTTTACTTCGGTACTTTAGTATTTTCTATTAAAACACTAACTTTATCAACTTCTATCAATATTTCTAAAATTTAATTAAAGTCTTGAAATGAAATTTGTTTTCAATAAATTTGATTGATTTCTAGTTAAAACCATAAATTAAAGTCCAATTCATAATCAATGTCACCTTTTTACACTAATTGCTCCATTGAACTTCTCTCACTTTACTAATCAGCTAAATGAAAATCAATAGGTAATTTTCCTTTTTCCTGTCATCAATCAAGCGATTATCTCAATCAAATATGTTTTAAGCGATTAATCAATTTAATCAGCTTTATCAATATTTAATACAGAATTTTTATAGAAAGTTTGTTGTCCCTGGCTACTGAACTGATGTGTTTCATTTTAAAATTATATGTACATGTGAAAACGTGAAAAATCATCTGGAAAATTGGGTATTTAGGTAAACAAGTATTTAAAAATTTATAATTCTTCAAACTGCTGTGAATGTACTAACATTAGGAAATTATGCTGCTGTAAAATTAATAGATAGTATTCCACCTTTAAAGGTAAATTTGTCTTTTATTAATAATAAGTAAGTAATTAATGTTTTGATCAATCCATTTTTACGATATTAAGTAAAATAAGATTCACTTTCCTCTTATCAGCAAAATTTAAATCACACAATCACATGCATATCTCAAAACATGAGAGTAATTTTAATATATCATTCTAATATCTATTTCCTTTTTTCAGGGATGACTACAGCAACAACTATGAATGGAAAGGAGGAGATAACTCTTGCTGAACTAATCGAATCAAAATTCATGAAGTGTTCCAAATGTAACAAGATTTATCAGGACCCCAAGATTCTCCCTTGTCTACATACATTCTGTAAGACCTGCATTGACAAAATATCACATGAGGTACAAGTTACGACAAATAAAGAAAATTCTGTTGACAGATTACAGTGCCCTCTATGTCAGTCTTTTATAGGAATTCCAGAAGAGGGAGCCACTGCATTTCCTGAAAATCCATTCTTGTCTAATTTACTGAATATTCATGAATACAAACATCCAAAAGAGCGAGCATGTGATTACTGCAAATTTGATGGGAAAAAGACAACAGCTGAATATTTATGTTTAGACTGTAATGACGATATGTGTAGCAATTGTTCCGATGCCCACCGTCGAACAAAAATAACCCGTAACCACAGTGTCATACCGTTCAAACAAATTCAAAATGGCCTCTATGATCATGACATGCGTTCACATCAAGCACGACCATGTACCAAACATGGCGATCAAATGGACTTTTTTTGTGAAATCTGTGAAATTTTAATTTGTCCTCAATGTAAAAATGAGGAGCATGATAGTCACAGGAGTATCAAATTTGACGACGCCTTACCTCGCTACAAAAGACACATTAACGGATTACTAGAGGGCATCCAAGGTCGAATTCCCAGTATTGCAGACTATGTGAAATATTTAAAATCTTACGAGAATTCTTTGAAAGAGAGCAAACAAAAACTAACAGAAAATTTAGAAACGCAAGCAAAGACTTTACATCAAATCATTGACAGTTACAAATCTGAAATGCTTGAAAAAATTTCTCAAAAATGTGAAGCTGAAATGACTGACCTTGAAACAAAAAGCAATAACCTTGAAATTGCTGGTAAATCGCTGCAGGATAATGCAACATATCTTCAATATCTACTTCACCATGGACGTAGCGATGAAATCCTCGCTTTACATCGGCAAATCACTTTCCGTCTTACACAACTTGCTAATATGCAAATTGATGGAATTACTCAGAAACTAAAAATGGGGTTCTCCACAGGAACAAACATGGAACAAAATATTAAACTTCTCTTTGGAAAACTTCTACTGGAGAATGTTCCTGTTAGTCAAAAAGAGGCTGCGTCTGCTCTTGAAAATGGTCAGCTAACTGTGACCACTATGTTACCGCCACTGAAGAATTCACCAGAGGTTGTGAAAACATTCGACGCTGAAGGAAGTAATGATTTCAAAGATGTCTGGCCGACCGGAGTTTCTATTACGCAGAGTGATGAGGTGGTCACAGTAGACAGGGACAACAAAAGGTCAAGGTCTTTGATAAGAATGGCAACCTCACTTTAGAATTCGTTGGAAAACCAGATGATAAGTTAGGATCACCTTTCGATGCAACTGTGCTAAAAACGGAAACATTGCCGTGACAGACTATGAAACAAACGAAGTTAAGATTTTTGATGTGGCTGGTCAATATCTTTCATCTATTTCTGGTCATTTCAAGCATCCAAGGGGCATAACTACCAATAGTAAAGGTCATATCATAGTTGTAGACTGTGGCACACTGCAATTAACAGTGCACGATCCAAAAACAGGCGAACTTTTACAGAAAATTGAAGCAGTAGATGAAAAAGGTTCGAAAGTTCTGGTAGATCCATACTGTGTTGCCGTAACCAATAACGATAACATCCTGGTCACAGACACTGCAGCACCAAACATCAAAATCTTTAGTCCCTGCGGAAAATATCTTGCAAAATATGGAAGCTACGGCACAAAACAAGATCAAATACTCCAACCCTACGGAATCTGTTGTGATGATTATGGTTATATTTTCGTGGCCGACAACCAAAACCATCGTATCCACGTTCTTCTTCCTGATGGCTCGTTCTGTAAATATCTTCTGACTAAAAGTGATGGACTCTGGCACCCTATGGGATTAGCTATCACTAAAAATGGACATTTTCTAGTCACAGAAGCTCTAGGCAAAGTTCGAGTCTTCCGATATATTTGAAGTTAAAGAACTAAAATGAAAACGGCATCCAGAATATAGTTTAATCAATTTGACACTTTCTTTCTTTCATGTACCAGTGCAATTAAATTTCTTTATCAAGGATTTGCTTCAGAGTATATATCACATACGTTAAGTAGCCAAAAATCAGAAGCAAAATGACTTTCTAAATCAACTTGTAGCTGAAGAATATTTTAAAGAGTTTTCTCCCTTGTATTTAAGAAGTAAATGTCAAGTGGTTTCATTCAATATAATATTTGTTAACAATGGTTGGCTTATCCTGTCCCTATAACTGATATCAAAATATTTGTGTTGGTATCAAATGTATAATAATTATTTCTGGTTACAATTTTCATGAGTTAAAGACCCCAAGGGTTGATTGGCTGTGCTTTAAAAACATGGTCGCCTGGACTTCTCCTTTTCAGCATTTAATAGAAAAACAAAGGATATGGGTATCTATCTATGACACAAAATCAGTACATGCACAGCAAAAAACACACAAAAAGCAAAGGAACAGTATTTTTATTGCTGTTCTTCATCTTAAAGTCACAGTGAGGCCATCAACATGGAGAAAAAAAACTCTCACCTCACTGCAAGTTAAAGATGGCCCCTAGCACTGGCTTGAGCAAAAAAAATTCTTTGCAAAAAAATTACCCATTTTGAAAAGCAGTCATTTAGCTGCATTGGATATATGAATACTTAGCCATATCCAGTTTGAATCAGTGTATTACACTCTCTGTACATTGAAGAAGGTCATAAGGAGACCTGTGTCAAGGTCCTTGTCAAACAAGGAGAAGAAGAAGACCAAGTTTCCTTCACTTCATCCAAGTTGATCAACTTGGTAAAACCAATTTAACTATCAACCAATTAATTTTATAATAAGGAGATGTGGCATGATTGCCAATGAGACAACAATCCACCAGAGTTCAAATGACTTAGATATAAGCAATTAGAAGTCACCATACAGCCTTCAACAATGAAAAACACCTACAATCATGACAATGTCTAGTCAGCTATATAAAAAATTTGGTAAAGGTAAATCATATAATTATAAATAGAAGTTTTTATTATTGCAAACTTAATACTGTCCCATTTTTCTCATTACTAAAATAATAAACTGCTTCGCTGAGCGCAGCTAGATACGCCCACAGAGGTCCAACCCTGAACAGTTGGGGCAAAAATGGACACAATATTCAAGCTTGATTCAGGTCTGAATTTGGATTGTAATTAAATATTTGACATATTATAGGTTTCTGAATAAATGTAGTCAAAGAACTTGAAATTGGTTATATGAATTGAATTTATATTCAATTAAAGATTTCTTGCTGTTGTGCAATACTTAGTAAATCTGTTGTCAGACTATAAACAAATCAAGTTCAATTAATTCTCAATGTCATATTAGAAATTTATGAAAATAAAAAGGGAGCTTACATCAATAGATATAAACAATTCACCAAAGTTTCATGAGAATTGGTGACAGCATTTTTTAGTTATTGTCCGAAAACGGGAAAATCACCCCTTTTTTTTAATGAATAAAACCCCATAACTCAGAAATGTAAAATGTAAAATTTATAAAATTCTAAAGGGAGCTTACATCAATACATACAAACAATTCACCAAAGTTTCATAAGAATTGCTGAAAGCATTTTGGAGTTTTTGTCAGAAAACTGGAAAATCCCCCCTTTTTTTATGAATAAAACCCTGTAACTCGGAAACGTAAAATCTAAAATTTATAAAAATCGAAAGGGAGCTCATGTCAATAGATATAAACAATTCACCACAATTTCTTGCAAGTTGGTGAAAGCATTCTTGACTTATTGTCCGAAAACTGGAATATCCCCCTTTTTTTAATGAATAAAACCCCATAACTCGGAAACGTAAAATCTAAATTTTATTAAAAACGAAAGGGAGCTCACGTCAATAGATATAAACAATTCACCAAAGTTTTATGCAAATTAGTTAAAGCATTTTTGAGTTAATGTCCGACATGTTGACGACGGACAGACGGACAACGGTATACCACAATACGTCCCGTAAGCGGGCGTATAAAAACAAATGACTCTGACAGGTCAAAATAATACATATAAAACAATTTGACCTTATACCCTTATGTAAAATTGTACATTACACTGTACTGTAAAATTCCTTTGTCTAAATAACTACCAAAATTAATTTTCTCTGCATGCTTACATGGAAACATTTTTAAAATTCATACCAAATGAATTTTCTATGCCCTGCTCGCTATAGAAGGGGTGTGTAATCAATGATTTTTGTTTTTAATTCTGATCAGCTTGCTTGAAGCTTTCTTAAGATTTGGATTTAAAGGAGTTTGATGCAATACCTTCATCCTTTATTTACATGAAGAGAGAATTAAGATAAATATACATGTTGTTAAAATGATGTTATGACCTAAATTTCACTACTAAGAGATTACAGCTAAGTGTTTTGGTAAAATTTCAGTTTTTAGTACTTTGATGTGAAATTTCATCTATTAGAGCTAATTTCCTAATGCTTGTGGAGTGAGACTTTGGTTGGCTTGCTTGCTTTGTTTGTATAAATGTTTGTTCAATCGTGGTAATTAAGACTGACATCTTCAAACAATATAAATAGGTGGAGTTAAACCTGTATACATAAGAATTTATGTCAAAAGAATAATATTATGATCTTTATTTCATTCTTCAGAGATCACAATTAAACTTTTGGTAACTAATTTTTGTAAATATAAGTTCATCATGTTTGTTATGATATGATGTTCTACTAACAAGAAATTTATTAGCAAGCAGTTCAAAATTCTAAATTTACCAAACATTAGAAGTTCAAGGCTTTTTTTCCAGGATTTCTCTTTTTTGAGATTTTCAAAGGCAATTGCAGGCCTTGAACAACTGAATTCAAAATTCCAAGCTTCTCCATTTTTCAAGGTACCATGGGAACCCTTTATATAGATTAGTCTTGGCCTCTTGGGACACATTACCTTTTGAAAGTTGGTATTCTTGGATTTTCTTTTTATAAACAGTCACTTCCATTGAATTCATTGCTTTTCTAGGCAAACATTATGAAAGTCTACCAACCCTTTAACAAATTATTAGAGACATCTACTTACCTTTTTTATTAACTTTAGTTGACTTCGTCTTTTCTGACGTTGATATGATTTGGCCACTGAAATCTTCCTCAGGTTTGTCTTCCTCAAATTCAATAAAAGGACTAGAAGTATCTGAGTTTTTGGAATCTTTTGAAAGGACTGATTTGTTCTCTGAAAATATGGATTAAATATATAATAGGACTATGTTTTATTGTCAAGCAGTCGTCATCAATAATATTTAGTTTTTAAATTAAATTTAAGGCCAAAAAAAATCATGGATGCACCATGTGATATTTTACACTTACTTTCACTACCTCCTCCCAAACAATGAAATGAAATAAAACAGTTGCAATCGGAAGTCACAAAAAAAGAATAGAAATCTAGAGGTCAACAATTGGTCATCAAAAATGAACAAGGTTCTATGTATAGAGTATATAAAGCTCAAAATTGTCTAAAATTTAGAAAAGCAATGAAAAAATTTAATAGACTTTCAAATATATGGGTAAATAGTTCATCTACTGTATCACTAGCTTATCAACACTGAGGTTGGGAGTTTGAACCGGGCATGTGGCAGGTGCGTATGACTTCAATCTTAATTGACTAGGATAACGAGTTTTCCTGTTGAAGGTCGGTAGTTGTCACCAATTTCATCCACCCATAAAATCTGACCACAATGACTTAGCAAATCGTGCTGAAAGTTAAAGCATTAAACACCAAAAATCAATCAATCAATCAATTAAATATAATTATGCCATCAATATATAATTCATTGAAGGGTAAAAATATTAAGATAGTCAAACCAATCATACCATCATTTAAAGTATGTCCATCTCCTTCATATAAATTCTGCAAGCTACCATTAGTCTGTAAGGAGTCTTTACCTTCATCGTCATGGTAATCTTCAAATTCTATCAACCTAGGAAAAGTGACATTGTTAACCTTTAATTTCAAAATTGTTTTATATATTCAAATTTCCACTGTTTTTTTTTCAAATATTTGTAACATACATGTACGTTTTCAATGCTACCAAAAAAAAATTTCATTCAATGGGAGATAACTCTTTCTTCATTTTAAAGAGAGACAAAAGTTATCTCCCATGTCTGAATGTTTTTTATCTATTCAAATTTCCACAGCTTTTTTCAAATATTTGTAACTTTGAAAGTTTTCAATGCTATCAGAATTTTTTATTCAATGGGAGATAACTCTTTCTTTATTGTATAGAGACAAAAGTTATCTCCCATGTCTGAATGTGTTTTGATTTCTTCAAATTTTCACTGCTAACCACAAAAGTTTTCAATGCTATAAAAGTCCATGTCTCAAATATAAGGTAAAAGTTGAAGTAACTTATCTGCATCTACAATTAATAACTTGACTTCTACTTTCAGTTTACTTTTATGGGAACACTGTATTTTGAGGTGAAATAAGGCAAATTAACACATTTTACAATACTTGGTGAGGGCTGTTCCTTTAAAACATAAATGGTACCCAGGGAAGGCACTTTCAAAAAAGGGTTACCATCTACAGAGGCAATTTTAGAATTTCTCATGCTATCACTGTAAAAAAACCAACCTATTGCCAAATGGAGAGATTTTGAAGTGCATTCCCTTGGTCTCATGTATGTTTGTGTAATAGTTATTTTCACGAAATAAGTCCAAAGCCTGTAATTTTGGCAAAAATTAGTGAGTGAAACCAAACTTAAACTCAATCTGTAAGGTAGCACTCCACAGTTAGGTGTGTAGTTTCGCATTTTGGCCCCTGTGGATTTTTCAAATATGAGAGCTAGTGTGCAATAAAATTCATTTTTGGATAGCTGAAGATTAATATAGCCTTCATAGTGGGTTTATAGGAACATCTAGATTGTCTAATGCATGTATTATGGGCTGTTTTCTGTATGACAGTCTGTATTTTCATATCCATAACAGACATCGGTCAGGCAAATTATTGCATTGTTTTTTTCTAACTTTTTGTCGCACAAACTTTGTGATTAAATTTTGCGAAAATAAGGCGAAAGACACCCACTTTTTATTTGATCATTTGGTAGATTAATGTCAACAGTTTCAGAAAAGGTATCACTCATAGGCATCGAAATTCTAGTTTAAACCAAATTTTGGGGGAATATGTGACATTTTCATGCCCCTTTTTGCAATATTTTATGATAAATAAATGCCGAATGTTGCCATGGATACATTTAAACTTTTGAAAATCTAATCTATGGAAGATACTGATTACATACATATGCACATGTATGACACAAACAGTTGGCTTAATGTATTAGTAATCCAGGAATAGAAGATGATTAAAAATTTTGTGGTTCAATTTTAATTTTATTTTCTAACTGTGGAGTGCTATCTAACTCATCATAGTAGACTCACATTCTAAAAATCAGCTCAATATGTGAAGGCGTTTAGAAAAAAAAGTCTATACAACTGTTATTTTTCATGAAATTTTTAAAATCCAAAGCCTGTAATTTCAGCAAAAATCAGCGAGAGGAACCAAACATAAACTCTCATAGCAGACTCACATTCTAAAAATCAGCTAAATATGTGAAGGCCTTTGAAACAGGTCAGTATAACTGTCATTTTCAGGAAATTTTCAAAGTCCAAAGCCTGTCAGTTTAGCAAAAATCAATGGAGTGGAACCAAACGTACACTCGATCTGTAACTCATCATAGTAGACTCACGTACTAAAAATTTGCTCAATATGTGAAGGCCTTCAGAAAAAAAGTCAGTATAACTGTTTGTTGTGGAATGACGGAATCACAGATAAAGGTAAAACTATATGGCACCAACCACTTTGTGGCGGGATCATAAAAATCACAAAAGCCCTTTTTAATTTTAGAGAAAATATGTGGCCAGAATTGGTGCCTTGTTACCATTGGTTAATTATGCTTAAATGATAATTTTCCACAAGTATATTATTTTTTTTCACTATTTTTTTGGGACACACTGGCCTATCTCCAAATCATTCAAAATAGTTTACCTGTCATGACTAATATTTTCTGATATATCTCCATTATTTTCTAACAAATTTTTATCATCGTCATCATTATGCCCTTCTAATCTACTGGACAACTCTTGATCATTTTCTTCTCTTTGTTTTCGAAATTTTTCTTCATTGTAATCGTAACTGAAAGTGACAACACAAACACAACATTTATACACACAGTTAAACTAGCACGTGCAGAATAAACAATTAAAGCATGCAAAACTACAGGATTCATTAGGCAAAAGACATTTTAACACCTGGTCTAATCAATGCATGCAAAACTACAGGATTCACCATGTAAAATAGCATTTATACACTTGGTCTAATTAAAGCATGCAAAACTACAAGATTCATCATGCAAAAAACATTTATACACTTGGTCTAATTAAAGCATGCAAAACTACAAGATTCATCATGCAAAAAACATTTATACACTTGGCCTAATTAAAGCATGCAAAACTACAAGATTCATCATGCAAAAAACATTTATACACTTGGTCTAATTAAAGCATGCAAAACTACAAGATTCATCATGCAAAAAACATTTATACACTTGGCCTAATTAAAGCATGTAAAACTATAGGATTCCTCATGCAACATAAAATACAACATTTGGTTTTATTAAAGCATGCAAAACTACAGGATTCATATATAAACCATTTCACATATAATTTTATATGTAAAGAAGGATGTAAATAAAAGAAAAATGTGTCCATGGGACACAGATGCCCCCACTTGAAAATATATGGCAAATTCAGCATTTTTTCCATTTATAAAGGAATATAACTCAAAAACCCTGAAGGATATACCTCCCAAATTCCCACTTGATCTATGTTAGGTGGCAATAAGCATTCTATGTAAGTTTCATAACATTTGGTAGAGGCAAAGTCAAGGTAGAGTACGGAAATAGCAAATTCAGTAATTTTTCAATCTATAAGGGGACATAACTTGAGAACGGTGAAAGGGAAGCTATGCAAATTCAAACTTGATCTGTGTTTGGTGGTAATAATCTTTGTGTATTGTCCCTGTACATATTTGTAAACAACTTTATTGAATTGTGAATCTGTATATTCATATTGAGGAGACCCAAACATATCCTCTGGATGTTAGCAATCCTCTTTAAATAAATAAAGAATTGAACTAAAAAGATAAGTTGTGTTAAACTACAATGTAACTGAAGATGGAACTTTAAGTTTCAGTCAAATTAGTTCAGTAATGGTCACTTAAGCTGCCAATCATATTTTTATCAGAAGGGTTGGATCTATAAATGTTTAAAAATCAGGCAAGGGAAGTAACCTATCACAGATATACTACAGGGTCAATTTAGAAATATTTTCAAATAAGGGAAGATGAATAGATTTTATACAAGCAGTTATTTAGAGCATGATGTAATACCAAGATTGATTTATTTCGTAGGTTTAAATAATGTAATAAATAACATCCTAAAATATATCTATGGTGGATAAAAGAAGTAGATGACATCTCAGCCTAACCAGGATGAAATATGGCAGACAAGTCCGGAAAATATGAGCATTCTGGTCATGCTTCCAACCCCGTCCCAGTCATATGTATTTTTTTGGACAAGCATAGCATAAACATTATCTTTGGCAAGTACAAATGTATATATCTTTATAGGAAAAAACAACAAGTATGGATTTCTTATGCAACAAATTCAAACACTGCAGAGATTTCCCTTTTTAAAACAACCTATGTGAACATTGTCCACATAAATATGGCATGCAATAAGAAGCTAAACATGAAACCCCAACACCATTCTATACAGTTTATTCAGATAGACATAATTCATTGGGTATGAAACAAGTTTATGTACCTTTTAAGGGTATAGGATACAGATCTTTCATTTATTTTTTCTTGAAATTTTGACACAAAGTACTGTGGATTCACTATTATTCCGTGGATACTAATGTTCGTGGATTTGGTGGATATAGGTGAACCACAAATTTAAATTTCAACAAAATAAAAGTTCATAAAAGCATGTATCCTGACTTTTGCAAAACCACAAAAAAACATATATCCAATTTTCCCTCAATGAACGAAAAATTGGTACTCACGAGAATAAATGAATCAACAGTAACAGATTTGATGATATTAATGAATTTTCCACGAACTTTGGATGTGGATTATGATCAATGTTGCAAGAACAACATGTTACATTTGGATAGTAAATTATCTCCCCTTGCTACTATATCATATACCTTTAAGATATTTTTGGATATTTCTCACAACAGCACAGACAAGACAAATATATATAAAATCATTCAACCCTTTCAATACTAACTTGCTAGGAAGACATATAAAATCATTCAACCATTTCAATACTAACTGCCTAGGAAGACATGTAAAATCATTCAACCATTTCAATACTAACTTGCTAGGAAGACATATAAAATCATTCAACCATATCAATACTAACTTGCTAGGAAGACATATAAAATCATTCAACCATTTCAATACTAACTGCCTAGGAAGACATGTAAAATCATTCAACCATTTCAATACTAACTTGCTAGGAAGACATATAAAATCATTCAACCATATCAATACTAACTGCCTAGGAAGACATGTAAAATCATTCAACCATTTCAATACTAACTTGCTAGGAAGACATATAAAATCATTCAACCATATCAATACTAACTTGCTAGGATCAAAGTCATCATCTATGTCTGCTTCTCTATCTTTCCCTGTTTCTTCTGCTAATTTTCTACTAGGTTCTGCTAAATCCTGAAATACATAGGAATTAATATAAAGATATTAACAATTATTAGTTTTATTTACAATGTTTATTGAGTAAACAGGGCCCCAGTTAGCTTCAACTGGTTTGTGACATCATGAACAAGTTGTGTAATTTCAGACCTTATCCAGATTGGAATAAATACTGATAAGGTGTATTGAAAAGAAGACAAAATCCGTAAAATATTTGGAATAAAAAGCAATAAAGTCCATCAGTCTGCTAAATCTTTTTAAATCTAATTAATATGAACCTTTTTATTAATGGCATCTGGGACTAATACATTCGATTTATCTATTAGTCCCAAGTGGCATGTGACAATATAATTTCTTTTCCAGCTAATCAGAATAATATCAAAGCCAAATAATCTATTACTTTGATATTGTAGAACCATATGTAATTTCTTCTTGAAAGTTGACATTTTATTTAACTAACTGTGATGATATTTTTACTCAGGATTCCATATACAGTAAAATACAGTAATAAAATAAAATGCAAAAGATTTCTAGAAATAAACATCCGTCTTCAATCATACACAAGTGTCTATATAACAGGTTAAGCTCTAAAGAAGCATTGTGTAAATTGATGAGTTTTTTCGATGTGAATTGAGAGTTATTCAAATGTGAATTGATTATGTTTTTTCAGATCAGAATGTGGGTTGACAAGTATTTCAGATGTAGATTAATCCCTGTTTTCAAATCTAGATGTGGGCCAATCAATCTTTTAAGATGTGGATATCTGAGACTTGACCATATTTTCAATGCAATCATTTATTCCATGAAAAATAACTTACCTTTATAATATTAAATTCATAGTAAACTGACCTTTATAATATCAAATTCATAGTAAACTGACCTTTATAATATTAAATTCATAGTAAACCAACCTTTATAATATTAAATTCATAGTAAACTGACCTTTATAATATTAAATTCATAGTAAACCGACCTTTATAATATTAAATTCATAGTAAACTGACCTTTATAATATTAAATTCATAGTACTGGTATCCTTTAAAGCTTTCTGCAACTGCTGTCATGGTTCTTGATGTTTTCTCCCAGAAATGTAATAACGTTGATTGATAATTGGCTAAGACATGTGAGAACATATTACATCTACTGGCAGCTAATAAGTCTACTTTTTGCATCACATCAAGTTTTAATTTATCAAATTTCGCTTTTGTTTTCCGCACTTGTGCTTGAACCTGAAACAAATCATAATCATTAGGACTATGAACAATTGAAATACATTCATGAAATGACGATTTCAGGCCAAAATGATGTGACCGCTGAAAAGAGTTAAATTATACAGAGATAAAATGCTCCGCTGGGCGCAGCTTGATACGACCGCAGAGGTCGAACCCTGAACAGTTGGGGCAAGCATGGACACAACATTCAAGCTTGATACAGCACTGAATTTGGATTGTGATTAAATATTTGACACAGCATAGGTTTCTGACACAGAATGAATGTGGTCTAAGAACTTAAAATTTTTAATTAACCTATTCAAACCATATCATTATTTGCTTTTATATATAAATCAGAAATAACCAATTTAAAATGGAAAATCTTAAAGAAAAAAAAACGAAAAAAAAAATCCCACCCTCAAATTTTTTGAACCCCCTTATGATTCATCACCCCCAAACTTAATCCCAGCCTTCCCTTTGTGGTATGGTACCTTGCAGTACAATTTCAGAGAGATCCGTACACTTGAACAAAAGTCTAGTTGTCTGGAAACTAGAAAAATGCTTGTTTTTTGGCCCCTTTTTGGCCCCAAATTCCTAAACGTTTAGGGCAATTACCCCAAACTCAAACCCAGATTTCCTTTGTGATATGGAAACTTGTAGTACAATTTCATAAAGATTCATACACTTACACACAAGTTATTGTCCTGAAACTAGAAAAATGCTTGTTTTTTTGCCCCTTTTTGGCCCCTAATTCCTAAAATTTTAAGGCAATTACCCCCAAAAATCAATCCCAGCCTTCCCTTTGTGGTATGGTACCTTGCAGTAAAATTTCAGAGAGATCCATACACTTGAACACAAGTTATTGTCTGGAAACTAGAAAAATGCTTATTTTTGGCCCCTTATTCCTAAACGTTTTGGGCAATTACCCCCAAACTCAATTCCAGCTTTCCCTTTGTGATATGGAACCTTGTAGTACAATTTCAGAAAGATCCATACAAAGTTACAAAAATGCTTATTTTTGGCCCCTAATTCCTTAACTGTTGGTACCATAACCCCCAAAATCAATCCCAACCTTCCTTTTGTGGTATTGAACCTTATGGTAAAATTTCATAGAGATCCATTCACTTAAACTAAAGTTAGAGTGCGAAAACCAATGTGTCTTCGGACGATGACGCCAACGTCATACCAATATACGACTTTTTGCGGTCGTATAAAAATGTTTGGGCTGGTCTGAAAATGGCAGAAAGAGGCAGGTGACCACCGAAACAAAACTACCTTTAAGGCAGATTTGACTGTATTTTTTATTCTGTATGTCATCAATGACCTGCTACAAAGAAATTTTATTTAAAATCTTAATATTTTAACATTATATCAACTATTTAACTTTTTTTGGTGTTTTATTTTCCATACAGTCTGAATTTTATGATTTCTAGGGGCCAAACCTTTTCACAGGGTTTAATTTTACACTTTTCTTTACATTGTTTCTGAATTTAATTAAAGATAAAAAGTATGCATGGGGATATTTTTGCAAAATTACATCATTCATGATAATAATTAAAAAAAACACATTACGAAAATTTCCCATTTTACAGTCTATGATTGAGTTTTATAAATAAAAGCGATAATTTTCAGTTTCTATGTGAAAAACTGATGTACAAATGTATGGAAGAGATGACAATTATGGGTATACAAATAAAATCTGCAGGAAAAATTGAAAACAATATAAAAGTTGAAATTCCTACTGGTGGGCAAAGGGAGCTAACTTGACTGTAATTTCTAAATTGTGAACTTCTATTTTCCAGTAGTGTTGACCATCAACAATCAAATCACACATTTAATACTTACATGGTCATTTATGGTGATACATGTTTCATTGACCTGAACATAACATTAACCACTAAACATTAGAATGCGTACTTTGTGCATAAAAGTTTGCTTATTTGTTATGTTAACCATGAATTATATATATGCTTATTCGAATACAGTTAAACAAAACCTGGTAAAAAAGATTTTTTTGTCACCTTTCTGTAACCATTTATAAAAATGTTACATTTTGAAGTTAAGAAAGGTAATATTCATAATTAATAATTAAGTTCAAGGTTCATCTAGCAATCAAAATTTTATTTATTTACACTCAAATAAAATTGCTAAGGATGTTCGCTACTCTGTTTCAAAATAACAAGCATTTTAAAAGACTGTTATAAATTGATAGAATATAATAAATGGAACTTAAAAAGCATATATAAATGATAGGTCCATATCCTTGTTTTTTTAGATATAAGCCATTGAAAATTTGGCGGGAAATGATAATCTCTAGATTTTTCATTCATTTAACCTTGGCATCTTTTTTCTTTCAAAAACTATGAAAAGATAACAAGGATTTTATAAGAAGTAAAGGTAAGAAGGCACATTTTTTTATTGCATTACATGGATAAAACCAGAGGATTCCGAAAATCTGACAAAAAGTCAAAAACAAGATTAGCGAACATCCTTAAATATTTTTTCTTACTTTTCTAAATTTTTCTAACTGTTTGTAAGTATCTGGATCCAACTGTTCTGATACATCTTTCATCCACAAGAGGGCACCTCTGTACTCTGTCCTGGCTCCCTCCATTCTATTTATAGTCATTAATGTGTCTGATATGGCTCGGTATCTAAATGTTTCTACTTCCTGGTAAAGTCTAACTAGTGGAACTCTCATAGCTAACCTATTAAAGTACATATGACTTTTATAACTATTTTGCAATTCATGAAATCTGAATGCATAAAGTATCAAACCTGCCAACTTTCATGATTTAGAGGTGTTGACCTGAATTTTGAAATTCTTTATGGTATATTAAAAATAAACACCTCAAAACAGGCATTCAGATTAATTAAAAGGGTATTTAAGCACATACATACTCATTCAAACAATACATAAGTAGCTTAAAAACACTTATGATAATATAAGAGAAACATTTGTTCTTCTTGCGCTTAAAATCCCCCATGGAGATTTTGAAAAGTTGTCAGGGCTATTCCATTAAAATGTATGTTGGAGGGTAGGAAGGGACTTTCAAAATATCCCTACAACCAAGAACCATTTTTTTAGCTAATTTTGCATAATGGTAATAGACACATACTGAAAAAAGACCCATGACCCACATTCAATAATTAAACTTCCCTTCCTACCCTCCCACATACATTTTAATGGAATAGCCCTCAGGTATGAAGTATATATTTCACCCACACAACCAATTTTTGAAAGCTTCAAATTGCACAATATCTTCAACATTTTACTTTCATTTCAAAATTGCATGTATGTATATTAATGCTGCAACACAGAAATGCACATTTTTACAGGTATTTTTAATGGAATTCAAAGAACCATATAACACCATTTCTTCAAGCTAAAAGCAAACAGGCAAGAACATAAAAGGTCTTACATTGCTATAGGTGTTGTGTATATGTTATATAAGTAATCATGGTAATTGATTCATAACCTACAAAGAATTTTCAAGAAAATTTGAGTTTTCAATGCTTCCTTTTTTTTATAAATTTTTTGTTTAATTTTTTGATATCTTCATGATATTGAAGCTTGAAACATCTTTTGAGATTAAACAATTTTATCAATTTCTTACGGTCTATATGTTATTCTGATTTCTCTTTGTCTCATTTTAAATATACAGAGTTGATGAATATGCAATTGTTTGTTGTTTAATTCTACAATCAAATCTTTCAAGATTTTTTTTTACATCTATACTAACTATATAAAATGCAGTATTCAGCTGGGTTTTCTGAGAATTTCAAAAATTCAATATCCTAGTTCAGTTCTTAGGGCATAAAATAACCCCCACTCCTGATATTTACTGACAAAAAAAAATATGAATTCCATTTTATTGAGCTGAGAGGCTCTGTGATACATGTACTTCTGCTGAGCTTAGTTCTGTGACTTGCCTCCATTTGCTGATCGAGATAAAAAGCTCTATGATTTGCCTACCTTTGCTGAGACAGAGCTGAGAAACTCTATGCTTTGGATACCTTTGATGAGCTAAAAAAAATCTATGATTTTCCTACCTTTGTTAGGCTGAGAAGCTCTTTGATTTGCCTACATTTGATGAGCTAAAAAGCTCTGTGATTTGCCTACCTTTGCTGAGCTGAGAAGCTCTGTGATTTGCCTACAGCAGCCATCATTTTTCCAGCTCGGGTTTTGTCAATGTTACTCTGTGATTTAAGGAATCTTCCTGTGCTACTTTCTTCTTGAGACAATCCTATAAAAGAAAATGTTCAAACAAATTTACGGTTTTTATTTTCTGAATATACATTTAAACATTTTCATTGCAATTTTTTTATGAATAGAACTAGAATCCTACTGTTTTTTTTCAGGGCTATTCCAGAAAAAAACAATATGGGGTTGGGGGATTGGAAGGCGCTTTTTTTATGGCCATCATCCATACAATTGCATTTTACTTTGCATACATAACCACACAATTTAAACTTCATGACCTGCCCCACCCATACAAAAATAATTAAAGTGCCTTCCAACCCTCCCCCTCCAGACATTTTTTTCGGGAATAGCCCTTATGTTAAGAATAGAATTTTATTAATTTTTGTGAATTTCTTCAAACATTCAATGGGTGTTTAACTAGTACTCACTCACATTCTAATATTTTTGTATGCAGCACTTTCTGTGATCAAATCACTTCATCGAACAATACAATCTTTGTTCTGAAATTAGTTGTTCTATCACTAAATGATATAAATTCAAGATTACACAACAGTTCCCACATTATTTAATACATGTATCTGAAACAGACTGGTTTACGTAAGATGTAAACGATCCTGACATTTTCTATTACTGCCATGGCGGTCGAGTATAGTAAAACTTGCAGGTCAGGCGGGTACATTGAAATAACGGTCAATTAACGACAAATAATCCAATGATGTGTAGTCTTGTTGTTAAAGATAATATACAAGTAAATTGACTAATCTATGATTTATTCAAAATTATATTCCAGGCTAATATTCATATTATACACAGTTCACAAAATGTATGATTCAAAGATTCATTGGTACATCACTTTCACACATCACAAACGGATTTCATTACATTCCGCATCAAAATAAGCAACAGTGTCCAATACTGTGCACAAAAAAAAACCATGCATAGTGTCCAATACTATGCGGACAAAACCACGCAACAGTGTCCAATACTGTGCGGACAAAAACCACGCATCAGTGTCCAATACTGAGCGGACAAAATATTAAAACTAAATACAGTTGAATAGTAATGTAACACAACTTTCTATGAATCTATAAGTCCTCCCAAGATCTGCTAAAATCTGCCCAGAATCTACTAAAATCTTAACCTTATATACCTATCATCTCCAAATATTCTCCAACTCTAAATTGTTTACAAAACAAAACATATAAATCATATAAAAGTATTTACTACGTGACCTAGAGAACATGCTATGTTAAATCTCTTATAGCAGGATAGCCATTTGATTTAATGACTTTAACAGACGATAACCAAAACGTTAATATGACAAAATTAATTACAGTGGACGATAAAATTACACTTGTACATTACTTTCAATAGTTCCTACTTAAGACATAAGCGATCCTGGTATTTTCTATCACTTTCAATAGTTCCTACTTAAGACATAAGCGATCCTGGTATTTTTCTATCACTTTCAATAGTTCCTACTTACGACATAAGCGATCCTGGTATTTTTCTATCACTTTCAATAGTTCCTACTTACGACATAAGCGATCCTGGTATTTTTCTATCACTTTCAATAGTTCCTACTTACGACATAAGCGATCCTGGTATTTTCTATCACTTTCAATAGTTCCTACTTACGACATAAGCGATCCTGGTATTTTTCTATCACTTTCAATAGTTCCTACTTACGACATAAGCGATCCTGGTATTTTTCTATCACTAATAGTTCTACTTACATATATTTTTCTATCACTTTCAATAGTTCCTACCTGGTATTTTCTATTACTTTTAATAGTTCCTACTTACGACATAAGCGATCCTGGTATTTTCTATTACTTTCATATAGTTCCTACTTACGATAAACGATCCTGGTATTTTTCTATCACTTTCAATAGTTCCTACTTACGACATAAATGATCCCGGTATTTTTCTATTACTTTCAATAGTTCCTACTTACGACATAAACGATCCTGGTATTTTTCTATCACTTTCAATAGTTCCATTGAAGATCTCTGTATAGCTCTGAATACCTTAAGTGATATAATTGCATACATCAATATAGCCCAGAACACCTTAGAGATATAATCGATTTATTTAATAACACAACAACATTGCTTATTTGTATGTAAAACATTTATCATGACCTTGCATTAGATTTTATTAATTTGCTTTTCACAAACTTCATATTATACACTTAAACAAAATTATCTATACTGTTATTCTACTAGTCATCTAACCAAATACTCCTTTCAAAACATTTTTTATGTTAGTTGTTTTTTTGTGCTTCGTACCAATCGATAGAGTTAAACCATTTCCAACTGATTTTTACAGTTTGTTCTAATGATGTGATGTTACACCACTGTCCCAGGTTAGGGGAGGGTTAAGCCCTCACAAACATGTTTAACCCCTCCACATTCTGAATGTGCCTGTCCGAAGTCAGGAGCCTTTAGTTCAGTGGTTGTTGTTGGTTCATGTCTGTCTTTTTTGTTTTTTTCATAAATTGTATTATAAATTAGGCAGTTTTCTCACTTGAGTTGTTTCACATTTTTCATGTCAGACCTTTTATAGCTGACTATACAGTATGGGTTTTCTCATTGTTGAAAGCCTACAGTTACTTATAATTGCTTATATCAATGCCATTTGAACTTTGTTGGATAGTTGTCTTATTGGCAATTATAACACATCTCCTTATTTTTATACAAAGCATGAATAGACAATTGTCAGCAGTGATTCACAGAATGATTTCATAATATTTCTCTGTTACCATGGTTACAGAGCAGCTCAAGCCCTGCCATGTCAGTTAAAATAAATTTAGTAATATTCCAATATCATACCTCTAGCTTAGCATCAAGTTGAGCATCCGATGCGACCACATGTTCATCTTCTTTCTTGCCTAGTTTCTGTATAACTGCTTGTTTGGTGGTCCAGAACGTTTCCTTGATTTTGTGTACTGTGGATGTATCTGTTCGTTCCACATATTTATCATAGTTGGATCCACTGTAACCATGCCGACTGAAGAAAGATATAAAATACAGTTTGCCTGATGTCCTTTGACAAAATTCAGTATGAAGTTAGACATGCCAGACAGAATTCTTTTTATTAAAGCATGGTTTTTTTAAATTTTAAGTGGAAGTCTGTTAAAATCCTTCAAATTGTTTAATCTGCCTGCCAGAAAGACAAGGTAGACATGGTAGATGCACAGGAAAAGGTCATGCGACACAACTTTTTAAACCTGTAATAATATAAGTTGAAACTTCCAATATATCTGAACTCCTATACCAGTCAGGGGACTTACTTAAATGAGTGATTTTCTAAATCACTGATTTAAGTAACATTATTTCCATAAAGATTGGAAGTAAGAGTTGTCTTTCTTTAATAATCACCTATTTAAGTAGTACAAATTAATCACTAGAAGAAGTGATTTAATTTTATTATAGCTTTAAATATAGAGTACTAATGATCCAGGGACTAATTATGTTTCTAAAATTATCAGAACCAACATCTGTGTTGTCTAGGATGACCAGGTCATTTCAGGTGATGACCTTGTACTGAATCTAGGATAATGACATTAAAATCACTTGTTTAAGTTTCATACCTCAATTTCCTTCCCAAAATCACTTATTTAAGTATCATTATTTTAATAACCCCACTAATTTCAACACCCCAAACAGTGAAATTTTTATCGCGAACAGTAAATTTTATTACATAATCTGAAAGATGAAACCTTGAACTTTACAGGAAAAATACTCCCACTGCTGGGAAAAATCTGTTAAGAAAGTATCAGTTCATTATGTAAAGCCATTATTATAGCATTTTTCAACTAAAATAGAATTTGCAGATAAATGATAGCATCAAAGGCATAAACCTTGCTACATAAAAGAAGCAAAAGTTCATTTTTCCAATTTTATTAATGAAAAGATATTATTTAAACCTATGTGTTTAAAATTTTGGTAAAACTACAAAATCACAATTTGTGACAAAACTTCAAATTTGCTACTCAAATAAGTGATTTAAAAATCACTTATTTCAGTAAGTCCCCTGACTGTATACTGTCATGTATGTAGCATGAGTCAAAATTCACTATCTGACAGGCGTTTGCTAATTTTTATCAGGTTTATGATCATGAAAAGATTTTAAATAATTTTTTTTATTTAAGACTGTTCAACATGTTCAATACGTAATATTTAATAAATGATGAAAATCTGTATCAAAAGCCAAACCTTTTTCTTTTTATAATCTGGCGTAAACATGTACAGCTTTGTAACAAAACTGCAAATGTACTGTATCAATTTACATTATTCCATTACCACAATTTCCTATGCCAGCTCAAATAAACAAATCAGTTGAAATCTCAATATGAACAATCCTTTACAAAAAATCAAAACATTTGTCTACAAATATTTAAATTGGTGACAAAAATTATGCTCTAGAAATCTTATTGGTGGAAATCTTTAGAAGACAAAGTCCAGCATCGTCCCTTTATAATGACTCAAAAGATTTTCAAGTGGCAGAAAAGAAGAAGAGACCTTGCTTTTATGCTTTTGGTTTATTATTTGTATCAATTCTTGAAAGCTGAAATGTAACTACAGTGACGTCTAATCTGATTCTTGCTTAAACCGAAAATTTGTCTAAACCAAACATGTTCTAAGTCCAGTCATATCCAATGTTATGCTTTCTAAATCATAATTCCTGAAGAAATTCAGTTAAGACAGGTTTCACAGTATCATACTTACGACATCCTTTCTATACGATATCTGTACACAGAGTTGAGGAACTACCAGACAATCTGGATAAAAAAAGAAAATTAAAATAGTTTTATAAAAAGGTTGATGTACTTATTTGTTATTCTGTCTGGACTTTTGAAACCTTCATACATAGCCCTGTATGTTCACAACAGAGAATTTGCAGTGTACTAAAGTATCATTAGGTTGCTTTCTCATTATCTATACCCCACATCTTCTTTGAATTCATGTTCTTTTTATCATCATAGGATTCATGTACAAGTACATGTACATGTTTCATCCAGTTTTTCTAAATGTCCATGTGGGATTTTAACCACAAGAGGACCTAGTGCATCTCTTATACAT
Source organism: Mytilus coruscus (assembly GCA_017311375.1). Taxonomy (NCBI): domain Eukaryota; kingdom Metazoa; phylum Mollusca; class Bivalvia; order Mytilida; family Mytilidae; genus Mytilus; species Mytilus coruscus. The sequence continues at coordinate 9,687,420 of CM029608.1, forward strand.
GTCTCAAGTGTATTTAATCTAATGTATATGGTTTTGGATGAGTACATACATGTATATGCTTAAATGCCATTTAAACTTCTTTGAACAAATATTTTGATGTACATGTATTCAGTTCATAAAATGAAGGATTTCAAGAGTCAGGCCAATCCATCTCATGGGAGAAATGCCCATAAGTCAGGGTAGTTGGCAGGTCTGTATTATCATTCTTTAATGATGATGAGTTCTCGAAATCACTTTTTCCCTGATTTATATCTCTATTGCAAAATACCAAAATTGAGTCGGTCCTTTGCAAAAGTTTGTTGGTCAAAACCTTCGGACCACCACTTTTTTTTGAGAACTCTGGAGTGAGAAATAATAGTGAGGACCAGTAGATTTTCTTCAAGGACCTCCAAGGAAAGAAAGATTTTGAGAATTCTGTGATAGGTTGGTGTTTAATGTTCAGTGGAAAATATACCAAGCATATCAGGACACCAGCATGAAAATGAAGTAAAATGAATACTTTTGTTAAGTGGAAAATTTGAAAAGATGTGTACACCAGTTGCTTTGTACCAGATTATATTAACCCCCTAGGTTGAATTTTTACATGCTAGATCATAAAACAAGTTATATGTTACCTTATTTACCAAGACATTGTTCTGATCACTCTTTGCTTTTAATCTTAAGGGCTTCATGTTTACTGGAGAATCAGCAATTACCAATTTAAAGTCTTTGGTTGACCTAGAATTAAGAGCTTGAACAGGTTGAGGATTATTTCACAAATGGGTCATAATAACCCATTTGGATTATTCTAGCCCTAATGGGATACAATTCTTTATTATTTTTCATGGCAAAAAATCCTTATTTTTGAAATAAGCACAAATATTGAAAAGTGCATTTGTTTATGTCAATAGTAGCAACTTTTGGCTAGTGACTTTTCCAGAAAATGTATAAGATGCTAGATTGATTCCTATGAAAATTAGCATCTTCCAAGGGATCAGTCAGGGGACTTATTTAAATAAGTGATTTTTAAATCACTTATTTAAGTAGCAAATTCGAAGTTTTGTCACTAATTGTGATTTTGTAGTTTTACCAAAATTTTAAACACATAGGTTTAAATAATATCTTTTCATTAGTAAAATTGAAAAAAATGACCTTTTTGCTTCCTTTAAGTAGCAAGGTTTATATCTTTAATGCTATCATTTAGCTGCAAATTCTATTTTAGTTGAAAAAATGCTATAATAATGGCTTTACATAATGAACTGATACTTTCTCAACAGATTTTTCCCAGCAGTGGGAGCATTTTTCCTGTGAAATTCAAGGTTTCATCTTTCAGATTATGTAATAAAATTCTACTGTTCACGATAAAAATTTCACTGTTCGGGGTGTTGAAATTAGTGGGGGTTATTAAAATAATGATACTTAAAGAAGTGATTTTTGGGAAGGAAATTTAGGTATGATACTTTAACAAGTGATTTTTATGTCATTATCCTAGATTCAGTACAAGGTCATCACCTGAAATGACCTGGTCATCCTATCAACACAGATGTTGGTTCTGATAATTTTAGAAACATAATTAGTCCCTGGATCATTAGTATTTTATATTTAAAGCTACAATAAAATTAAATCACTTCTTCTAGTGATTAATTTGTACTACTTAAATAGGTGATTATTAAGGAAAGACAACTCTTACTTCCAACCTTTGTGGAAATAATGTTACTTGAATCAGTGATTTAGAAAATCACGCATTTAAGTAAGTCCCCTGACTGGGGATTGAACACATAAACAATATGGTGTTTAGAAAAGTTGCTAATCAAAAGTTGTTGATTTTTATGCTATCATTTGCACTTTGCAATATTTTCCCTTGAACAATGTTGAATCCCAAAAAACTTATTTTTTTACACAGTAAAATTATATCCCAAATGGGATATCATAATCCAATTGGGAGATAATCTCCAACCTGTTGAACCCACAACAGTGATCTGGAAGGATTTTTTCTCTATGGGCCCAGGGCCCTCCAAAAATAAATTCAATGGGCCATTTTTAAAATTAATGGGCCATGTTGTCAAATGAGTGGGCCATTCCTTTACAACAAAAAATAAAAAGGTGTATATTTCACCAAAGAGGTAGTGGTACTAACATGTATGATTCTAATTGATATCATGGATATTGTTCCTGTGCTTTTGTAATTTCAATTTCAATGAATAAAATAAAGTTCATTATGTTCGTGGAGATTTATGTGACCATCTATATACAAAAGAATATATGTCTCTGATATGACTAAGCATGACATTGTATGAGTTCATGAAATGTAACATTACTCGGAATTTATACTTGTTATGACTTATAATGAAAAAAAAAAAATTAAAACTGAGCAACATCTGACTATAACAACACTACTTCAATGAACAGAATCATCAATGGGGAGATGCTGCTGATCTGGACTAGTAATTATTGAAAAATCTATGCTATTTGATTCTTTTGAGAAAACAAGAAACTTGAATATTCATTTATATAAATCATCAAACCATACAGCCAATACAATCATAGTAGTAACATATAATAAAAGATAAAAGTAATAACTGAGTTACTAGAACTTTGACAATGGCAAACTAAAAGTAGCTGACCTAGCTTTTGTGGCACACAATTGGAGAAAGAAGAAATGAATCTTTATAAGAAAACTAGAGTAGACCAATTAAACTCCAAGTTAGTTGAAATGATTGTTGGCAAAAAATAAAATTGCAGTACAATGCTACCATCATACAGTAACCAGGGCCATAACTTCTTCCAAACCAGGCAATACTTAAGAGAACCTTTATTTACAATGTTAATACTGGTACCGTTGCCTTGTTCATGTTCATGTTTTTTTTTCATTAAATTTGGGTCTTCGTCGATCGCCATACTTTATTCCAGACGTTCCGTATTAGAGGACTTTTCAGGCATTTCCTCTGCACTTTTTGGTATTATTATCATTTCATCAAGATGACAAGAATAACAGAAGAGAGTAAAGTTTATTGATAAGACACAAAAACAATTCGCTGAAGGCATGTTTATAACATGTACAAACGAGCCAAAGACCAAAAAATTGACAAGGACAGTTAAGCGCTTTTTATGGAGACAAATACTACATTATAAAAAGGCCTTTTGGTTTTTCAATCGAAATAATAGCAAGTTTACTTTACACATTATAATTTGAGAAAATTTCTCGTCTGTACTAGCCAACTTTCACAAATTTAAAGTTGTTTATAAAAATTTATATCATAGATGATAGTTAATTACGTATATTTGGGTAATCAGTTATACCGCATGCTGCTATAATTACCATAGGAAAACGCCTGAGACGTCCCAAAAATATATAGGTGGTGCTCCTATCATTGGAGGGAACACAACACAGTTTTGTACACACATGATTGCAACACGAAACACGATCAGAAATCCATTTTACAATATCTAAACGTTTAGATACGAAGTGAAAAATATCTTGCGCCACGTGGGCGCTTTCATTTGTCACTCTATGCGCCATTTCTCGTCGAAAAGCGCAATTGGCGCATGGCGCTTGACCTTCCGATCACTGCACAAACTACCAAAAGACCATTGAGTCAGTTAATATTTTATGAATATTATGATTTTTTTAATTGATATGCTGATGTCAAGTCCCACGATTCATCTGTTGCAAGCAGTGGTACAACACCTCTTATGGTTCTCAAGATATTTTTTAAGCTCAAATATCTTGGCAAGACAGATCTACCAATGACTTTGCTTTGAAAATGCACACAAGGCCTGGGTAAATGTGTTGTGTTTTTTCAGAAATGCCTTCTCAATATGACTTTGATACAGTGTTGCAAAAAGTTTTCATCTCACTGGGTAAATAAGCTAAGATCAGATTGTGAAGAAAAATCAACACTCAAATTACTATCAAAAAGAAACCTAAATATTGGACAAACCCACAACGTCTGGGATACAATATCAAACTCCCTAGAGGATGTCAAAAAAATGCTACAATCAAGGTACACATGCTAACTGAAACGTATATGCATCAATCTTTAAAAGTCAAATTCAACCAGGCAGAGGTAGACCCTATATGCCCTATATGTAAACTTGAAGCTGAAGACCTTCAACACCTTCGAATTCTAATGAGCTGCCCAGCATATAGAAGCATTCAAAAATCTCATTTTCAAAAAATCAAGGAATTTGTGGTTAATAAATTTGGAAGTACAGCTTGGACTTGCTGTTTCAATAACAAAGAGGCTATCACAGAACTATTGATAGACTATCAATGTCTAGTTGAAAGGAACATTCTCCCAGATGACAAAGAATTTCTAAGGCCTAAAAAAAAAAAATCTGTGTTTCCGGTAACCCGACCGACCCTGTTTTTTAGCCCCCGACCCTAATTTTTTTATTGGATCTTCAAAAAAAAAAAAAAATTGGTATCAACCAACCCCCATTTTGACACAGTCTTCTGTTAATCGACATATTTATTTATCTAACTTGCTTCTTCTGGCACAGAAAGCCAGTAAAACGTTTTATTTATGTCAAAAGGTATTCCAAATAGGTTGAAATCAAAGAAATTTGCACAGCAGGTGCTTCAAAAACATTGCAAATGGCCGCACTTCCGGTATTTGAAACTAATTACGGACCCGGACTTGGAAAAACCATGATAATCTTCCGGATTTCGTTTACAATGTCAAAAAAAAAAAAAAAAAAAATCCGACCTACCGACCCTTTTTTTCAAAATGATGTTACCGGAAACACAGATTTTTTTTTTTTAGGCCTAAGAACAACTGAAACGAAATCAAGGGAATATTGCTACTTAGTCCACATGAAAAGGATGAACATTACTTATGTGTATGAGGGGTAAGTCTCTGTGTATGGTCAGTCAGCCTTATATCTTAAATTTTAAAAACTAGCATTCTATATGAACATTATTTCACCAATTAAAATAATGCTACTCTAACCAATCGTATGCATACTTTTAGATTTTAAAAGTAGCATTCTATACGAACACTGTTACTGTTATAATAATTATACTCATGCCGACTGAATAGATATTTTTAGATTTTATAAGTAGCATTTTATACGAACATTAAACTATTTTAAAGTAATGCTACTTGAGCCGATCATATTAGACATATACATATTTTAGATTTTAAAAAGTAGCAATTTTATATGAACATTGAATTCTTTTAAAACAATGCTACTTATACCGTGTGAATTATTAAACATAACTTTTAAAGTTTTAATATAGCTGATGAAATATTTAAAATCGCATCTTGATGTATCTATACTGGACATTATCATGATTATGGTGGATAATGTTTATTCATATTTTTCAATGGATTTTATGTGTTTTAAAGTGTACAGATCCTTTTAGTTTTAATATAATTTATCAGTCTCATCGGAGTGCTCCTAGACAGGAGGGAACTAAGAAAGAAGAAGTTGCAGAAAGGAATACTGCTGATTTTAGTCAGATCAGCTGCGTAACCGTACCTCTTAAGGTCTTTATGATATTTTAACAATGTGCGGACCATACCGGAAATTGTCAACATATATCATAAGGATCTAAGAGCTACGGTTCCGCAGCTATAGTCGGATAACTATATATTTTCTTGATGCAGAGCCAGAGAGACGTGTCAAAAACTTGCACAAATAAACATATGACGAACCGTCTGTTTTAGGGTGTTTTAAACAGAAGAATAAACATTTTGGTCTATTTTTCTAGTTTTGAATGAAAGTTATATAGGGTCTAAGTGCTCTTACAGGTTTTGTTTTCGCTTAGTAAATAAAATATTGCTGCATTAAGAATCGCATCATTTCCAGACGTCCATGTTTACTAACGATTATTACCGGAAAGTGACGGAAAACAGCGATTGATACAAAGGGAGTTAATCATTTACTGGTCTATTTCAAAGTACTGAAAGAACTTTTAGAAACATCTGGGAATGTCCCAGTGAACATGTAAACTGTTTTACTTTAATTTCAAAGATGGGGTTCTTTTTATCATACTCGACATTATTTATCACTTCAGATTCACCTGACAGGAACAAGAATCAAAATTAAAATCAAATCAAATAATTTTTATTAAATAGGCAGGTTTAGTAACAATACAATGGTAAGCTCGTATTTAGCCTTTGAACTGACAAAATATGTTCATGCAAACAATATACAATGGAAGAAACGCACGCATTTACACAATATACATCACACAAAACGACTTGGGCCATATCATTTTGGGCCGGATTGGTTTGGGGCCGGAACATCCTGACACCACACAAAACTGACAAATATAAAACACAAGAGCAAATCATAAATCCTATGCAGGAGTGTTTGGATGGGATTTACAGAATAGAGAAAAATGGGCAAAAAGGGCAGAATAAAGAGTAGAAAAATAAAAATAGAGATAAATGGACCAAAACAATAAATAATAGAGCATATAATGGTGTGCTTATAAATAAAGAATAGAGAATAATGGGCCAAAAATATTAAAAATATAGAAAAATGGGTAAAAACATTAAAGAATACAGAAATGAAGGATTCCCATCCACACGCTCATGAAGCACATTAAACTGAGCACACTAAACTGACATAAATCATACAAAGCACCTATAAAAAACCATAAACGAAATGTTAATTAATGCATGCGAATCAACTATTCTATCAAGCATAGAAAAATCATGTAAAAACACAGGCAAACTGATAACATATCTTCAACACACTTATCATTTATTATATTTTTAGTTATAGAGCTTAATGTTTGCATTATGCCTTAAATTTTGGATGTGTTCTTTAATCTTTTAGTTGTGCTTTAAATTAGTTTTGGTTAATTTTTAGTTGTGCTTTAAATTAGTTTTGGTTAATTTTTAGTTGTGCTTTAGTTTTAGTTATGCTTCAGTTTTAGCATGTTTAACATGTTTAGATGTGTAGTTTAGTAATGCTTTGCATGTATTTCAATATGCATGTGCTGTATTTATGCATTGTTATATATATACTGCTAAAACCCGGGGGGACAGACAAGGTCTTCCGGTCAAAATTTAGTTAGTGCCAGCAAAGATAAAACAATATGGAACTTCTTTTGTACTTTGCTTATTTCATTTGAAGACATAAACATATCAATATTGGTAGATACCGGTAGTTCCATTAATGTTATTTCACAAACTTTATATAATTCTCTTCCGTACAAATCAAAATTGAGTTTTAACAATTTCCGTCTGAAGGTTATACAAAGGTTAAAGTTTTGGGAAGCAAAAATCTTCGTAACATGTTACAACGAACAACATGCCATTGGAATCGGTCTACATTGCAGTTTAAGAGGAAGAATCAAATGTTAACACTGCCGAAGAAGCAGTTAAAGCGATTACACCCAGACAGAATATTACAGAACAAAGACAATTGCATATTGAAAACGGCCTTTTTTTAGAGTCACAAAATCATTTTAAAAGAGTCTGACTACTGTTGATATAAAAACATATAATCACGAAAGAAGGAGTGTTTTTTTTTCTTTCATTTTCCTCTTCATTTAGCACGTTTTCGGTTATTGCTTCTATGCGTGATCTTCAACAAAAGATGTCTTATCAGTGCTATCAGTTTTATATTTTTTTCAGCCATCTAAGCGCACGGAAAATTAAGTGATGCACGAATAAAAGGAGATGTAAGGTATACGTCAATGAGACAACAACCGGCCAACTACAGAAATAACGGAAAGACATCTAGAGGGATACGTGTAGTCTTCAACAAAAGACAAGTGTCTAACAATATGTCTTATCAGTGCTATCAGATTTATATGATATAACATTATTTTTTCAGCCATCTGTGCGCACGGAAAATTAAGTGATGCACGAATCAAAGGAGATGTGAGGTATATGTCAATGAGACAACAACCCAACTACAGAAATAACCGAAAGACATCTAGAGAGAGACGTGTAGTCTTCAACAAAAGACAGGTGTCATAACGATATGTCTTTTAATTGCTATTAGATTTATATGAGAACATTTTTTTTTCAGCCGTCTGTTCGCACGGAAAATTAAGTGATGCACGAATAAAATGAGATGCGAGTTATACGTCAATGAGCCAGCAACCCAACTACAGAAATAACCGAAAGACAGGTGTCCTAAAAATATGTCTTATAAGTGCTATCAGATTTATATTTTTTTTCAGCCATCTGTGCGCACGGAAAATTAAGTGATGCACGAATAAAAGGAGATGTGAGGTATACGTCAATGGAACAGCAGCACGGCGACAGAAATAAATAAAATTACTTTTGGCTTCATTAAAGACTGTAATAATAATATAAATTTATTTGGCCGAAAACAAAAATCTTCACATACATGTCATTACAATAATATAAAGAACAAATACCAATACATATACAAATACTAATACTTATTAAGTTATAGCTAGGAAAATACATTTAATGGTGGGCCACAAAATTAAATATCCGCCGCATAAGTCACTGATGCAAAATATGCAAAAATAAAATAAAATAAATAAAAATAAAATATTTTTCAAACACTATAAAAAGAGAGGGAGGGTGAGAAAATTTTTCGATCTTATTACTCTAAAGAATTCTAACGTAATGACTTGGAAAAACAATTCACTTTAAAACTAAAAGGCGGAGTGAACACAAATCAAAATCAGTTAAGCGAGAATATCAAACGATCGGCCAAAGGGGAGTAACTAGAACATATTTCGCATAATTACTAGTTTTTTAGAAAAAACAAACCATAAAAAAAAACCCACCTGGATGCATACATAATCTTCGACAAATAGACAAGTGACCACACATACCCAATATGTCTCGCTCTTGATTGTCTCGATTTAATGAAATATATATATAAATTCCGAACAGAAACAATCAAAGATCTGCTATTAACACTCAATTCTTTTAATAAAGGGGGAAAAATTAATATATGACATACGACCACTAACTTCAACGTTCCTCACTGACACGGGGAACATACACGTTTAAGAAAATGAAATGTAACGGGGTTAAACTAGAGGGGTTTTTTAAATCTCAAAATTGTGTACTATATACGGGTTTCAAACCCTATACATCGTATGCTAACCTCTGAAAGAAGTAGCTTGTTCGTATTATATGTATGGAAAACTTTTTTTTTGTGTTTGTGTTTTACTTTTGCTTTTTGCATTGTATTGTGTTTTGACTTTTTCTTTTAAAAAAGGGGGGTGCCGTGAAATAGATTTTTTAACTGATAAACATCAGCTATAAAATGATATAATATTTCAATGTTTAGTAAATAGGTAACAACTTTTTGACACATCAAACATAAAATATGAATAAAAGAAGATGCAAGGTATATACATCAATAAAACATCAACCCAACAACACATAACTGAACGCCATGAAATTCGCTGTTTTTACTTTATTAGATTGTCAGTTCAAATATACACTACTTTTCAGAGGATCTGAAAAAAAATCGGTTTACACTGCAACAGTTTTAAACTGATGTATTTCCTATGTCTATAATGTGATGAATATCAAGAGTTGCCTCCCATACACCATGGATTTGACCCTTTCAGGACAAACAATTAATTGGGAGTAGCTTTCAGTAGTCTCCCATTAAGAACAGTTTGTGTGGTTGTTAAAATGTTTTGTATAAGCATTAGTTTCAACAATAAAATAACTGAAAATCAAGTAAATATCACCCAATTACAGAAATAGAAGACTTTTTATGCCAATACATTGACTGAAATGAAAAAGATAAAAATAGGCGATAAGGTTATTTGTTTGTCTTTAGGTCTTTTTTTCTTTGAACCCTGATCTATGTCTACAACATATGAGGGTCTGGATGGGTTTACAGAATAGAGAATAATAGGCAAACAGGGCAGAATAAAGGGCAATAAAGATACAGAATAGAGAAAAACAAGTAAAATAAAATAAAGAATAGAGAATAATGTGGTGTTAGAATATAAAGTATAAGGAATAGTGGTAAAAAATATAAAGGAAAGAGAAAAATGGCTTAAAAAATAAAAAATACAGAGTTGAGGAACCCCAGCACCATCCCCAAATAAAGAATACAGAGTTGAGGGACCCCACCACCATCCCCAAATAAAGAATACAGAGTTGAGGGACACCACCACCATCCCCAAATAAAGAATACAGAGTTGAGGGACACCACCACCATCCCCAAATAAAGAATACAGAGTTGAGGGACCCCACCACCATCCCCAAATAAAGAATACAGAGTTGAGGGACCCCACCACCATCCCCAAATAAAGAATACAGAGTTGAGGAACCCCACCACCATCCCCAAATAAAGAATACAGAGTTGAGGGACCCCACCACCATCCCCAAATAAAGAATACAGAGTTGAGGGACCCCACCACCATCCCCAAATAAAGAATACAGAGTTGAGGGACCCCATCCCCAAATAAAGAATACAGAGTTGAGGGACCCCACCACCATCCCCAAATAAAGAATACAGAGTTGAGGGACCCCACCACCATCCCCAAATAAAGAATACAGAGTTGAGGGACCCCACCACCATCCCCCAATCCAGACTCTCACATATGGTTTTTGACGACATGCACTCTTGAGATTCTCTAACTTATGTTTTTTGTAAAAGATTAGTTTCCATTATATTCCTTGATACAGGTGATCTGCACAACAGTATATATCAATAAATGTTAAAAGACACTCAACTGAATTTTGAATGATTTATGCATGCGAGCATTGAAAAAACATGAAATTTTAATGAAATGGTTATAAAAATAAGATGTTTATGATTGCCAATGAAACAACTATCAATCAGAGTTCATAAAACGAATATAAAGCAATTATAGGTTACCGTACAGCCTTCAACAATCAGAAAACACATACAAGCAGTCATAAAATTAATATTTATCTTTTAAGCATTGTTGTTATATTCATGAATTATCTCCTTTTTTAACAATGTTGTTAATTAGTTTCTAGCGCTACGGAATCCTTTCTTGTTCATATTTTCCATTTTATACAATCGTATCATCTTTATGTAGTCACACAACTGATAACCGATTAAGCATTTCATATTTATTATTATGTATTTGTAATTATTATGAAGAAACAAACTTCTGAAATATTTTTAGAATCTCTAAGGTGTATTTGTTCTATCAGTCTTACATTTAAATATTTTTCTTTTCAATTTAATACATTTGTGTCTTTTCATGGGTTATTTTTATAAATTTACTGAATGCATAATATCAAGTTTTGCCCATTTAGATTTGGTTATTAATGGGCCCTTTATCCTTTAAATCAAATATTCCTTGACATAATTTGATATATCATTTATCCAGGAAAATAATATTCAAAACAAATATATTTAGTATCAGTTCCACTTGTTGGTCAGTTATGTGTAAAGTCTAGGTTAAATGTCATTGTACTATATATATCATAATTAACTTGTTTTTGTTTCAAACTGATCACTTCTAACAACACTTGCTCTTGTGTTGCTTGCATCGTATAGCTGATAAATATGTGTCACCATTCATTTTCTGCCACATTTTCACTCTTCTGCATGGTCATATTCAAGAGCGAAAGATATTATGTGAGCAATATTTTCTAGAAGAAAAAAGGTTTTGCACATTATTTCATTAGCTAGAATATCTGTAAATATCATTGATTTTTGGAGTTTCCATCATAAATGGGGACTTTGCAGGATATTTAAACAAACTTGAACACAAACACATGATAATTTTATATTTCGTTTGTTAAATGCTATCAGATGGAAACTTAGATTTCTTATGTTACTTTTGATTTTTAAGTTTATTTAAGATTTCTAGCAGATAATCATATTAATTCATATTTATCTAGAACTTTAGAAGAAATTTATTAATACTTAAAATAGAGTATTTTTGACGGTTCTAAAATATTTGATTAGCTTACATTTAATGTTATACTTTTTCACTAATATACTCATGGAATGAAACTACTGCATATCCTTTGAACCTGAATGTAAATGTACTGGGCTTTTTTCATAATGAACATTTTTTGGTTGGGATTTGGGAAAATATAAATTTCACGATTTGGACTATATTTTATAATCCTTCAATAACGGGATATGTAGAATAATAAGCCATTTTGGCATTGTCTGACAATGGAGTAGACGAGATCACTAGAATCCCACTTTAAGATTTAATTTATTAAGCAATTGTTTACTGTCAGTTGATGGCACAATAAATATTAGAACACGGAAAATAAGTTTACTTTTGTCAACTTATTCAAAATGAATTCAAGAATCGTTGTTTATGACATTTAATAATACATATCTTTGCATTATTTTAAAGCAGCTTAATCTAATTAAAAAAAATTGTTTGTTTTTACTGGTTTCAAAATGTTTTGTGTTTTTGTAATCAATTGGAATTAGTTGAAATAGGGTTGTATTGTACAAGCCAGGTTTACAATAAGGTATTGTACAATTTATCTTTTTTAATGATATATGATTGATAATTGATTTAAGGGATTACAACTCAGTAAGCTATTGGTGCCTTAAATCTATGAATTTGCTCATCTGACTCTTCAAGCAAATGTTATAATAAGATGTCTTTTCATTTAACAGTTCTTCCATTATTGTCTTCAGAGGTCTACATGAAACACACTTTTGATCAATTGGAACCAGAATTAAACACCTTCTTGTATAGAATGAACATATTTTTTTTAAATATGTCATATTTGTAAAGAATCCTCTTTTTTTAAACATTGTATTTTAATGCTGTTGTGATTTGAGTAAAAGTGAATGTTGATAACTTCAACCACCATTTAACATTACCAGTACTGTCAATGAAAAAAATCTCGCAACATCTATAGTAGTCAATCACTTTGAATATGTGATCCCTAAACAATATTGGTTGATGATCAAAATAAAATTCAAGCATGAACTGTCAGAAAGAAAAAAAAAATTATTTCAGACATAAGGTAAATTTCCTCCTTCAGCAATATAGGTTCTTTTGAACTTCTGTTTTATTCTAGAATACTCATTTTCTGAGATTTAGTTGTGATAGTCAATTCTCAACAAAACTTTTATTTAAAATATGAATGAGATTATTTAAATTTATATGAAATCAGTTATATTATGAAATAAAATTTGTATAATTTGAATTGTTTTGTTCTTCTTTTCAAATGAGATACTTTAACTTGAAATAAATTAAATGTAAAATGGATAAAATGGTACTAAGTAAATGTGAGCAAAATCACAGCCCTCCCCTATACCTCTAGGCAATGTAGAATAAACAAAAGCACAGCAATACGCACAGTGAAACTCATTTTAAAAGACGTCCGAGTCCGATGTCAGAATAGGTAAAAGAAGAAACTTAGCAAAATGACAATGATACATAAATTAACAAAGGACTACCAGCAGTTACTGACATGCCAGCTCCATACCTCATGAGAAACCAATACAAAGGTCTTACTACCCGTTAAAAACAACACATCAGCATGCTACCCCAAAAGCTGTTTTTTTTTCAAAGGAGGACCCCTGGACCCTTTCAACGCACTATTAATACTAAAAAGCAGCCGACAAAGTCTCAATGTAGGTACCTATGATCTCTGAGTTAATTACCAACTCATATAGTACTTCATACCTCAAGTGGCGATAAGGACTTTTATTATTTTCGATGTAGCAGATTATTCCTGTATTGCTCCTGCTTATTTTCTTTCATTTATCATTTTATTATCATTTCAACACAATAATTATTTGGAAAGAATATGCTGCTCCTCTGTGGTAAAGCTAAGACTAGAGGTGCAGGATACAAAAAATATAATGCATCCTAAGATCGGGTTATTTAATGAAGACCTTTTTTTAACAAAAGCCAATATGCTGTAACAATCCTTAATAAGGTCTTCCTAAAACACATCAAAGATACCAGGCTTAAAAATAGCATCCAAACGCACGTTTCGTCTACTCAAGACTCATGAAAGAACGAAATAAAGTTCAAGGGTACCCATGCATTTCTAGAAATCCAATTTACCTGTTTCATTGAAATAAAGAACCCTTATGAAACAAGAGAAGGAAAAAAAGGTCTGGGTTATTTACCTGGTTTAGGAAAACGGGACCACATCATTTGCTCAAAGGAATGAATCGAAAAATGTTTTGTTTAGCAAATAGGGCACTAGGAGAGAATACAACACATACTGATATGGGTTGGCTTGGAACACATATTAACAAAACAATAGTATTTGCTGTTTATTGTGAAAACCCACTTTCATGTCATATTCCTCTATGCCAAATTGCCGTTAACAGAATCACTAAGCAATGCTAAAGATGCCTTGGTTATAAATCATATGACTGTTTACAGCTTTTTGTGATTTACCACTTTTTAATACATTCTGGCATGTTAAATCATTGTTTACAATAAATCTCTATATTTGTGATATAATCTTGGTCCCTTTCGATTATATACTTGTACTTCCTAAAGTTTCTTCGTATGTATATTACATCCCAGGCTTTCAAATACATATATTTGGGTTTAAGCGTCACCGATGACGGTAAATGCAGAAAAGTGTTTCGGACGCATGAAGTTTATAATGTTTTATTTTCATTTAATAAACGTTTTGGCCATTTAATTATATTAATATCACTATTGTTAACATTTAAGAAATAACAATATCACATCACTGAATTCTGAGACGGCACAATAAACACACGCATGTCGAACCATTTGAGAAATGTGCACTTTATAAGAAGGAAAAATCACAAAGAAAGAAATGCTTCATACATTTGGTCTAGATGCTTGGCTGTACCTGTCGATACTTTATTACAAACATAATTAGACATCTTTTTTACGGTGATGTTACTTATACATTTCGCAAATTATGATAAGATACATATACATTTTTCGTTTGAATAAACGTATACTTAAAAGCTATTAATTCAACTTTGAATAATGTCTTTTTTTTATGCTAAAAAAACCTAATTATCAATAGTTTGTCTTTTTATATGTAGAAATTTGGCGTTGAACTATATTTCAATATTGCAAGTACTCTGAGATCTGCACTTTGCGTCTTTTATCTTTTTGTTATTTGCTTTTGAGCTTAGCTTAGTACCGATCTGATAAGTCAAACTCTTTACAACAAAAATAGTATACTATCGGAAATAAATATTCATCGGAATAGCCCCATTTGACGATATACCTTATCTCTACAACAAAAAAGTATACTTATCGGAAATAGATATTCATCAGAATAGCACCATTTGACGATATACCTTATCTCTACAACAAAAATAGTATATTTATCGGAAATAAAAATTCATCGGAATAGCACCATTTGACGACATACCTTATCTCTACAACAAAAAAAGTATACTTATCGGAAATAAATATTCATCGGACTAGCACCATTTGACGATATACCTTATCTCTACAACAAAAATAGTATACCTATCGGAAATAGATTTTCATTGGAATAGCACCATTTGACGATATACCTTATCTCTACAACAAAAAAAGTATACTTATCGGAAATGAATATTCATCGGAATAGCACCATTTGACGTTATACCTTATCTCTAAACAATAATAAAATCATCAAGAAAAAAACTAAAACAACTACAACAGACATAGGCCGTGTTCACATTGAGCTAAACTCGGTGTGGTGTAAGTGTACTCTACAATTAAACTAAACTCAATTACGTTCCCATTGATAAAAATCAATGTTTACATGTAGTTTAAAACAGGTTTTGACTACAGGCAGTCGATAGTCAATGTAAGCCTTGTGTGGGTTAAGTGTTCATAAAACAAGATTATTAAAAACGTGGATTTTATTGTAAATATTTAAGGAAGTTACATATATTGCATACATATGATTATAATAATACTATGAATTAAGTTATTTTCCTATTTATATGACAAAAACTCAAAAATTGCTCCGTTAAAACATGATATATTCAATAGCCTTAGTTGACCATTTGATTTTCAGTGGTAGGGGGATTGGTTTGCCGATAGAATATTCATTCTACACCGGTTGATAGTACGGCTCATTTACTTAGCGCGAACAATATTTTCACATTTTGTACACAACTTTTTGCATTTTGTAGGAAAAAAATATGCATTTTCATCAAGTCGTGGACAATGTTATTTTACAGTTAGTACCAGTCCAGACTATACATTTCCGAAATCACCCCATGTGTGACTAGGGAATAGAAATATGGTCACGCTGATCTTCTTCCGATCGGCCGTAAAACATTTGCCAAATTCGGCCGTCTGTTTGTCTGTGCGGAATGTACAAGTATTCAGTCACGTCAATCTTAATCTCGGACGGCCTCTATTACAGGACCTACCTATTGTATTTATTGTGAATTTGTTCTCGTCCTGAACATGCATGAAATATTTGCCACTGGACGTGAACACGGCCATTGATACACCAAAATTATTGACCAAAGTATGACAACAGGATTGCAGTCACAAAATACTTTTTGAGTGTTTGATTTATTCTCTATCTATATATCTTTTAAGAATAATTCTGTTCAAAATTATTTTCGAAAAAGACGCGGAAGATACCAAAGGGTGAATCAAAACTTTGAAAAAACTTTGAAGTCAAAGAGAAACCGACAAAATAATGGCAAAAACTAATCAAACCTAAAAACGACAATAAGACAAAAGGTAGTCTACAACAACATTCCAAATGTTGAATACAATTATCAACAAGAATCAATGTTTTTGAAGCAAGAATCCGCTTATTTCTTTGTCAGTTTTCTCTTTACAGTAAAAACAAATAAAGTCGTTTATGACTTTATGACTACTGTCTATTATCTAGTTTGAATGTTCCTCTGGTATCTTTCGCCTCTCTCATAGATGCTGGATGATATTCGCTCACTTATAAAGACAAAACGCACGTCTGGAGTACTAAAGTAAAAGACAGCTGATATCTTTTATTTTTATTTTCAATGACTGGATCAATGCAATTGTTTGTGGAGATTGCGTCTAAATGGATATTACCAATAGTCAGCACTTCTCGGCTGACACGAAATATCATTAAAATGGTCATGTTCGCTAACTTTACTATGAATATGATTTTAGATAATTCAAACACTTACCGTTTTGTACCCCATTCATGGCTTTAACCAGATTTGGCACGGATTTTTAAAGAATATTTAGTTTCAATGCTCTTCAACGTCATTGTTTATTTTGCCTTTCGACTGTTTTGATTTCAGCGCCATTAATGAGTATTACGTACTAAATAGTAAGCGAGCAGGTGTTTTATATATTGCCTCTATGTCTTAGACAAAATTAAGGTCTCCAGTAACAATACATGATGTGACCTGGAAGATGATTTCTGAACCTCAAATTTTCTCATGTATATGAAATGAAAGTATTAGTATTATTTGTCAGCTTTTTTTTTTAAAGCCATTTAAGGGGAGATAACTCAAATAATAAAATTTGTATAAAGGAATGATTTTTTACATTTTTACTTATCAGGGACGAAATGGTCTTTAGTCAGTACAATCGTTAAATGTTGAGATATTAAGCTCTTTCGGGTACTAAGCTCTACATTTCATTCAAAATCAGAAATCATGCATTACCAATGCTGCTACAGCTGTCGTTGATAGATATAAGTGATTTATTGCATTATTCAGACTGATTATTCAAATACCAAATATTTGTGTTTGTTCGAATCCTAGCAATTTAAGAGGAGATAACTCAAATAGTAAAATTTGTATAAAGGAATGATAGAAAATTTTCAATTTTACTTGTAGCAAGAAAACAAGGTTGGTGACACTTTTTTCTTTTTATCTTCTTACAGCATATTTTATTTCAAAATTCTATCTCAAATATTTCTTTTTATTTTACAAAAAAGTGTTTTTTCATGAACAATCTATGCAAATTTTGGCAATTTTGGACAACTTGTAGTTTGAAAAATAGCACGGCGACCCATACTTTTTATTATATTTTTGAAAAAAACATTGAAAAATCTCCATTCTGGAAAAGTATAAGACAATTCTACCTAAGGAAATATATACCAATGATACACCTTAACAGTACATGCTAGTGATTATGGGGGATTACCTTTGAAAAAATATACCTCTCTCTATGAAACACTATAAATTCATGTTTGCGTGGTTATTATTGCGATTGATCATCAATGGACACACAAGTGAGATTATTTACTGCCATTTCATGTAATGCTGTTTAGAAATAATGGTATTAAATAATTTTAAAAAATGTGAGTTTTAATATTGCGAAACTTATCTCATCGTAATTTTTCGCATGTATAAACCATCACAATCATTTTGAATTTACAGTAGTATCGATTGGACAGGGTCGTAAATCAGATTTTTGTTGCACTAAGTACGGCAAATCACACTGTTTCACTATGATCCACTCGTTATCAGCAACGGGGATTTCTATAAAACAATCATATGTGTACAGTGCTTATAAGTTTAGTGTCTTTTATTATCATTGTTTTCTTGAGAAATGGTTGATTTTACGCTGCTTTTTCGGCTACCGAAACCAAGTTGAAAACTCTTGCATGCAAACTTTACATTAGGTGGATGTTGCTATTCTTTAAAGTTCCTTTTGGTTATATTGCTCTTCAAGTATTTATGTATCTATATACTTTCTTGGCTTTCACACATTTGGGTTTTAACGTTGCTGATGAAGGCAAATCAAGAAAAGCGCTTCAGATAAACGAAATTTATAAGGGACACACACACACACACACACATATATATATATATATATATATATATATATACATCTAAATAAGTGACAAGGGATATATATATATATATATATATATATATATATATATATATATATATATATATATATATATTAGAATGTAACATTAGTATAAACAATAATTTGGGCCATTTTTGACCAAATAAGATTTGAGGATTTGGAGGATATCTCAGTTCTATTATTGAAATAATTTCATTGCATATTAATTTTATACCACTGAACGGCAAATTTTAAAATGTATAATGTTGTTTGTTTGATTATAAACCTGATACATTGATTAGCAGTTACAATGGAATAAACAGACCCACTCAACTGATGATCATTTATATATTTCATCGGATGACATTGTTCGAGTTGATCTATTAGTTGAAGGAAGAAACAAATATAGTGTAGTGAAAAAACACCGTAAAACATACCAACTGATTATAGAGACACTTACAGAGATTGAAGCAGGGAATTATACATGTCAGATATATCTTCCAAAATCAGAATTTTGAGGAATTAACAAAAATATTGATTCGATTGCTGGGTGGAGATGAAATTCTTCTTTTATTTTTATGAAACCCATATAGTTCAATGATGCAACAAATACATTCAAACTATTAGTAACTGCTCTACAAACCCATTAGTACAAGGTGTTTGGTATATTTCATCAATGCCCAACGTTCTCATAATGGCCAAACTATAAAGATACATCGATTGTATTAAAGGTATTCATATAACTCTTAACAATGCATATGTATTTCGCCACTACTTATTATTCAAACAGAATCTCACGAGCTCACGAGTGACAAATGGTATACTGAACAACCCTTTTATGATATAGTAACAATTATTTTAGCAAAATTGATGATAATTCGTCGATCCCCCGTTTGCTTGCCAACTTCAGAGGAAGGATCGAAGTTCTTAAATTCGGCAATCAATCGGTAAACACAAAATTTTGGAGAAGTTCGAAGAGCCGACGATATTGCTTCGGAAATTTGGCAGCTTGCGTGAAAATATCGTTCTCCTGGGAAACTTGTTAGAAGACCGTGAATAACGCAACATTGGTCAAACTGAAATTATTTTTACTCATCGGAAATGCTCTACCTTTTAGGTATATTTATAAAAACGACCAAGTAAAATAATCGTTAAAATTACATTTTTACTTGACAATGAAATTTACATGAAATATTTGATACCATCTCACTCCTTCGAAAATTTTACGGACAACATTACAAGTTGGTTGACCGTTATTGAATATCTGTTTCACAGATGACGATGGATATGTTCCAATTGTCGTAGCCACAATCCCGTCCTCTTTACCTCGAATGAAACGTACGTGCATGAGCAACACGACGAGTGCAACATGTAGAGCAGGATCAGATTACCCTTCCGGAGCACCTATGATCACCCCCCGATTTTTGATGGGGTTCGTGTTGCTCCTCATTAGTTTTCTATTTTGTGTTTTGTATACTGTTGTTTGTCTTTTGGTCGTTTTTTATTTTTTTGCTTTGGCAATGTCAGTGTGTTTTCGACTTTATAAGTTTATATAACATCAACGGTACCAATTTTTTGCACCAAATGCGTTTTCGACAATAAATGTCTCTTAAGTGATGCTCGAGGCTTAAATAATTAAAAATGCAAAACTTATTAAAAAGATGAAGGACTTATAAACAAAAGAGGACAAAAGTATGGCAAAAATCGGGCAAGGAATCAGAGCTTTTCATCAGGGAGATATTCCTTAGTTTGAAACAGCAATATCCGTATTTTCGTGCCAGTACTGAAGTATTGGCTACTAGACTGGTGTTACCCTAGGGGACTAACAGTCCACCAGTAGAGGTATCGACCCAGATTTTAAATGCTCCGGAAGGGTAAGCAGATCTTGCTCCACATGTGGCACCCGTCGTGTTGCTCATGTTAATACAAACCCGGTGATAAGTCTAATTCGGTAGGTCACATTCATGGAAAGGGGACGGAATTGTAGATACGACAATTGGAACATATCCTTCGTCATCTTGACACGGATATTCCATAACGGTCAACCAACTCGTGATGACGTCCGTAAAATTTACGAAGGGACAATTTCAACTCCACCATTTGGAACTCTTGGTTTAATAGCTTCCTTGTGAGCAGCAACCCTCTATCAAGGAAATCATGATAGGAAATACAAGCCCTGGAATGTCATATCAACTGGGAGATATATACTCCGTATTCAGGCGCTGCTGGAATGTTGCTACATAGAAATGGAAAGTTCACAATTGGGAAGCTGAAATCATCTCTTTTGTCGTAAAGTTATGTTTTCAACAGACCATCTTTGTCAATTTCAAGATATGAGGCAGACTTAAGTGTATCTGTTGTATCCTTTCTCTTAAGTTCGACGGGATAGTTGCGTTCAACATAGTTACCAAATTTTGAATTATTTAGTGAGAGAACATCATCTATATAGCGGAAAGTGAAGTTAAAGGATATTGCTAACTTCTTTTCTTTCTTTCTCAAAGTCCCTGTATGAAGTCAGCCTCATATGAATAAAGGAACAAGTCGGCAAGAAGAGGAGCACATGGGAATACCGATTGTTTGTTGAAAAAAACGTCCTCAAAACGTAACAAATATGTTGTTTATCAAGAAATCAAGCATCTTGATAATGTCAGTTTCAGAGAATTTTTTGTTTGAATCAGAATAATTTTTAACAAAGAACGATTTATCCCTCCCTAGACAAGAAACTTGTATCTACGTAGGCCATTCTTTTTTATGAAACAAAGCAGGACCAGCTCTTTTAATTTGTCTTTTAGTTTGGAATGTGGAATACTTGTGTTAAGTGTAGAAAAGTCAAATGTTTTAATACTATTGCAAGATGAAAGAGTCTTAGATTGTATGTACTCTAAAAGATCTATGGAATTTTTAAGTATCCACATCTGATTCATGCCTCCTCTAGAATATGTAGTTTCACAATAACTTTGAAGCCCGATTTTGATTGTTGATACAATTGATGGTAATAATTTAGAAAGAGGTTTCGTGAAGCAATTGGAAGACTAGCAATATAACGTTGTTTGTAAGGACACTTATGTAGTTTAGGTATCCAATACAGAGAAGGAAGATCCAGTTCTTCATCTTTGGTTGAAATTCCAAAGGAATATAGAACAGACCTATGATTAGCCAGGAATTCCTTCTTGGTAAGTGTCGATGGGGTATATGTTGAGTTTCCGAGTGAATTGTCAATATCTAATTCATTTATCAACCAATTTATGTAATGTGATTTACACACAAAAACGATGTTGTTTGGGGCTTTATCTGTGGGGACAACAACATATTTGTCATGGAGGTATGACAGGTGTTTTGCAACATTTGGGTCTGTAAAGATTGATGTAGCATATGTATTCATAGACCCATGCAGTTTTTTAATTCTAATTTGTATCAACGACCTCACAGCCTTAACCCATACGAAAAGAGTATCTACGTCTTCTTTCTCGCGTTTAACAAATTGTCAGGCATAATCCTTTGAAGTAGTGTTTCCAATATGATGGATGTCGGCTCACGATATTTCGGGCATTTCGCAGAGAAGTGTTATTGACAATGTTTAGGCCACCAGCAATAACGTGGCCAGCCGGATTATATATGAATGGGGAACTAGTACAGGTGCAATCAGGAGATTTAGACTTGAAGTCGTCAATATTGAGATCCTGTAACACGTGTTTAGATGCAATTGGTTTGGTATAGGTATAAGAAATGATAGGTACAGACTGATATTTAAAATCGGGAGGTATTTTTGATTGAACTGATTTGTGATGAAGGATATTGCCTAAATTGATTGCATCGATACCTTTTTTGGCAAATGAAAGTTTTAGAAAGGATCTTTTCTCCTTTTCATCTTTTCAATGCGAATTGGTTTGAAAAGTCTGTGACTTGCAATATCCGAGATGATAGCTGTAAGTTTGTATTGGTTTGAATGGCGGTTTGTAACAGTGGTTTCCAAACATAAGTTGTACAGAGAATGAAGTTTTAAAAGGGGTAATGAATAAAGTTTCGTGCGAATGTGATGAATACCTAATGGCTTTTGTATAAATGGCAGCAGGTCATTAATAGAGATATCATGGAGAGTATGTGATGTATAATGGCGCTGACCATAACTGCGTCTATCGAGGACTAGAGTTGAAAATGTTCATATCATTCTCCGAGCTACATGAAGGACTAGATAGAATACCTATACCATCAATTTTGTCATTGCAACCATAAAAGTTTCCTAGCTGTTATTCTAGTTGACGGGATCCGTCACCCTCCCTAACCCCCGGAAAAATAAATCCGATGCACGAGTTTGGTCAAGAGATGTGTGGCTATCATGACTTCACAGGCGCGGATTAAAAATTTTGAAAAGGATTTAACACTTTAATACGTTATTTAGAAAACCGAAAGGGGGGTTGTTCTAGCCCTTCTTAATCTGCCTATAAAAGAATTGTTTTTTTAAAACCCTTGGAACAACTATATTATGGGCCCAAACCTGGCCTCTAGAAGCAAAATTTCTACCCTGACTTAACATGCTCTCATTGTTCCAGTAGCAGTTAAAAATTCCCGCCCTTCTTTCTGGTCTGATTGCTTTGTGAAACTTTTTCTATTGTTTTGATTGTTAATTTGTTCTCATCCTCAATTCCATGAAATACTATGATTTGCTACTGGACGTAAAGCAAGCAACAAACAATAATTTTATTTTGTTTTACTCTTGTGTGAGATATTTTTAACACTTTTGTTCTTCTAAAGTCATGCTTGAAATCATGGACTAGGAGAGTTGGGAAGGTTTGTTTTTCAATAAAACACAGAATGTACTTAAACAAATGATTGATTGATTGATTGATGGATTGGTTGGTGTTTTACGCCACTTTTCAGTACTATTATGCTATTTCGTGGCGGTCACTTTTTATTGGTGGAAGAAGACGGAGTGCCCGGAGAGAGAGAGAAAACAGTGAGATGCATACAAAACCAAATCATATCATATCATTTATTGGTTTAAAATCCAAATTTAAGATCGTTACCAAGACATACGACTCAATACTTACAAATATATACAAAATTCAATACTAGTACACTAGTCATTTTGGGGCCCTTTATAGCTTGCTGTTCGGTGTGTGCCGTAGCTCCGTGTTGAAGGCCGTACTTTGACCTATAATTGTTAACTTTTTATACATTGTGACTTGGCTGAAGAATTGTCTCATTGGCACTCATACCACATCTTTTTATTTATATATAACATATATAACAAAATTTCAAGAAAGAAATATTCAGATATCTATCTATACACAAGAAAATACGCATACAAGACATATACACTGTCGAAAGAGATACGTTTGCCAAGTTAAAATGTGCAAATGTATAATTTTTCTTCAACTTCTTTTTACAAGTACATTATTTTTTATGGGGTAGATTCCGTTATATCTGGTTGTCTGCCTTGTTCAATGCTTGAATTACTAGAAACAGCGACATATAATACAAATTGTAGTATATGCCTCTGCTATTATTTAGTGTTATATTAAAATAAATAGGGTTTTTTCAGGCAAGTGCTTGTGCTTTTTACGCATCAATAGTATATAGATTCGGGTTTTACAACATTTAAAAACGGATTGGTGCATTGGTAATGATGTTACCAGATTGATTCATAAATCGGTCATTCATTTACCTGGTAAAATAACTACCTGTGTACATATCACTTTACCAAATAAGCGACATTTTGAACTAAAGAGTGTTTACCTGTGGCATGAAATAGGAAATAAGTTGAGATCGAAATTTTACTAAATTTAATGTAACCGAAAAGTTGATTAGAAATGACAAATTTGTTCACTGCCGTCGTTCTTTCATCATATGTTTGTTCAAGTAAGTATTTTCAATTACATTTTTTCAAATTCCTGAAACAGCGCGACGGTACCGTGTCCAAATAAGTACAAAACAGAAGAGATTTCACACACAAAGTCCAACCCATATGGGTTATAATTTGGACCAATAAAATATTCATGTATTAGTCCCCGATAATCTGGATATTCTTTTCCAAATGGGATGTTAATACTATGCCCATTTTTTTTTTATAGATTTTACCGATGTAAACATAAAAAAAGTAATATTTTCTTATTTTTGGGAATTTCTCTTGCCTACATTACCCTAATAGAGGGTTAATTTGTCTGTCTTTAATAGTATCTTTACTATTCATAAAAGTATAATTTCATGGACACTGAAAATCTTATATACAGTAGATTTCTTAGTTTAGTTCTTGAGACCTTCTTCATCAGTTACAGAAAACCATCAGCATACTGATATATAAAAAAGAAGATGTGGTATGATTGCCAATGAGACAACTGTCCACAAGAGACCAAAATGACACAGAAATTAACAACTATAAGTCACCGTACGGCCTTCAACAATGAGCAAAGCCCATACCGCATAGTCAGCTATAAAAGGCCCCGAAATGACAATGTAAAACAATTCAAACGAGAAAACTAAGTTTACTTTCCGGATAATAGGTTGAACTTTAATAAAAAATAATAAGCAAAGAAGAAAAAATGTTTGAGGCATGTTTTGATCTCCCAAAACTTATGAATTTCAAGGTTTGTAAAAAATAATCACTTGTATAAGTAAAAGCATAACGGGAGACTATTTAAACCTTAAATAGAAAGTGAGTATCTTACAAATGAACTTTTTCAATTAAATATGACTTACATCTTCAAGTAAATGTATACAAACATGACTTATATAAAGATTAATTGATTGTTTTATACTTAACGTAAGTCCAGTTGTAAAGATTTCATACATATTTAGAAAAATGTATAAGTTAAAATTAGTGCTAAAGTAAGTTGAGTTTTAGTTTATTTTAATATTGTTACATTTTTGGAAAGATGTTTGATGGAAAACTGCCCCCTCAATTTGCATGTACAGTGATTTGATTTTGAACATTTTTACCTATTATGTCTGTTTGTTTTTGTCACACATTGTTGTCAATATAATTGAATTTTATGCGACTGTCATACAAGCGTGAGGTTTAGCTAGCTATAAAACCAGGTTCAATCCACCATTTTCTACAAGGAAATGCCTGTACCAAGTCAGGAATATGAGAGTTGTTTTCCATTAGTTTGATGTGTTTGAGCTTTTAATGTTGCCATTTGATAAGAGACTTTCCGTTTGGAATGTTCCTTGGAGTTCAGTATTTTTGTTATTTTACTTTTTACAGCTATGTTTGTTGTGTAGATAACGATGCAAGGGAAATATGAAAATAACACATTATCGATTTTGTGCGTCCGAAGCACTTTTCTGGATTGACCTTCATCAGGAACGCTCTAAGCCAAAAATTCACATTTTCTTTTAATGTCTCTAAGTAGTTATAACCTAGTAAAATAAAATTTCTTTGATATGCCGTGGTTAAAATGAACAAGTCACAACGTTATCAAGACGAAATATTTAAAAAAAAAAAAATCCATTAGCGTATTCAGATGTAGGATACTGGTAGTACATAAAGAAAGATATTTTATTCTCCAAAAACTAAGTATAAGTTTACCGAGAAACATACAATATCAATAAAAAGATTAAAAAATTGAAGGTAGTATGCTTATTTAAAATGAAGTACAAAGTTATACATGTATAATACACTATTAAACGAAATATAAAGAAATCAAGGATGAAAAAATACATGTACAAGGAGGGACTACCCTTTTTATTAATACATTTAATGAATAAACACACTTTTTGCAAGCTGATTGTTTTTTCATTACCAAACAGTGAGTTAATTGACACAATACTTGGTCTTCTATGTAAATATTTACGATATATAATTTACGTTCGTTTTTCAACTGAGAACAGCAAAACAAACAGTAATTATAAATTCATCCACTATATCGCCGGAGTTACATCAAGTACATTTTCTTTCACTGCGGCCAATGTTTTGTCATCTCCATTTTTCTCTAAACAAAGCATGGTTACCTGCTTTGAATTAACTTAGAATTTCGGGATTTCTTCTTCAAAATCAAGAAAACAGAATCAGAAAAAAAGTCACATTATCCCAAGTCGAATCCATAAAACCCCAAGCTTCCCTGCTTTTAAAAGTTACTGGATTATGCCATGAAATGATGTAAATTTAAGTAGTCTTTTATAACTAGTCATTGGGATTCCATTTTTCTATTTCTATGTAGTTTCATATTTATAAAAAAAGTTTAGCATAAGTGAACATATTTTAAGGGCCAAGGAGGAGGCTGTGACATACTGACGATTGAATATGGATAGTGAACAGTTTATTTCACAAACCTATTTACTGTAAAATCGTGCAATATCTTTATTATGTAATTTGGTTATTTTTGTAGTTATTTATTAATTATTGTCTCATTTACGTTTATCAAACATCATCGAGTCATTTCCTTCATATTTCCTAATTTGGTCTCATTGCAAACACATAAAAGAAAAGGTTCACGGGGTTTGTTGAGAGGAGACAGTTGAATTCAATATCTCGTTAAAAATTAAAAATTTAAAAGAAAGGAACTTATTAGAATTATTGCACACATTCATCATTTAAATAAATTTTACATGCACATGTATATTAGCTAGAATTGCCATGAGATAATCAAGTACACAATCCTCTACGCAATCAGTCCATTCAACTTTCGATTGTTTATAGTACGCGTGTTCTTTTTTCGCAGGTGTGCTTGGGCGGGGCTTGAAAGTTTATTTGAGGTCGAAGGTTTGAATTGACCAATGACAACGATCGTTCCGTAACGAGTTGGTCTTATAAAGTTTGTTTGACTGATTTTGTTACACAGCCTTTCGCTAAGATTGGCCGCAGTTAAGTGTAATTGAAAATATTAATATGGTAGTTCAAAGAGATTTAGCTAGTGTTTAATGTTGGATATTGTTTTTATGATACATGCATATTATTGCCCTTGAGGTAGAGAAACTCCGAGAAAGTTAAGAGGATAGTGCTGCCCCTTGCCTTAAAAGATGTTTAACCAATATGTGTGAACTATTTTAGTTTTGAAGCTCTGTTGCTATTAAGCAGTTGTATACTTTTTCAGGGGTAAATTCATTTATCATTGTTTATGTTTATGGTACGGTGAGTGGTAAATTTGTATGGAACCTGCATACAACTATTACAGATAACTGAAATTCAAATATTTCATTGGATAAAGCACATATATAAATATGCCATTGCATAATCCAAGTGTACAACATACATGACATATACAATATGACAAAGGATGTAAATAAAACATAATAATGTAAATAACCAGTGAAAATTAATGATAAGCTAAAACACCAAGTCCTTTTTTTCGTATAATACTTCCATAACTTTTTGTAGTTCAACTACTTTGGTAGCATAACACATGCAGTTTAATGCTTTAACTTTATAATAAGGGTTTACCTCAATATTAAAGACTGTACATTGAATTTGACCTGTAATCGTTCTTTGTCCTTTGGTCTTTTATGAATAGTTGTCTGTTTGGCGACCTGGTTACATTGGAGAAAACAGCTGGTCTTGAATTTATTAGATGTATTAGAATACATGTTACAGTTGATTACACAGTTTTATTTAATCAGCTCAGAGAATGAACTTCAATGAAAACATTTTATATTTAAAAAAATTATTTCCCTTAGAACCATCTGTATAATATTTTTCAGTTTTTGCTGTAAGACCAGAAATAGTGGATGATATTTTACCAGAGGTGAAAAAACAAGGTCAAACAGCATACCTGAATTGTTCTGTCATAAATTTACAGTCTCCAGCACAGGTATAAAATCTCATATTAAGAAGGCAAAACTTATCCCAAAATGACATTTTATAGTCATACAGAGGCCTTTTTTTTAGCTTTATAGACAAATAAAATAAAATTGGGGTTTCCGTTAAGATGTTGAAATTTTTTGGGGTCAGTTGGTATGTGAATAATAAATAAAAGGAAGATTTTACCTGGTTACAACAGATAAACTGTCTGTAAAAGTGCATGTTAAAAAATGACAAAATGTATATGGGAAGGAACTAAACTAAGGGTAGGTTTGGTAGCCTAACACATGTATTTTTAGGCCTTGACTATACAGGATGGGTTTGCCACAATGTTGAAGACGGGTGGTTGATAAGAAAACTTTATCATGACAAAAATAAGATGAATTCAGTTTTCTGATTGTAAATTTTCACTTTTATGGAAGCAACCTTTCAGCAGAACCTGCATATTGTGTATACATTACTCTATATATTTATTTGCTAATTTTCTTATTGGGATTATTTTGATAAAAAGGTTGCTGCTCGTATCATTTTCTGGTAATCTAGCTGGCTGTTTAAACTGGAAATAGAAGATTGTGTTAGATCAACAAATTGACCTTTTTCCAAATATGACACCATGCAGTCAGGGCCAAATATTGTGGTAGGAGAAATTTATCATTTCATTTCAAACTTTTAAATGATTTTTATTTTATTTTAACATATACTTTTATCGATTTTAACAGTATTGTGTTATGTTTAAACAGTTGCAATGGATTAAACAGGCCACACCAACTGGTCTCCCTCAACACATATCTTCAGATGAAACTGTTCGTATTGATGAAGTTGTTGAAGGAAGAAGGAAATATGATGTGGTGAAATACAGAACAAACAATCGTGAAATTTACCAACTGATTATTCGATCATTAACGGAGACTGATGCAGGGAATTATAGATGTCAGATCTATCTTCCAAATCAGAATTACAAGGAATGGCCTAAGAAGTTGGGGAGATTAACTGTACAAAGTAAGTTATAACATGTGATTAAAGTTTGCCATGACATTGGTTGACACCTTTTTAACCCATGCAATGATACATACATACATATATATATACTTCATAGACTAAACAATTGTAATTGTTTTATCAGTTACAAAAGTCATGTAACATTTATAATGTGAAAAAAGGAAATGTGGTACATTTATGATTGGCAATGAGACAACTTTATAACAGAGTCCAAATGATATGAATTTAAGCAACTTTTAATGGTTTTTATACTATAAAAATTACAGAAAGTTGTCCGGGGACATATCAAACATATATAGAATAATTGTACATTGTCTTCAAAAAAGTAATTTGATATAAGAAGATGTGGTATGAGTGCCAATGAGACAACTCTCCATCCGAGTCAAAATTTATAAAAGTAAACCATTATAGGTCAAAGTACGGTCTTCAACACGGAGCCTAGGCTCACACCGAACAGTAAGCTATAAAGGGCCCCAAAAATTACTAGTGTAAAACCATTCAAACGGGAAAACCAACGGTCTAATCTATATAAAAACGAGAAACGAGAAACACTTATGAACCACATCAACAAACGACAACTACTGAACATCAGATTCCTGACTTAGGACAGGTGCAAACAAATTTGTACATTTCGGTGGGAGACCTTTTTAAACTTTAAACTTGAATGTTTGAAAGTGACTTTCCCACAAAATATGAGGAGACAAAAAATTATTTCAGATAAATTTAAATGTATTAATATATTTTATAGTTTTATCTCCCAAATTTATGATAAAGTTTGATACAGCTTTTCCATACTTATTTTCATATTTCTTTATTATTTTTTAAGTCCAAATGGAATACTGAACTGAGGTCTTAATTTGTCTTAACTACATTTTAAGTTTTAGCAGTGATAATAAGTGCTTTGTCTGTATGAAACCTGATTTTTTATACCATCTTTAATAGTCTGTGCTTTATGCTTTGCCAAGACACTTATTACTAGCCCTTACATGACAACAATTTGTATCTCTATCTATCTATTCATTTAGTTTGATTTAACTTTGTATAAAAGCACACATCTTGCATATTTTGTGTGTCACATTTTTCAGAATTTTAAAAGCTGTTGAAAATTATTCAATAAAATAATTACCAGAAAAATGAAATATTAAGATACAGCTTCAAACTTAATTTAAATTTTACATTTTAGAACACTGTTGATGATGGGAGAGCGCCATCTACCTATCAAGTTTCCATGATTACATTTATGTTTGGACTCATCATTAGCTTTAGTATTAAAAAGTGCTTTCAAAGATGAAATTGTGTTGGAAATATACTTCACTAATCATTCCATGTAAAAACAGAAAAAAAAAACAAGTGTGATACTTGAAAACTAGTAATTACAAAATGTAAAAAAAGCAATTAACTTTTCTTGTAAATAACAACATTGAAGTTTATTAACAACACATATATATATATTCATTCCATTTGTGCCATATATTATTTTTGCAGTTATCTCCCTTGATTATTGATTAATTTTTGAAGAACCAGTACTATTTTTGACAGCATAATACAAAAAACTCAAAATTTAAGAACAAGATTTGGAACATGACTCTTGTAAACTTTTGACTCTTTTTGTCAAACTTTATAAACACCATAAAATAAGTATATATTTTGCAAAAACGGCCAATTTATTTAAAGTAATGCCCATTTTCACTTGCAATAGCAGTTTCCATTGACATAGTTGAAATTGGAGTTATTCTAATTGGCCGCCATGTTGGAATGCAAACTGGTAGATTTTTCTTCTTTAAGTTACCAAATTTAAACATCATAAGTACAAACAAGTCTGATGAAAGATCCTTACTAGATCATAGTGATGAACTGAACAAGGCATAAACAAATGAAAACATCCTTTTCTTAGTCTAGCAGTCAGTAAAATAAGATTTATAAAAAGAATTTTTACACATTACTGTCTAACATGGCAGTAAAGGGAAATAACTCTACCTCAAATTACAACAATATTGAAAAGTATCCGTTATGGTACAAATAGCTTAAGGATGTTTGTCAGCTGAAAATAATTAATAAAACAAGTTTGATAAACAAAATTGAGAATGAAAACGGAGAATGTCTTTTTCAATATGAATTACACATTTATCAAATTAATAGAAAAATATAGACCGGTCTGTGTTCTAATTTCTTTGTGTCTCCTAAGAAATTTATGAAAATCAATTAATAAATTTTCTCAAAAAATTAAGGGCATACTATTGTGATGCAATGCCTTGGGAAAAAGCAAGAGGCATAACAAAATATTAATGAATGTTTGCGACCCTTAACTATTTTTGAAAAGCACCTCATTCTATGTCTTAAAAATGTTTTATGTTCATAATTCATTTCTTTGATAAAGAAATTTCATTTGTGTTACATTTTATTGATTAATTTGTAATCATATGTAGTTTTATACTTTTCATGTAATATTTTGTATACTATGTAATATATGTACAGATTTACTGTGATCGTTTCATATTTATTATTATGTATTTGTAGTTATTGTGAAGACACAAACGTCTGAAATATTTTTGAATCTCTAAGGTCTACTTGTTCTATCATTCTTACATTTATATATATATTTTTTTCAATGTAATACATTCGTGTCTTTTTCATGTGCTATTTCTATAAATTTACTGAATGCATAATATCAAGTTTTTCCCATTGAGATTTGGTTATTAAGGGTCTTTTATCCTGTATCTCTACATGTTTAAATCAAATATTCCTAATGTAATTTGTAATATCCTTTTCCAGGAAAATAATATTCAAAACAAAGACTAAATATCCCATATCCAGTTAATAAAAAGTGTGCCCACCCATATCCTGTTATTGGATGATCATCCCTGACAACCTTTGTTCTTGCGTTGCTTTAATCATACTGTTGATGCATAGGAGTCAGCATTTGATTTTGTGTCACTTTTTCGCTTTTCTGCATGCTAGGTTTCTGATGCTAATCAAGAGCAAAAAAACCTTATTTGAGCAATATTTTCTAGAGGAAATGAGGTTTTGCACGTATTTCACCAGCTAAAATATTTGGAAATATCATTGATTTTTGGAGTTTCCATCATAAATGGGGACTTTGCATGATTTCTTTAAAGTAAAAAATAAACTGAGAATTGCATACATGTCAAACTCTTAACACTTCTGAAAACTTCTTAATTGTTACCAAACAAACTTGAACATAAACTTTAACAAAAATTTAGTAAAGTTATTCACATAATCATTTTAAATTTCATTTGTTAAATGTGATCTGAGGGCAACTTAGATTTCTTATGTTACTTTTTATTTTAAGTTTATTCAAGATTTCTACCAGATAATTAGATTCATCCATATTTTATCTAGAACCTTAGAATTATTTATTGATACTTTAAAGAGAGAATGTTTGACGTTTTTAAGATTTTTGATTAGTATACATTAAATGTTATACTTTTTCACTATTATACTCTTGGAGTGAAACTACTGCATATGGTTTGAACCAGAATGTAAAGGGATCTTGTTTTTTTTATAATGAACAATGTTTTGGTCAGGATTTTGGAAATATAAATTTTATGATTTGGATTATATTTCTTAATCCTTCAATAAAGGAAGATGTGGTATAATAAGTCATTTTGGCATTGTCTGACAAAGGAGTATACTGCAGATATTTAGAATCCCACTTTTAAATTGAATTCATTAACAAATTGTTTACTGTCAGTTAATGGCACAATAAATATTAGAACAAGGAAAATACGTTTACTTTTGTTATCTCTTTTTCACACTTTATGAATACCTGATAGCCTGGCAACTAAATGAATTTAAGAAGCAATGTTAATATGTTAATTCCATATAATAATTCCTGTCTTTGAATTATTCAAAACAGTTCCATCTAATTGAATATATTTTTGTTTATTTTAACTTTTTCGCTTTTCTGCATGGTATGTTTCTGATGCTATTCAAGAGCAAAAAACCTTATTTGAGCAATATTTTTTAGAGGAAATGAGGTTTTGCACATATTTCACCAGCTAAAATATTTGGAAATATCATTGATTATTGGAGTTTCCATCATAAATGAGGACTTTGCATGATTTCTTTAAAGTAAAAAATAAAGTGAGAATTGCATACATGTCAAACTCTTAACACTTCTGAAAACTCCAAACAAACTTGAACATAAACTTTAACAAAAATGTGGTAAAGTTATTCACATAATCATTTTAAATTTCATTTGTTAAATGTTATCAGAGGGCAACTTAGATTTCTTATGTTACTTTTTATTTTTAAGTTTATTCAAGATTTCTACCAGATAATTAGATTCATTCATATTTTATCTAGAACCTAAGAATTATTTATTGATACTTTAAAGAGAGAATGTTTGACGTTTTTAAGATTTTTGATTAGTTTACATTAAATGTTATACTTTTCACTATTATACTCTTGGAGTGAAACTACTGCATATGGTTTGAACCAGAATGTAAAGGGATCTTGTTTTTTTCATAATGAACAATGTTTTGGTCAGGATTTTGGAAATATAAATTTTATGATTTGAATTATATTTCCTAATCCTTCAATAAAGGAAGATGTGGTATAATAAGTCATTTTGGCATTGTCTGACAAAGGAGTAGACTGCAGATATTTAGAATCCCACTTTTTAATTTAATTCATTAACAAATTGTTTACTGTCAGTTGATGGCACAATAAATATTAGAACAAGGAAAATACGTTTACTTTTGTTATCTCTTTTTCACACTTTATGAATACCTGATAGCCTTGCAACTAAATGAATTCAAGAAGCAATGTTAATATGTTAATTCCATATAATTATTCCTGTCTTTGCATTATTTAAAACAGTTCCATCTAATTGAAGATATTTTTGTTTGTTTTAACTTGTTCCTATTTTCGTGTTTTTATAATCAATGTGAATTAGTTGAAATAGAGTTTTATTGTACAAGCTATGTTTCCAATTAAGGGCATACGATACAGTTACAGGGGAGGTAATGACGTCGCTAACGTAAAATGTTATTTTTCACGACGTCAAACTGTGACATATCGGTAAAAGTAAATTTTTCGACTGATTTTTATCATTCAGACTGATTTAACTCGAAAACGAGTTCATGAACCCCTCTTTTTAAAAATTACATTTGGCTTGATTATGTGTGAAGATTATTTGTGCCAATTTTTATAAACATTTCACCGATGTAATTTTTTTTAAATTAGATAAATATACAGAAAGAAATGCCGGTTTTAGACTAAAATCAGGAAAGTGTGATAAAAATGAATTACTTTCAAAGAATTGTTATATAAATTCAAAGACAACTTATGTAGAGAAGATATTGGAAAAGTTTTTATAAAAATCCGCTTGCGTTTATCTTTTAAAACAAAAAAGTTTGGTATGTCTTTCCAAAGGATAGAAATATCCAAGAAACTGAAATTTCCAGTAAATGTCAAAAAATTCGACCCCATTTATCTCTAAAAGTAACACATGAAGTTATATTTTTTATAACATATTTGAATTTACTAAGTGAAAAATAGCTTGTATGCAAACTTTCGTCAAAAATTCACCATGGGATCAAAACTGTATCGTATGCCCTTAAGTATTGTATAGACATAAGTTTTCTAGAGCTTCATTTTGACAGTTGTTATCCATTCGTTTGATGTGTTTGAACTTTTGATTTTGCCATTTGATTGGGGACTTTCCTTTTTGAATTTTCCTCGGAGTTCAGTATTTTTGTGATTTTACTTTTTGTTATACTTTATCATTGATAATTGATTTATGAGATTAGAACTACAGTAACTGTTGCCTAAAATTTATGACAATGCATTTACACTCATCTGACTCTAAAAGCTTAATGTAAGTTATTATAAGTTGTCTGTTCATTTACCAGTTGTTCCATTTATTGTCTTTAGCTGTTACGGAAACTCACCAGGAACCAGTATTAATCACATTCTCAGATATGATGCTTAGTTTAAAAATTATCAGATATTTCTAAAGAATCCTCTTTTCCAAACTTTATACTTTAATGCTTTTGTGATTTGATTAATAATGATTGTTGATAACATTAAACATTATAAAACATGATCAGCAATAGAAGAGAAAAGACAAAGATCACTATGATTATGTGATCCCTACAAAATATGGTTGATATTTAAAATAAACTTCAAGCATGAACAGTCTGAAACTAAAATACTGGACATTTAAGGTATTAGGTTTACATACTTCCTGAGCAAAGTAGGTTCTTTTGAACTTCTACTTTATTCTAGAATACTCATTTTCTGAGATTTAGTTGTATCAGTCAATTCTCAACGAGACTTATTTAAAAATTATGAATGAGATTGTTTCAATTTATATGAAATCAGTTAATATTATGAAATAAAATTTGTATAATTTGAATTGTTTTGTTCTTCTCTTCAAATTAGACACTTTGATAAAAAGAAATTGCATGCAAAAGGGATGAAAACGAACTAAGTGGATATAAGAGAAAGTACAGGTAAAAGGGACATTATTTTCACCTACGTATGCTCTAAGAAGAAGACAATTTGATGAACAATTAAGGAGCTCCAGTTAAAAGTTCTGGCCAGATTAAATATCCTCTTTGATAGGTAAAATCGACCTATCGACTTATAGCTTGGTTGGAGTGCACCTACTACCAGGCAAGATTATTGTAAGGTATGTATAATCTCTCTTCCCAAGCCTGCTCCACTCAACACAAAACACTTATGCATTTCTACCCAAAGAAAACGGGTCCGATGACTTACAGAAAAGAGCGACGATTTACAGAAAGGAACAGAAAAGGACCGAAAAGGACCAAAATGAACAGAAAAGAACCGAAAAGAACCGAAAAGGAAATCGATTTTTTTTGTAATCGAAGGTGAGTAGCAAATTGCAAAATCATTAAAGTCTATAAATGAAAATATAGTTTCCAAAAAACTTTTTTATTAGGTTTTGAAACCTTATATTGCGACAGGACTAACTTACATGTGAAAAATTACCCTCTTATAATTACAGGTAGGGTCGGATGCCTATCTTATATACTACAAGTAGGGGCTATTCAAATGAATTTTGAAAAAGCTCATACATTAATTTATGTGTTATATTTATTTAAGTATTTAACAATATCGACTGCATCTTTCATCCGCTTTCTCTTCCTTTTCCCAATCTGGTAGATTTTTTGCCTTTCCAATCTGTAGATTTAATCAATTTTCTATCTCCGTGTGCATTTCCACACTTTTTTCATTCTCCTAAGATCTCTTGTTTAATTTCTCTTTCTACTTCATGCATCTTACTATCTCTCTGGCACCCTTTCTCATTCAACTTATAAATATATAGACGAACTATTTACATATATACACATATAATTACATTAAATTGCGCACAAGTTTTTATTTGTTAATAATCTACATGCACAAGATATTGCTATTTAAAAAATATAATATGCATATGAACAAATATTTTAATAATAAGATTAAAATCCTTGATAAAAAATATAAATGGTAATTTATCAAACTGGTCCAATTTTTATTTGTTAACTTCGACCAGGCCTTAGAGAAGACATTTTCGAAGAAAGAACTAAAACAACACAGAAGTGTACTTTCTAGCTAATCTAGCCTTAAGCGTCATGCCAAGTATTGTCATTACTTAAAACCATTGGATATCAAAAAACCATTAGATATCTTCTAAGAAACAATTTCGATATTTAAACGAAATCTTTTACTAATGATACTGGGAAGATCCTTAACTAATTTACAGTTTTTGTGGTCAAACCCAAGTAATAAATGACCACCACAAAGGAACATAAATAGAGCCATACAAATAGTACATGCATGCAGGTTCTCAGATACCATCTCGCATATTAAAATCACATCATGCAGAAATGACCTAATGTGTTCCTCTCCTAATTTTGAGTTTTGCTGCAGTATCCAAAATCAAAGTTGTGGAAAATATTTTATCAGAATCATTGATAATCCATACAATTAGTGTCTCCTCCATGAGAGTCTTGAACATTGAAACTAAATATTAAATAAAAGACACTGCTAATTTCTAGTGTTTGGTACAGGTTGGCTGTCACTGTGCAACACAGTTGAACATAGAACCCTATGGGAAAAACAGAGAACTATTTTTGTCAGAAAACACTGTCAAACATCCAAATATACTACCCACACTGATCTGTGTCCACACTTGTATAGTTTTAAAATAAAACAAAAAACGCAGAAAAGGAGAAAAATCTTTATTTAAGGACTATTAATATTAAGGAGTTGATTTCCAATTAAGTTATCTTAACATATTTGTTTGTCGTATATGGCTGATCTATTTCCGCTAACATTTTCTTCAAATCTATAATACTTTTCAATAGTCAAATATCAAGTTTACAGTTTATTATTTAATGACAATTTGTCGCATCTGGGACTTACATGAATAATATAGTCTCTTTGTCACAGGTTGTTTATTCCCTCATTTTTTTATAAATTCAAAGACTAAATGCTAGTTTTATTTAAAAAACAACAACATTATTTTATTAAAATGCTTATTGTATTTCGATACTATGCGAATAAAAGATTTTGATGTGTTCATCAAAAGACACATTTTGTTTAATGTTGTATAACAGGAGTGATTTATATTGTATAGTGTGCAAATGATTACTTGTACATATTTAGATTTTTTTTTTTACTACAAAACCAAGTTATACTGTCTTTTTTTTTTTGGTGTCCACATATCCCTATAAAATGTACAATCTAAGTTAGAGTTATGCGTTCATTTATTACGAGGAATGGTTAACAATATCAAAATTTCGTGTGTATATAAATATGAAATAAATATATGTTTGCTCTTTTCTGTTCCTTTTCGGTCCTTTTCTGTTCTTTTCTGTAAATCGTCGCTCTTATCAGAGAAATTTACAGCTATTCTTTTTTTCACATTCAGATCCAAAAATAATTTCTAGAAAGCTATCACTTATGTTAAAATCATGTAAAGATTGGCTTGTTGATAATAAATTGTCTCTTCATTTAGGAAAGACTCAAAGCATTTTATTTAGACAAAAGAGAAAACTTCAAAATGTTAATGAAAATGATTTTTCTATTGAATGTGATAATATTAAAATTGAGAGTAAATCAAATGTGAAATATTTAGGTACCACTTTGGACAAATTTTATCATAATTATTTATAATACATGTATTTTGTTGGTAAATTTGTATTATTGTGTTGATGATGACAATGATAAAATTTAATTTTCCTGTGAAGAATTTAATTAAAACATTTAGTAATTGTATGTACATATACTTTGTATTTACAGGATGGAGAAAGATGTTCACTAATGGATTAAAACAGAGGACTTTTACATATAAAACATATTGCAACAACACATTATAGTGGAGTGGTGTACATTTGTTCATGTTAGAAACAAAATTATTTTTGTTAGTTGAAAACAATATGACTACAAAATATTAGGGATAAGTGACCAAAAAGAGTCTGTTTAGGGTTACAAAAGTGGGCTACTTACAATGTACCATGGTTTCAATCCCCAAAGTATGAAACAAATATAATATACATGTACATTGTATTCAAACTGTTTTTATTATGGAAACAGACTGTGCAAATAGTCTGCATTTAACGGTCAGACAAGAAAGTTCCTTATGGAATAAGTAGGGCTGGCACTTAAATAAATTTCTAAAATAGGCCAAGTAATTCTTCACAGACTTTAAGGCCCAATGGTATACTTTTATTCTATTATCTATGTTCTGTAAATGTCAATATTGTTGACTTCAGATTTATTACTGAATTGCAAAGAATGAAGGTTACAGTAATTAAAATTTCATACATATGATTGAAAACAATATAAGGGAAGTAACTCTTACATGATGTGCATCATATCCTGATGGAGTGTTAACATGAGGTTTCTGAAAGCTTTTATCTTAAAATATTTTACTTACCACCTTTACCAAAATTATTGAAAATTTATTCAATTTGACCAATTTTTTCAGATAAGAGAACTTACTTGAGCAGACCATATTGGGATCATAGATGGACATAACAATGAAATACAATATCATAATTATCATTCTTCATAACTTTTAATTGACAAACTTAATTTAATAACCAAATATTTTCTTATTTTCAGTAAACAACAGATCGTGTCAGAGGAATAATTTTACTGGAGGATAAAATTTTAATACCTGGAATCAGCAATTTATATGAAATGTGTTAAGAGAGATATATTCATGTGCAAAATTGGTTCTTAGGTGGTAACCCCACCAGATAATCCAGGTTGTTCGAGTGAATATAACATTTAGCAGAAATGTTTGTTGAACTAATGCAGCATTTAATAAATGAAACTTTTGCAGCCTATGGGCTCCTACTACCCACACAAGTGTTGTGAAAAGAGCTATTTTAGACATTACAGACCCATCAACACTAAAATGGAGATGTGGATAAGTGAAATATGTTTTGTAATAAATTCAGATATTGACTTTATTTTTGTTCTGAAATTTTCATTTTTGAAACAGCTGATAGACTAAATATAATGTGGCGTAGCTGGACATATGTCGAAAGTGAAGCCCAATTTCGCAGGAGATCTAGGGGCCGCTTAAGGCCCCCAGTAGGTCCAGGGCAAAGCCCTGGTAAGGAGACCAGAGGGGCAAAGCCCCGGAAGCTCATAGATTTTAGGGTTTTAGACCCACAAATATGAACTGAAAATATTGAATATTAAGGTCGAGTCAAAAGCATTTTTGTTTGATACAAGTCAAATATTTTTGTGAAAAATTATATATTTGATTATATTAACCAGGATATTCCAGAGGGGTAAAAAAGTTATATTGACTAAGAACAGTATAATAAAAACCACCACATTATAAATTGTTAAGAGATAAAATGTAAACAATATATCCAGCTAAAGTGGGTACCCATTTTAGGGCAGGGTTGGCGCCTTCAAACTAGTTTAACCCCGCCACATTCTGTATGTGCCTGTCCCAAGTCAGGAGCCTGTAATTCAGTGGACTGGTTGTCGTGTGTTGCTGTATATCACATTGTTTTTCGTGCATTATTTTGTACATAAATTAGACCGTTAGTTTTCTCGTTTGAATTGTTTTACATTTGTCATTTCTGGGCCTTTAATAGCTGACTAAGCGGTTTGGGTTTTACTCATTGTTGAAGGTCGTACGGTGACCTATAGTTGTTAATTTCTGTGTCATTTGGTCTCTTGTGAAGAGTTGTCTCATTGGCAATCATACCACATCTTCTTATTTTTATACCTACTGATGGGCAGCGGAAAACAACTTACGAGGTCAACTAAATGGAAACAGACGAACGAATCATCATCAATGGATATATAGGTGTTGGTTCACCCTTGCTTTTGGCTGTATTAAGCAAAGATCAGCAAACATCGTGTAAAAGCTAAGCAATATTTATGATACAACATTATGTATACATGATTCTAAGTTTCCTGCCATGTTTGTCAGTGAATAAACTAAAAACACTGTCTTGTTTTATTTTTGAAATACAACCACATTAGGGTAATGGTTCGAGGAACATTTAACGTTGTAGATACAGTCAGTCGAAACCTTATGCGTGGTTGTGAATTATTGAAAGAGTCAATCTCTCTCACCAGTGACTTTAAACAAAAATGCAAGCCTGCTGTCATTTTTGGTTGCAAAACAGTCAATTACTTTATCAATGTCAGTGGGCATTTCCTTGTATGCGTGAAGGATACATAGACCCGAAAGTCGTTCTGTTGTCATCGTAAGGGTACCAATGTCAGGGTATGAAGGACCATGTACATAAGGGGACGAAGTTGAACTGCATGCAAAGTCATTTGACTGCTTGTTTGACTTTCTGGGCTTCCAGATTGAAGAATCATCTTGTAAAGCCTGTGTGTCTGTACTGTCAGATGAAATGGTACTATCAAAATTATTATGGGTTAAGAAATTGTCAATTCTGCGTTGCAGTGTAACTAAGCAGAACACCCCGCAGTCACAATATTCGTCTGCTATAAAAAGAGGGGAAATAAAGCGCAGGGGATGGGAACAAACGACGGGAGTCTGAGAAGTGATGTCGTTCACTTCAACAATTTCTCCCTCTCTCTCTGCCCCCCTCTTTTTATATTTTATTTATCCTTTTTTTTTTATTTTTTTTTTTTTTTATCAAAACGATGTTGAAGCCTTGGCTTCCGAGCTTCCGCCTAGCTACGCTACAAAAATAGTGCCTTCTTCAATTTCGAAAAAAAAAATCTACAATTCAACAATTTATTGACACATATTGTTATTTATAAAGTGGTTAAATAACTAGGGATTCACCTTTTGGAGAGATATATATGAATATTTACTTTTTAAACAGAAACTCTTCTCATTTCTAAATCTACCGCACATGCAAAGAGAAATTTATAAAAAAAGACCCCGACTTTAAAATGGGTACACATTTTTGGCCTGGCTTGAACACCCCTGTTCTTTACGAAATTCGATGCCAAATACTACCGAGAACAGTATGTAAAATTTTTATAAAATCGAAGGATAGGCATTTTTATGTACCCATTTTGAATATCGCCATTTAATTTTACAGTGCAGAAAGTCAAAATCTTTAATTCTATGTTTAGATATAAAAATATAAGATTTCCGGTTGTTTTAGAATATAAAAATGACAATAATACGTATTTTCATATATTGTTCTCAAATAAACGTGTTTATAATCAACAGTCTTAATCGTCAGTACTTTCTTTGTATTAAACGATTGAAAAAAAAAGTTAACGAAAGCGCGCCATTT
The DNA here is from genome assembly GCA_017311375.1 of Mytilus coruscus. NCBI lineage: Eukaryota > Metazoa > Mollusca > Bivalvia > Mytilida > Mytilidae > Mytilus > Mytilus coruscus. The sequence continues at coordinate 9,729,511 of CM029608.1, forward strand.
TTCAGTTGACGTCGGCCGACGTAAAATAGTCCAATTTTGCGTGTAGGACTATTGAGCGCCGCCGAATCAAATTTTGGTCAAAAAGGCACATTCGGTTGTCCTACTGTTAGCCAGGAGAGTTTCCAATAAATTTACTACGTAGTTTTACACTATTCTGTAACGTAACTGTACTTATGAAATAAAGTGATTAGAATGATTCATAAATGGGTTATTTACCTGGTTTGGGATAACCGGAAAACAACACAAATAGGAATAAAACCAAATGTTGTTTACCTGTTACATGAAACAGGATATAAGTTGAGATCGAAGCATTTTGTCGAGCCTGCAACATTTATGGATTCCGTCGGAAACACACCTTTTGATCAATTCAGGAACCAGAGTTATTCACATTCTCATATAGGATGCTTAGTTTAAGGTGGATCGTTGGTATATATTTCCTCAGATAGAATTTTCTTATAATTTGTCAAAATGAAGATTTTACTATGCTTTTTTCAAAAATATAATAAAAAGTATGGGTCACCGTGCTATTTTTCAAGCTACAAGTCGTGCAAAATTGCCAAAATTTGCATAGATTGTTCATGAAAAAACTCATTTTTGTAAATAAAAAGAAATCTATGAGATAGAATTTTGAAAATAAAATATGAGAAAATAGGCTTTAAGAAAATAAAAAGAAAAAATGGTGTCACCGAACTTGTTTTCTTGCTACAAGTAAAAAATGAAAATTTCACTACCATTCCAGTATAAAATTTTTACTATAAGAGTTATCTCCCCTTAAATGGCTTAGTTGAAAAATTGATTCTTAAAAACACAAATATTTGGTATTTGTTTAAACATTTTGTATAATGCAATAAATCACTTATTTTTCTTTATACAAATAAACAGTCTTACACAAAAATTGCAAATCTGTCTCAAAATATGCAGATTTAGGCAAAGAACTAGACTGATTGTGTACTGCTATTGTACAATCCAAGATGGCGGTATACAGTGAATCTACCTTAAAAATTATCAAATACTTTTAAAGAATCCTCTTTTCCAAACTTTATACTTTAATGCTTTTGTGATTTGAATAATAATAATTGTTGATAACCTTAAACATCATTGAATATGATCAGAAATGGAAGAGAAAAGACAAAAGATCTCTATGATTATGTGATCCCTAAAAAATATGGTTGATAATTAAAATAAACTTCAAGCATGAACAGTCTGAAATTAAAATACTGAACATTTAAGGTATTAAGTTTACATACTTCCTGAGCAAAGCAGGTTCTTTTGAACTTCTAATTTATTCTAGAATACTCATTTTCTGAGATTTAGTTGTATCAGTCAATTCTCAACGAGTCTTATTTAAAAATTATGAATGAGATTGTTTCAATTTATATGAAATCAGTTAATATTATGAAATAAAATTTGTATAACTTGAATTGTTTTGTTCTTCTCTTCAAATGAGATACTTTAATACAAAAGAAATTGAATGCAAAAGGGATGAAAAGGAACTAAGTAAATACAAGCAAAAGTACATGTAAAAGGGACATCATGTTTACCTACGTATGCTCTAAGAAGACAATTTGATGATGAAGGAGCGCTAGTTAATAAGTCCTAGGCCAGAATAAATATTCACTTCGATAGGTAAAATCGACCATCAACTTATAGCTTGGTTGGAGTGCACCTGCTACCAGGCAAGATTATTGTACAGTAGTTAGCCAGGAGAGTTTTCAATACATTTACTATGTAGTTTTACACTATTCTGTGATTAGAATGAGTTATTAGTGGGTTATTTACCAGGTTTGGGATAACCGAGACGCATCACCAATAGGAATAGAAACAAATGTTGTTTACCTGTTACATGAAACAGGATATAAGTTGAGATCGAAGTTTGTAACTGAAGAGTTGATCAAAGATGATGAATGTGCTCTCTATCGTCGTTTTTTCATCAATGTTGTGTATAGGTAAGTATTTTCTTATTTACTTAAATTTTTCTAATTATTAGAATAGTGGGATAATTCCAAATGGGTTCAAATGTTCATAAAAGCAGGTGCACATTCATGTATGAAAAAAAAAGAACGACAGTATATTTTGTATCACGCAATTAGACCTAAACTTAAATTACAACTCCAATAGATAAGATGGAAAGTAAACACTATTGTGTATTCCTGTTAGGCTCATTGCTTTTTATACGACCGCAAAATATTTGTTGCCGTATAATGGTATGACGTCGTAATTGTCGGCGTCATCGTCGTCGTCCGTAGACATTTATTTTCCAGACAATAACTTGAGTATAAGTGTATGGATCTCTATGAAATTGTACCTCAACGTTCCATACCACAAAAGGAAGGTTGGGATTGATTTTGGGGTTATTGTTCTAACTGTTTAGGAATTAGGGGCCCAAAAGTGGCAAACAACAAGCATTTTTGTCGAGCCTGTGACATATATGTCGCGAAAGCGAGACATAGCGATCCTGGATTCCGTCGTCGGCGTCGGAGTCGGCGGCTTCAACATTTAGGTTCAGTCTGTGATTAAAGTTTTTCAGTCATCAATAACTTTGTCAAATCTTTATGGAATTTTATGAAATTTGGACAGAAGCTTGATTATGACCAAAATATAGTATCCACAGCAAAATTTTGAAAAAAAAATGGTCTTAGTTTTTATTACAGTTAACAAGTAGATACAGTCTGGGGTTCAAGTTTGTTACACATCAATTACTTTCGTACATGTAGAATTTTCTGAAACTTTGGCAGAAGCTTTTTTATGATTTCGAGATAATGTCTAAAGCAAAATTTTGAAAACATATTTTTTTTTCATTTTCAGTATTTGTCTGATAGATGGACTTAGTTGTTTACAGTTAACATTTACAGACAGTCTGGGATTACATTTTTTTAACATGATAAAATTGTAAACCGTCTTGGATTGTTATAAAACTTAGACAGAAGCTAAATCTTCAAGACAAAGAAATAGCATCTGTATTTTGCTTATAAATGGACTCACTTTTTAAGTCAACATTACACTTTTACACTGACAGCAGTAATCGCAGGTGAGACACAGAGTTCCGCGGAACCACTTACTAATTTCTTTTCTTGTTTTAGAACAATAGATTGTGTATAAGTGTATGGATCTCTATGAAATTGTACCTCAAGGTTCCATACCGCAAAAGGAAGGTTGGGATTGATTTTGGAGGTTATTGTTCTAACAGTTTAGGAATTAGGGGCCCAAAAGAAGCAAAAAACAAGCATTTTTGTCGAGCCTGCGACATTAATATAGCGAAAGTGAGACATAGCGATCCTGGATTCCGTCGTCGGCGTCGGCGTCTTCAACATTTAGGTTCAGTCTGTGATTAAAGTTTTTCAGTCATCAATAACTTTGTCAAACCTTTATGGAATTTTATGAAATTTGGACAAAAGCTTGTTTATGACCAAAATATAATATCCACAGCAAAATGTTGAAAATATATATATCATTTTCCGTATTTCACTGACAAATTGACTTAGTTTTTATTACAGTTAACAAGTAGATACAGTCTGGGGTTCAAGTTTGTTACACATCAATTACTTTCGTACATGTAGAATTTTCTGAAACTTTGGCAAAAGCTTTTTTATGATTTCGAGATAATGTCTGAAGCAAAATTTTGAAAACATTTTTTTTTTCATTTTCAGTATTTGTCTGATAGATGGACTTATTTTTTTACAGTTAACATTTACAGACAGTCTGGGATTACATTTTTTAACATGATAAAATTGTAAACCGTCTTGGATTGTTATAAAACTTAGACAGAAGCTAAACCTTCAAGACAAAGAAATAACATCTAAAGAAAAGTTTGAATTTTTTTTTTATTTCTGTATTTTGCTTATAAATGGACTCACTTTTTAAGTCAACATTACACTTTTACACTGACAGCAGTAATCCGAGGCGAGACACAGGGTTCCGCGGAACCCCTTACGAATTTATTTTCTTGTTTTAGGGCAATAGATTGTGTATAAGTGTATGGATGTCTATGAAATTGTATCACAAGGTTCCATACCTCAAAAGGAAGGTTGGATTGCTTTTGGGGGTTATGGCTCAAACCGTTTAGGAATTAAGGGCCAACAAGTGGCAAAAAAAAATTAGGATGTTCTGGTTTCCAGACAATAACTTGAGTATAAGTCTATGGATCTCTATGAAATTGTACCACAAGGTTCCATACCAAACTATTCTTGGGGTTCTTTGATATGCAGAATCAAACCATGTATTTAGATTTTGTATATTGGACCATAATAGGTAAATGTCCAATTACAAATTTTTAAGTTCTGTAACCACATTCATTCTGTGTCAGAAAACCTAGTCTAAGTCCAATATGTAAGCACAATCCAAATTCAGAGCTGTATTGCACAATTAATAGAAATTGTAAGTAGATTCATAGTTAAAAAAAAATTCAGCATCAAATTCTTACTTTACAGAAATATAGTTTGAAATTTACTTTTCATTATTAGATATTTTGAAAAATAATTAAAGGTAAGTCTTATAGATTTTTAAAGACATTTTATTAATGACGAATGATATTTTGGAAATTGTTTTGTAAATTTTTTAAAGATCTTCGTGGTTGGTTTGTTTGTTATTCTGTATACATTAATTTTCAGAATTCTATATATATACTTTTTTTTATGAAGCGAACCCCTTTTAAAACTTAGCTAATATTGTCCATTAATAAATAAATTAACTAAATTCTTGGTGTGCTTGGATAGGCTGAATCTAACCGTGTATTTAGATTTTGGATATTGAACCAACAGTCCAATTTCAAATTTTCAGTTCTTTGACCACATTCATTCTGTGTCAGAAAGCTATGACGTGTCAAATATTTAACCACAATCCAAACTCAGAGCTGTATCAAGCTTGAATGTAATGTACATACTTGCCCCAACTGTTCAGGGTTCGATCAAGCTGAACCCTGCGGAGCATTTTATTAATATTATATATCGTTTTGAGTATTGGAAGATACAGAGAGTAGATTGCATGATAAACTTTTTAGTTATATCTGTTAGTCATAATCCTCAAGTGATGAAGTGTCGCTTGAAAGATGTTATCCTTATGATCTAAACTAGACCTGCTATTCTTGTACATTATGTCCAGTCCCGTAGCAAGGATGTCTCCTATGGGCTATTCGGGATCATGACGATTTGGCTTGAATAGTCAAACTTCAATCTGAATCTCACTTTTAACAGTCTTTAATAGTATTTTTTGTTTTCAGGTGTGTATGGTGGGGTGGTGGTGGTTAGAGGGGGGGGTTTGGGTATGGTGGTGGTTGGGGAGAAGGAAGGGGTCGTCTAAAAAAACCCGAATCATCCGTCGGATTTTTCTTTACAGTAAGATTCGCCAAAACAAAACAAATAAAGCTGTCCATGACTTTATAACTACTGCATACTAATTATAGATGCTGGGTGATATTCGCTCCATGCTATAGACGAAACGCATGTCAGGCGAACTAAAGTGTAAGACTGCTGATATATTTTTCAATGATTGAGTCAATACCATTGCTGGTGGAGATTGCGTCTTCGCGGATTGTACATTATATTCACAGTAAATTTTTCCAAAGAATATTTAGTTTCAATGTCTTTAACTTCATCGTTTATTTTGTCTTTCAACTGTTTTGATTTCAGCGCCATTGATGAGTATGAGGTACTAAATAATAAACGAGCATGTGTTTGTGTTATTACCAGCCAGCATGTGTTTTTGTTATGACATTGATGATCTTTTCTTAACCTCCAATTTTCCCATGTATAAGAAATGAAAGTATCAGTATAAGCCTGCGAAGTTATAAAAGCATAGTTAATTTGATTTTTGCATGATCGTTTGCAGATGTAAGAAAAAAAGATACTTTTGAAGGAATGGTTTATGATTCTGAACCGTTTAGTTATTATAGTAATGCCATAAAGTATGCCAAGAACGTATTTAACTAGATGTCCATAGTCCATTCAGAGATAGCCTAAGCTAGATTTGGCAAAACTTGTGTTGGAATGTTTGGTTTTCAATACTATTGAACTTTGATATTGATTAGTTCGTCCTACTGTTTTAATTCGAGCGCCCTAATGAGTCTTTTGTTGACGAAACGCGCGTTTGGCGTACTAAATTATAAACCTGATATCTTTGACAACTTTTCCCCGTTTTTGAACGGAATTCAAAACATTAAAAACAAAGAAAATAATGATGATGCCTCTGTTTGATATGGTTAATGACATATCTGAATACTTTTTAAATCATAATAGACATTACACATGTTTCCCTGTTCCATGATCTTAACAAGTAAATAGATAAGAAATGGATAATTGTCTTGTCTTTGAAAGTTGTGTGGGTTCTCAAAAAAAGGCACGAATTCTTCCACGTACTGAATACTACTTCAAATATTGGCTCTGGCTTCAAAAAAAAAAAAAAAAGACTTGTTTTCAGGAAAGAAAACAAGAACAAGCTGCTGTTGGCAAAAGTTTAAACAATGTTATTTTATGTGCATTTATGATTGAAATATGGAATACAGAAGCGTATGATTTTACCGTTAATGTTATTTCTACCACACGATACCTGTGCTGGTGGACTGTTATCAGAGATATTTAGTAACATAGTTGATACCTTTGGTAATAACTGTATCATTAGGTGAAGATGGTATCAACGAGACAACCGGATGTATGCAGAAAATCGACTTTACAAATATGTAAATAACAACATATTAATGTGTGAAAATTGAATATATAACATTAAATTGGGACGTGATGTTTTAAAACGGATATTACTGTTAATAAAGATAGATAAATTTAAAATTTAGATTGGAAGCTTTTTCACACACGTATATATGTTTATACTTTAAAAGCGTTCTTTGCACCATGAACAATCAGTATTATGCAATCTGCTAATAAATAACAAACACAGCAATTTTTAATTTAAGGAAAATGCTCCCAAAGGTATTACTGAATCACAATTTCAAAATATCTCGTTTATGTCTATGCTTTTAATGATTATGAGAAATAAAATTGGAAGAAGAACTTTTTTATTTCAGTTACAGCCATGACAATGGTTCAGTGAAGTTATATGAGAAAATTATGCTCTTCTGATACAATTCTTGCTATAACTAAGTCAAAGTATGGCAGCAAAAAGAGATTGTATAACAATGTAAAACTACCATGTCGTAGTAAAAATGTATGTAGGATCTAGGTGATTTATAATCATCTTCCATTACTTTTGTTACTTGATAAACCTTAAGCTCACATGCTGGTGCACTGGGGACTCCTCAGGTGATCAGATTGCAGAATGAAATTTCGTAGAAAAGTTAAGTGCCGCTAATAAACAACGTTCGGGTATTTCAATTACTAAGTAAATGTTTGGTCACTGTGAAGAGTTATCTGTCGTTTTTTTAAATAGTTTCAGTTTATGCTGTTAGACCAGAAAAAGTAGAGGATATTTTAACAGAGGTGAAAAAACAAGACCAGAAAGCATACATGAATTGTTCCGTCATAAATTTACAGATAAATAATTATTCTATTCATTATAATGGGAAGTATTAACTTACATTTATAACTAGGCTCAACACTGATCAACATAACCTTTTGATTTTTGTCCGCATTATGGTAGAGACAATATGTTTGGGGCAGTTATTGCTAAATAACAAAAATCCTGTTTTCCTCTCCCAATTTTTCATGTTTATGTTAAAAATGAGAACTGAGTGACTTAACTGAAACAATAAAAATATTCTATCAGTTGTAAATTAGTATGTCTCATTGTCAACTTCCCATTTCATATTGCAACATTCAAGCAGCACCTGGATATTGAGTAAATACAGAACACATTGATGTTTGTTCACAGAACGTGTTGGTGATTGTGTGTGATTATCTGTAAAAAATAACACCTCTCAATACATTTTGTATATCTATTAAATAGTTTTGTTGCACTAAAGTACGCCATAACACACGGTTTCAATATAAGAAACTCGTTATTAGAAACGGGAATTTTTACAAAAAACATGCCAGAACTGAAGTGTTGGCTACTAGACTGGGGACACCTTAGGGGATTAACAGTCTACCAGTAGATGTATCGACCCAGTGGTAGTATTAACATTAACGGTACCTATTTTTCTGCCCCAGATTTTAAATGCTCCGGAAGGGTAAGCAGATCTTGCTCTACATGTGGCACCAGTCGAGTTGCTCATGTTAGTACAAACCCGGTGATAAGTCTAATTCGGTAGGTCACATTCGGGGAAAGGGGACGGGATTGTAGTTATGACAATTGGAACATATCAAACGGATATTCCATAACGGTCAACCAACTCGTGATGGCGTCCGTAAAATTTACGAAGGGACGATTTCAACTTCACCACTTGGAACTCTTGGTTAATTAGCTTCCTTGTGAGCAGCAACCCTCTATCAAGGAAATCAGGATAAGAAATACAAGCCCTGAAATATCGTATCAACTGGGAGATATATACTCCGTATTCAGGCGCTGCTGGAATGTTGCTACATAGAAATGGAAAGTTCACAATTTAGAAGTTGAAATCATCTCTTTTGTCGTAAAGTTATGTTTTCAACCGACCATCTTTGTCAATTTCAAGATATGAGGCAGACTTAACTGTATCTGTTGTATCCTTTATCTCAAGTTCAAAGGGATAGATGCATTCAACATAGTTACCTAATTTTGAATTATTTAGTGAGAGAAAAAAGTAAAATCACAAAAATACTGAACTCCGCGGAAAATTCAAAAAGGAAAGTCCCCAATCAAATGGCAAAATCAAAAGTTCAAACACATCAAACGAATGGATAACAACTGTCATATTCCTGACTTGGTACAGGCATTTTCTTATGTAGAAAATGGTGGATTGAACCTGGTTTTATAGCTAGCCAAACCTCTCACTTGTATGACAGTCGCATCAAATTCCATTATATTGACAACGATGCGTGAACAAAACAAACAGACACAATAGGTAAAAATGTCAAAAATAGGGTTACAGCAGTCAACATCATCTATATAGCGACAAGTGAAGTTAATGAATATTGCTAACTTCTTTCCTTTCTTCCTCAAAGTTCCTGTATGAAGTCAGCCTCATGTGAATAAAGGAACAAGTCGACAAGAAGAGGAGCACATGGGTATGCCGATTGTTTGTTGAAAAACACGTCCTCCAAACGTAATAGATATGTTGTCAATCAAGAAATCAAGCATCTTGACAATGTTTAGGCACCTGTTATAACGTTGCCAGCCAGATTATATATGAATGGAAAACTAGCACAGGTGCACTCAGGAAGTTTAGACTTGAAGTCGTCAATATTGAGATCCTGCAACACGTATTTGTAATTAAAATTTTTAGTTGCAATTGATTTGGTATAAGTATAAGAAATGATAGGTACAAACTGATCTTTAAAAAGGGAGGTATTTTCGATTGAACTAATTTGTGGTGAAGGATATTGCCCAAGTTGAAGGCATCGATACCTTTGTTCGCGAAGGAAAGTTTTAGAAAGGATTTTCATCTTTGCCAATGCGAACTGGTTTGAAAAGTCTGTGACCTGCAATATCCGAGATGATAGCTGTAAATTTGTATTGGTTTGAATGGGGTTTTGTATCAGTGGTTTCCAAACATAAGTTGTATAGAGAATGAAGTTTTGAAAGGGGTAATGAATAAAGCTACGTGCGAATGTGATGAATACCTAATGGCTTTCGTATAAATGGCAGCAGGTCATTATTAGAGGCATCATGGAGAGTATGTGATGTATATTAGCGATGACCATGACTGCGTCTACGTCGAGGAGTAGAGTTGAAAATGTTTATCACATTCATCGAGCTATATGAAGGACTAGATAGAATACCTATACCATCAATTTTGTTATTGCAACTATAATAGTTTCTTAGCTGCTATTCTGGTTGACGGGATCCCCCAAAAAATAAATCCTATGCACGAGTTTGGTCAAGAGATGTGTCATTTGGCTATCACGACTACACAGGCGCGGATTAAGAATTTTAAAAAGAATTTCACCTGGAAGGTGGAGTTTCAGTCGTATGTTGTCAGTTTGATACGTTATTAAGAAAACTGAAAAGGAAAATCTGCCCATAAAAGATTTTTTAAACCCTTGTAACAACTCTATTATGGGTCCATATCTGGCCTAAAGAAGCAAAATTTCTGCCCTGCCTTAAAATGCCCTCATTGTTCCAGTAGCAATTAAAACTTCCCGCCGTCCTTCTGGTCTGACTGCGTTGTGAAACTTTTCTATTGTATTGATTGTTAATTTGTTCTCATCCTGAATTCCATGAAATACTACGATTTGCTACTGGACGTTAAGCAAGCAACAATCAAACAATAATTTTATTTTTTTACTCTTGTGTGAGATATTTTAACAATTGTGTTCTTCTAAAGTCATGCTTAAAATCATGGACTAGGAGAGTTAGGAAGGTTTGTTTTTTCAATAAAAAACACAAAATTTACTAAAAAAAAGATTGATTGATTGATTGGTTGGTGTTTTACGTCACTTTTCAGTACTATTATTCTATTTCGTGGCGGTCAGTTTTTAGCCGGAAGTAGCCGGAGTGCCCGGAGAGAGAGAAAACAATGAGATGCATATAAAACCAAATCATATCAAATCATTTATTGGTTTAAAATCCAAGTTTAAGATCGTTACCACGACATACGACTCAATACTTACAAATATATACAAAATTCAATACTATAACAAAAGTTCAAGAAATACATATTAAGATATCTATCTATACACAAGAAAATACGCATATAGGACATAGACTGTCGAAAGAAATACGTTCGCCAAGTTAAAATGTGCAAATGTATAATTTCATCTTCAACTACTTTTTACAAATGCATTATCTTTTTGGGTAAATTCCGTTATCTCTGGTTGTCTCCCTTGTTCAATATTTGAATTACTATAAACATAGACATTTAATGCAAAATGTAGTATATGTCTGTACTATAAACAGAGACATATAATGCAAATTGTAGTATATGTCTTTACTATAAACAGAGACATATAATGCAAATTGTAGTATATGTCTCTGCTATTATTTAGTGTTATATCAAAATACATAGGTTATTTTTTTTTCAGAGACAAGTGCCTGTGCTTTTTTAGTGCTCTGATACATTCGGGTTTTACAACATTTGAAAACGGATTGCTGTATTGGTAATGATATCACCAGATTGATTTATAAATGGTCATTCATTTACCTGGTTAAATAATTACAGATCACGTGACCAAATAAGCGACATTTTGAAACAAAGAGTGTTTACCTGTGGCATGAATAGGAAATAAGTTGAGATTTCGATTTCGGTAACGTGATAAAAACAATAATTTTAGTATTAGATACAGAACAAAGGTAACAAAAACAGGTTGATAACAACTGTTACCGTATAGTCAGGTCAAGTCCGAGACGAAAGCCGAGGACCTTGACCCGACTACAAGTGCAGAAAAACTATACGGCTGGTTGCTACCATCCCGTTTATTTTGTTTCTAACTTGTACGACGTAACGAAGTAATACATTTTGCATTTAAGACGATTGCATAATTAAAAAGATTGAACACAAAAAGTGGCATACCGGTTTATGTACCACCATGTTTGGAGATATTTAGACTTTAATAAAAAAGGGATTTTGCGTTAACAATAGCGCTTCTCAATTCTATCAGCTGTGTGCGAGTAAAATTATTGCTTATTCCTTTGATACATATCAGTGAAGTAGGAGTAGATTGAGTAAGGAGGGGTTGGGGTAGGGGGTGGGGGAGGAGGACTTCTTAAAGTGACAAGCCAAAAAAAAGACCTTAAATCTATTTTTCTATCATAAGTTTCTAATAGCCTAGAAATAAGTTAATGTCCTCTTTTATAGCCACTTCATATTTTAATTACAAAATAAATTGCCAAAAAGGGGGTCTTATCGTTTTGCCCCTCACCTTTGCAAGTATGTAATGCGGGTATGGTCCTCTATCCCGGCTCCTACGCTCCTGCATTTATCTATACCCTTACACTCCAAGAAAAAAAAAGCATACATACGTACAAACAAACAAAGCCAAACAAAGAAATATGTTTTTGCCTCCTCCATCCCCCATTTTGAAAGGGGCAATTGCTCCATTCCCTGGCTCATAACCCTCCCCCCCCAAAAAAAACCCAAAATAAACAACAAAATATGAATAAAAGATTTAAGACATTTAAAAATTCAACGACGTATGCAAATAAAATAAGAAAGAGTAATCAGACAAACGTAAATACAACATGTATAAATATTGTCAAAATCAATAAAATAAAGAACAAAATATATAAATATAAAAGCTGTTTCTCTTTTTATGGGAATAACATGCAATGAAAAATAATTTGTTTTGTCTCGTGTTAAATTTTTGATCCACTTGTTTTGGAAATCATTTTTGTTTGTCTAATTTCATGCTCATTACAGTAATGTGATATTCGAGTAGACCCAAGTATTGATCACGTGAGACAATATCTTTTCATTTTCCCTATATCTAAAATTGGTGGACGTTTATTGACGTTGAGACTGATTTTGTGCTATCACAATTCGACTGAAGCAAATTTCTTCAATATGAAGAGAAAAGGGAAATCCTCCTTATAGTTCGATTTAGACGATTTAAAAGATTAATCTTAACTGCTAAGCAAACCCACGAGAGGTTTGTACATTGAAACATTTTATGGTTGCAGTTACTCTTGCATTCAGTAACTTCGTAGACACTTATTTAATTTTAGCATTTTGGGACATAGTTAGCTTATTTACAGTTATAATTTTTTTTGAACACTTTTCATATAAATTATATTTATAAAACAAGGTAATTAGGCCACAAGGTGTATGATAAAGTGCCTATGAACTCACTGAATGCGCAAGTGACTCTATTCATAAAAAGTGTCCGTGTAACTTTAATAAAAAGTGTCCGTGTAACACCCGTTATTGTACTGTTTTTCTATAGCTCTGCTGGGGGCAATGTCGTACAACTGAATAAAATGTAACGAAAAATTAAAAAAGACAAATTTGTTCACTGCCGTTCTTTCATCAATATTTTGTTAAGGTAAGTATTTTCAATTACATTTTTCAAATTCCTGAAACAGCGTGACGGTTCCAAAGTGTCCAAGTAAGTACAAAAAACAGAAGAAATCTCGCACCCGAAGTCCCATATGGGTTATAACTTGGACCAATAAAATATTAATGTATTAGTCCCCGATTATCTTAGATCTTGGATGTAATTACTTTTTTTTTACAGATTTTACCGATGTAAACGTAAAAAAGTCATATTTTCTTATTTTTGGGAATTTCTCTTGACTACATTGCCCTTATAGAGTGTTAATTTGTCTGTCTTTAATAGTATCTTTACTATCCATAAAAGTATAATTTCATGGACAATGAAAATCTTACACAGTAAATTTCTTTTTTTGAGTTCTTGAGACCTTATTCATCAGTTACAGAAAACCATCAACATACCGATGTTTACTTTCCGGAAAATAGGTTGAACTTTGATAAAAACAAAATATAAGGAAACCAGAAAAAATGTTTGAGGCATGTTTTAATCCCAAAAACTTTATGAATATAAGGGATTGTAAAAAATACATGCATAAGTAAATTTTTGGAGAAGCATAAGGGGAGATTATTCAAACCTTGAAAAGAAAATCAAAATGTATTTTTCTAGTAGATATTACTTACATCTTCAAGTAAATGTATATAAACATGACTTATATAAGTATTGCCCCTGATTGAAATCTTAGATTAATTGATTGTTTTATGCTTACTGTCAGTCCAGTTGCAAATATGTCATGCAATATTTAGATATAAGTTAGAATTGGTGCTAAAGTTGTTGAGTTTTTAGTTTATTTCAATTGTTACATTTTTGGAAAGAAGTTTGATGGAAAACTGCTTCCTCAACTTGTATGTACAGTGATTTTTCAGCTACATGTATGTTAATTGTTTAGAATATGACGCAAAAGGAAAACTGAAAATAACACTTTATCTATTTTCTGCGCCAAAGCGCTTTTCTGGATTTACCTTCATCAGAAACACTCAACGCCAAAAATTTGAAAGCCGGGAATGATGATTAACTGAAAAATACAAATATGGTAGTTCAAAGAGAATTAGCTTGTGTTTAACGTTGGCTATTGTTATTATGGTACATGCTTATTATTGCCCTTGAGGTAGAGAAACTCCGAGAAAGTTAACAGTATAGTGCTGCCTTTGCCTTAAAAGATGTTTAACTAATTTCTGTAAATTGTTTCAGTTTGTAGCTCTGTTGATATAAAGCAGTTTTATACTCTTTCAGTGGTAAAATCATTTATGGTACGGTGGGTGGTAAATTTGTATGGAACCTGCGTACAACTATTACAGATAACTAAAATTCAAACATTTTATAGGATAAAGCACATATATGAATATGACATTGCATAATCCAAGTGTACAACATACATGACATATACAATATGACAAATAATGTAAATAAAACATAATGCATGTACATAACCAGTGAAAATTAACGATATGCTAAAACCACAAGTCTTTTTTTTTCGTATATTACTTCCATAACTTATGGTAGACCAACTAATTTGGTAGCATAACACATGATTTTTTTAGGCTCTAACTTTACAGTAAGGGTTTACCACAATATGAAAGACTGTACATTGAATTTGACCTGTAATCAATCTTTGTCCTTTGGTCTTGTATGAATCATGAATTGAAACAAATCAACTCGTACCATTACAAACTCGTACCATGTCAGATCGTACCACTAAAAGTCAACTCGTACCAATGTTAACTCGATCCAATGCGAACTCGTACCATTGCAAATTCGTACCACTGCAAACTCGCACCATTAAAAAGATATAATTAACGATGTTTTATGAATTGTTCAAATTGTTAATTTAATTGTTTGTTGTCTTTAAATTACTTTCAATTTCCATTATAATTAATAAATTACATTCCTTTAATTTTATGATTATGTCTGTAGTTAACTAATCAACTTTTTAAATCTCATTATAAATTATGATTGGTGTTATATAATTTAACAGCTTGGAATTAATTGTATAATGTCTATTATCAAATAAAATGTCTCGTTTATACCAAAACACAAGCTAATATGAGTCGTCTTAAAGCCACATTTCTAACACTTTAATGCTTTGTGACAGTGAGAACATTTCAATATTTATTATGTAATAGTTGTGTGTATGTTGATGAAATTGTGAAATAGATATCCGGTGTTCGAAAAAATTAATAGTAATATTTGATGTTTTGTTGATTTTATAAACAGGAATGTTGATGAATGTTGATGAAATTGTGGCCAATAAAGCATAAAAATTAAACTTATTCTTTGCCACATTATCACGGCTGCTAATAACGATATAATTAGACCTGGGACATGATATATTAGTACGATAGTGCTAGATTAGACAAAACACATAATAAATATATCATTATTTAAAAAAAATCAACATTTAACACCATTTGTTATAGTAGATTACACAGTTCTATTAAATCAGCTGAGGGAAGGAACTTCAATGAAAAGGTTTTGTATTTTTAAAAATTATTTCCCCTTAGAACCATCTGTTTAATATTTTTCAGTTTTTGCTGTAAGACCAGAAATAGTGGATGATATTTTACCAGAGGTGAAAAAACAAGGTCAAACAGCATACCTGAATTGTTCTGTCATAAATTTACAGTCTCCAGCACAGGTAAATAATCTCATATTAAGAAGTGTAAACTTATCCCAAAATGGCATTTAGTCATACAGACGTTCTACAGAGGCCTTTTATAGCGTAAGCAAATAAAATAAGTTTCTGTTAAAATGCTGAAATTGTTTGGGGTCAGTTGGTAGGCGAATGATAAATAAAATGAAGATTTTACCTGGTTACAACAAAGAAAACAGTCTGTCTG
>CM029608.1:9745454-9966199 GCA_017311375.1 Mytilus coruscus
TAATATTTTTCTTGTTTGGTTATTCATTTGTCATTGCTTAAATTTCAAATGAAAGAAAAGGTCAATATCTTAAAAGCGGTATGGTATAATTTTTTTATTTAAAAAAAAAGAAATTGTGTGATCATAACATTCAGGATTTAGGACTAAAGTAATTTTGGAATGCACACCCTTTTCTAAAGATTTTATATCAGTGGTTTTGTTGTAGTTTTAAATGCTCAAATATGTTTTAACTTATCTAATAATTCTATTGCTCTGATATTTCTACGATATAGCAAGGATTTGTATAGTAAGACTACTATACAAATCCTTGGATATAGGTTTTATATATCTTATTTTCTAATAACAAAAATAATATATATTTACATATAAAATAGGCCTGTGATTTAGGACACAGACATAGATTGCAACTGTATAATATGTCTCTATGGCAAACGTACTGAAAGTTACAGGACAGAAAGTCACAAATTTGATAGTACAAAAGTCACACATACTATTTGTTTAGTTTTGTTTGAAAACATAGGATTTCTACAATTGTTTTTGGTTACTTGCATATATTCATTTTACAATTTATGAAATAGTTCATTTCAACCTAGAGTAATGAATAGAGGTCAAATTTTATGCATGAAAAGGATATATTTATTGGCACTATGTCATAATGAAACCATTTAAGTACCAAGCCACTTTGACAAATTATTATCTTTACAATTATTTTTTATTATTGATTTTTTCAGAATAAATTTGGTTTACAAAGTTGCCATATATATAAAAGTTCTCGATAAAATACAAAAATAATTTGACAAATGTTTTCTAATTCAAAAAATAAACTAAAAACTGAATTGTGAATTTTTGTACTGTGACTTTCTATCCTACATTCGTCCGTAGGTAGGACTTTGCTTATGATACTGGGATGTGATATAACGTTAGTATATATGACACATATAGCAATATTTTTACATAAGGTCCAAGGACTATGATTACTTATACTGATTTCCATTTTAAAATTTTGTTTGATTTTTAAATCTCCGTATAGGTTAATTACAAGTCTATCCAGTATTTCATTTTTAATGAAATAGCTTGATCAATACATATTCAGGTTTGTGCTAAACCAGACAAGCAGAATACTGTGACCGACAGTTCTCAATTCTTCACATTATCTGGAGAATAAACTTATATAATTGTGAAATGCTGCTGTAACTAAAGTCGTAAGAAAGAGAATTTTTATTTTTTTGTAGCTCAGAAAAACCCACATAGTTTAATTTAACTAATCAACCAGTTACGCCCTCCGTCGTCTTTTGGAAGCACGTGTTGGAAGTGTCCTATTTTGAATGCCGTTTTTCCGCCATGGAAAATAACATGCACGGTTCTACTTCTGCTTCTACCGCCACTTTAGGATGCACATGTTAATATTTTATAGAAAAAAGGTTGATTTGTGCTTTTGGTTTTTCAATACTTTTCTAATTATAAACATTTGATTAAAATATTTATGCGATTATCAAGCCTCGACAAATGGTTATCAATATTCTCAATGTAATAATTGTTACCGATTCATTTCAAAATTGTTATTTAACTTAGCAAGCCTTGATCTGTTTGCATACGATATAACACACGTATTTGATCAGGGTGACCCACTGTGCGTCACTTCCGTTGGGTATAAGTAGTGAGTTGTAGTGGCGTGTTTTACTAAATCGTTCAGGTGTTCAAATGACAAACTGACAGTAATTTGCAAATATCTCGATAATTACAAAATGAAATTTTATCGGGTTTTGGCATTCTTAAACGTTAATTACGAACTTTAGAATAAGACAAACATGATTTTAGCGTTTTAGTACCTCTTTAATAAAACGGGATATCACATCCTAATTTGTAATATATGGCTGTGTGTAGAATCCATTAAGAGAGGCGAAAGATACCAGAGGGACATTCAAACTTATAAGTCGAAAATAAATTAACTGACAACGCCATGGCTAAAAAAGAAAAAGACCAGCTGACAAACAATAGTACACAAAACACAACATAGAAAAATAACGACTGAGCAACACGAACCCCACAAAAAACTGGGGGTGATCTTAGGTGCTTCGGAAGGGTAAGCAGATCCTGCTCCACATGTGGCACCCGCTGTGTTGCTAATGTAAGTACAAACCCGTTAATAAGTCTTATTCGGTAGGTCACATAATCATTCGGGAAAAGGGGACGGGATTGTTGTAGCTACGACATTAGAAACATATCCGCTATCATCTGTGAAACGGATATTCCATAACGGACAACCAACTCGTGATGGCATCCGCAAAACGGACAAAGGGATGATTACAACTTCACCACTTGGAACTCTTGGTTTAATAGCTTCCTTGTGAGCAGCAACCCTCTATCAAGTAAATCATGATAGGAAATATTAGCCCTGGAATATCGTATCAACTGGGAGATATATACTCCATATGCAGGCGCTGCTGGAATGTTGTTACATTGAAATGGAAAATTTAGATACAATCTATGTGAACTCATTGATCCTTTGTATAAACTTATTCTAAAACGTTGCCAGTGTAACACCGTAGTAAAATCTTTAAATATAGTTTTTATCGGTATTAATATTGATTTTGTTTTTGCAAATAACTAAATATATATTGCTATATGTGTACAGTTATGAGTATTAATGATTCTACTTCCTGTCGATATTGTTCACTTATATTTTGGCATTGCACAAGGTCATGTGCTTCTCAGACTGTTTATGCCGTCTTTACACTTAATCCGTTGGTTGTGTAGTAATTGATACTTTTCTTCGTACCGATCTATTGAGTTAATCAATCTGATTTTTACAGTTTGTTCTTATGTTGTGCTGTTACACCACTGTGACTAGGCGTAGGGTTGAGCGCTCCAAAACATGTTTAACACCGTCACATTATTAAGGTACATGTTCAAAGTCAAAAGCCTGTTATTTACTGGTTGTCTTTGGTTCATTTCCGTAATATATCTGTTTTTCATATGTTAAATTGTTATAAATTATGCCATTCGTTTTCTTGTTTGAATTGTTTCACATTTTTCATATTGGGGCATTTTATAGCTGACTATACGGTATGGGTTTCGCTATTGAACGCCGTATGGTGACCTATACTTAATATCTATCGGAAAAGCATCAAACAAATCCTATCCATTCCCACTAACACAACAGACATGGCTGTGTATATACTGTCGGGTACGATTCCAGTAATTAGTAAAATCCATAAACTAGCTTTGGGAACTTTTGCAAACATTTCAAGACAAGAGAACTCTATAGAAAGACAAGTCGCAGAAAGACAAATCCTCATCTCAACAGCCGTAAAGGACAGTTGGTTCACAAAAATCAGATCTTTATTAATTAAATACAGCCTACCATCAATCTTTAACATTTTAGATGAACCACCTTCAAAATTAAAATGGAAGAACTCTATCAGGAAAGCGATTGACACCTTCTGGGTTGAACATGTGATTACCATGTCTGTCTACTACAAGAGTATTTCATTTATTTCTACATCCAATTTTAAAACTGGTCATCTACACAATGCTCTTGCAAGTGTCCAGACTTCTGCAAAAGACATCCAGCGTCTCCCCATCAAACTTAAGACTCCTTACTGGTACATACATTCTCCAATGTAATAGGGCAGCTTTCAACCAAGTTGACATCAACCCAACATGTCTCTTATGC
The DNA here is from genome assembly GCA_017311375.1 of Mytilus coruscus. NCBI lineage: Eukaryota > Metazoa > Mollusca > Bivalvia > Mytilida > Mytilidae > Mytilus > Mytilus coruscus. The sequence goes on from CM029608.1 coordinate 9,749,131, forward strand.
GAGGAGGACGCTGAAACATTAGAACATTTCATTCATTCATGTCCTGCTTTAGCTTCTGCTAGAAACTATCACCTGCTTGAACTTTCAAATATTATCAATAAAAGCGAGATCTGTCTGAAATGTAGAACATTAGAAAAACTAGAAATTAATACACAACTAATAATGGATGCTAGTGCCTTGCTCTGTAACTGTCAATGTAAATGTGGATGTACAGATTTTCTTCATCTTGTAGAATATATAAGTAGAAAACTTTGCTTTGCTTTGCACATTAGACGTAATGCAATATTATTAACATTGCCGGTGAATAAAAAGAAAGGATTGCTTGCAACCACTCAGTCAAAGCGTGAATATTTAAAATCTAAATTATCTTTTGTTTTAGATTTTAATAGTGTAATAAACATTTAGTGGGTGTTAAATACACCATATCCTACTCTGTAACTAGAGGTGTGCCTTTGAAAGGCAGGATCTTCACACAAGACAAGACAATAGCATCCACGCCATGTGAGCTGCGGTGGACAGTTGTCTCATTGGCAATCATACCACATCTCCTTCTTCTTTACTGCATTAGTTTTATTGTGTCAGTGTCTCAACTCACAAGCGATATTTTTTTCACCGTCTTAGAACTTTAGATAGTCGTCTGATTTGTAGTCTAATCTGTAAATTTATAAATTCTGTTCTATTCCTGATGGTGACTTTTTTCACTGAGTGCGCATTCGCATGGTAAGTTATGCATGCATAGAAGGAGCCACTTAGTCCCTGCCACCGCACCTGGTCTCATTCCTTTTGGAGGTCATACGATTCCCTCAGTTTTTGTTAGTTATCTGTATTTGTTTCTCCTTGATCGATTAGTACATCGATAACCTAGTATCTCTTTATCTAATACACAGTAAAATTGAGAATGGAAATGGGGAATGTGTCAAAGAGACAACAACCCGACCACAGAAGGTCACCAATAGGTCTTCAATGCAGCGAGAAATTCCCGCACCCGGAGGCGTCCTTAAGCTGGCCCCTAAACAAATATATATACTAGTATATATAGTTTCTACGAAAAGTGTACAAATTGTCTTTATAAGGACAAACACCCTGTAAGTCGTCAAGAAGAGAAAGAAGATACCAAGGGATACCAGTCCAATATTAACAGAAAATACTGTGGCCAAAAATTAATACGACGGAAGTACCGACAAAAATAACAAACAGTACGTAGAAAACTAAAGACTGAGCAAAATGAACATAACAAAAAACCTGGGCTGAACTTTTCAAATTTGTCATAATAATTACTGTAAATTCAGAAATTATTGCGAGGTTTTTATTTATGCGAATAATGTGACTAGGTGAGGATCGCAATAATAAGAACTCGCATTCTGATATCTTATACATATCTCTGTTTGCAAATTTTTCAGAAATCGCAATAATTAATCTCGCATTTCTGTTAATTCTTTAAAAATCGCAATAATAAATGCACGCAATAATTTCTGAATTTACAGTAGTACTTGACCTGCTGATCATTTAACCCATTTATCAGTTTTAGTCTTCCAATTTACCGCTTTGTTCAATTCTGAGCAACAACGGCCATGAACAATTTCACCTTGTAACTTCAGGGATTTGAATTTCTTCATGACGACGACGACGGACGCCAAGTGGTGACAAAAGTTTATATGGCCCTTTTGGCGTGGCGAACTTAAGTATTACGTATCTGTTTAACAACTCCAACTTCTCCTTATCCTTCTTATCCGTATTAACTTTTTCGCAAATCAGGAAGAAAATTATTTAACAGTCGTTAATCGTTGTTCTCTATTTAGAATGAAACAGAAAATACTATCCCCTTAATTTTACATCTGCTTTTCCTTTGGCTTTGTCAATTCAGGAATTTTCGGTCAATCATTGTCCATTTCTATATCTTGCTATTTCTGAATTTCAGAAATACCCAGAAAAAACAGTGTCGATCTCTTATAGAAAATATTATTTCATGCTTCCACATGTTGTCATTTTTTGTATCTATGATAAAGAACATTCCAGATGCAAGTTATGTGCATTGAAATGAATGACCTGTTTTGGGTGGCGATGATCGTGTTTTTTTTTGGTATTTTTTGCCAAGGTTTTGTATTTTTTACCTTGACATATGGATTTTCCTAATGTCTCCTTAGTATCTCTCACCTCTAATTTTGTTGCACTTATTTCATATAATTTCTAGATTCGAATATTTTGGACTAGACAAATGATTTGACGATCCTATAGTATTGGGAACTGTGTGTCACACACTAAATAAAAGGCTATGGGGAATTTTTCGGGTTGCTGTCTTATGGATGTAACCCTCATTTCTGTTTTTCCTATCAACCATTCAAACATGTACTTCAATCTTTTTTGAAATAACAATGAAAATAAGCGATATAGTTATTATATATTTATTCAATAATTCCCTCCACCATCTATGCAAGTATTAAATCAAAATGAATGATAAAGGTACTAAATCTAACTCAGTTTAACTCATCAAAAGTTAGATTTAAGGTTATCTAATTATATTCAACAATTATAATCATTTAACCTGTCATGTACTACACTTTATATATCAGTACTAATCAAACAAAACCAAACTAAACCAAACCCCAAAAATTCTCACAAAATTTTATGGACGGCTATCAACCAGTTTTACCAATCAAGGTATACAAGACAGCACAATTATCTATTCTTAGTCATGAATACAATATTGATATGAAAAGTTAAATAGCAAAAATACAAAATACCAAACTCCAAGAAAAATTCAAAATGGAAAGTTCTTTATCAAATGGCAAAATTAAAAGCTCAAACACATTAAACATTGGTTGCCTTCGATTGCCATTCTCAACTATTACATTTATATTTGACTTTATCCATATTGATAGTGTAGTATATTTATATTAACCAAACTTGATATTAATTACCAACAATCATTATTAGGTGTAAAATGAAAAAATATTAATGTACATTCTTGTAAAAATGATATAAATGAATACAGTATTAATGTATTTTAATAATAATAGGCAAAAAACTAAATAAAATGTATCCAACAGCAAAAGAATTGCACATTTATTAATTTCTTTAGATACCAATTGACAACAACACTTAAGCAAGTTCTATCTTTTATTGGTCGACATGTTTCGCTATTTGATTTATTTAGAGTAAAACTAATTTAGATAATACTTTTTAATTGATTTTAAAAGCAATCCAATAAAATCTTTATTCACAAGTCACAAAATTCAAATTTAAAGAAAATAGAGATGTTATGAATATTTATTTTTTAATGACAATACATGATTCCAAATATCTGATAAAAAGTGAAAAACAAGAGAGCAAACATTCTTAATGTCACTGTTTTAGCAAAGAAGCAACAATTCTAATTTTGAGTGTTTTGGTAGTAGAGTAGTGGAATCATTCCAACAGCTGCTGTACTTAAAGCAGTTTCACTAAGCACGATGTTGAATAATGTTGCATTACCAATATTGATTATAAACAACATATATCTTAACAAATAGGAATCAATCTTATGTTAATAGTATCATGGTAGACATGGCCGTTATATGAAATGATTAAGTACATTGGCCGTTATATGAAATGAATAAGTACTTTGGCCGTTATATGAAATGAATAAGTACATTGGCTGTTATATGAAATGAATATCTACATTGGCCGTTATATGAAATGAATAACTACATTGGCCGTTATATGAAATGAATAACTACATATGTACATGTACTAGTAAAACAAATTAGTCATAAAAGTAAATGCAAAATGTTTCTTGTTAGATATAAATCAAATAAATAACAATTGAATTTGATTTCAAAATAAATGTTATAATGTTGGACAAATTGTAGAATTCAATTACATTATAACCTGTCTTAACCAAACCACGTGTAAAAAGTACTCATTACACAAAAATTTCCGACTTATAATTTTGTAAGCCAGACACACATTTCATCTACAATAAACTAATCAGTGTCGCTCAAATATAGGCCTTTGTTAATTGATTTCTTATCTCAGGACTTTCAGAAAATATGGTTTAGTAAATTAACCTATATGAATTGAACACTTCAAATGAAAAAAGAACAGGTTTCACAGTATTTGAATCGAAAAATTGTTTAAGTCAAGTATTAACTACTTAGATTACAATCACGACAAAAAGTAAAATATTACATATAAATGGAGAATGTGTCCATGGGACACAGATGATGCCCCCACTTGCATATAATGTGATAAAGGGGTATAACTCCAGAACGGTAAAAGTGATGCCACCCAAATTCGAACTTGATCCATGTTTTGTGATAATAAGCATTGCGTTTAAAAGTTTCATAACATTTGGTTGAGGCAAACTAAAGTTAGAGAACAGAAACCAGTTTTGGGATGAAAGTACAGACGAAAAAGGGTAATACTTGATGTTTGGGCATAAAAAGAGCAGTGTATCTAATAACATCAATAGTGTATTTTACAACACAAATATAAGTTAACATTAAAACAAATATATATATATATATCTATATATTAGACATACCTTTAGGGTGTTAGCCAGAATTTGTTTAACTTATTTACAACAAGATATTATTGTCAATGCAGAATGATAGTTTTCAATAAATTAATTCAGGAGGGGATCTTTCAGGGATTAGACCATATGTTATTAAAAGCATTATAAATACAGGGTATCCAATTTCATTTAATGATATCTTGGAGCAAATATATATATAAATGTTTGCTACAATAAACAAGTATATCACAATAAAGAAATAAAAGAATAATACAATAAACATATAAAAGTATATTATTACTGTAAAAATGATATAAATGAATACAGTATTAATATATTTTAATAATAAAAGGCAAAAAACTAAACAAAATGTATCAAACAGCAAAAGAATTGCACCAAATTTATTAATTTCTTTAGATACCAATTGACAACAACACTTACGCAAGTTCTATCTTTTATTGGTTGACATGTTTCGCTATTTGATTTATTTGATTTATTTAGAGTAAAACTAATTTAGATAATGCTTTTTTAATTGACTGAAAGCAATCCAATAAAATCTTTATTCACAAGTCACAAACTTCAAATTTTAAGAAAATAGAGATGCTATGAACATTTATTTTTAATGACAATACATGGATAAAACCATAAGATTCCATATAGATCTGATAAAAAGTGAAAAACAAGAGAGCAAACATTCTTAATGTCACTGTTTTAGCAAAGAAGCAACAATTCTAATTTTGAGTGTTTTGGTAGTAGAGAAGTGGAATCATTCCAACAACCGATGTCCTTAGAGCAGTTTCACCATGCAACAACTAATTAAGTTAATTTAAAGCATGACGTTGAATAATGTTGCCGGAGAATGTTGCATACAAATATTGATTATAAACAAAATATCTAAACAAATGGGAATCAATCTTATGTAAATAGTATCATGGTATATGAAATGAATAACAACATATGTACTAGTAAAACAAATTAGTCATAAAAGTAAATGCAAAATGGTTCTTGTTAGATATAAATCATACATTACAATTGAATTTGATTCCAAAATAAAAGTTATAATGTTGGACAAGTTGTAGAATTCAATTACAGTATAACCTGTCCTAACCAAACCACGTGTAAAAAGTACTCATCACACAAAAATTTCCGACTTATAATTTTGTAAGCCAGACTCACATTTCATCTACAATAAACTAATCACTGTCGCTCAAATATAGGCCTTTGTTAATTGATTTCTTATCTCAGGACTTTCAGAAAATATGGTTTAGTAAATTAACCTATATGAATTGAACACTTCAAATGAAAAAAAGAACAGGTTTCACAGTATTTGAATCGAAAAATTGTTTAAGTCAAGTATTAACTACTTAGATTACAATCACGACAAAAAAGTAAAAATATTACATATAAATGGAGAATGTGTCCATGGGACACAGATGATGCCCCCACTTGCATATAATGTGATAAAGGGGTATAACTCCAGAACGGTAAAAGTGATGCCACTCAAATTCGAACTTGATCCGTGTTTTGTAATAATTAGCATTACGATTAAAAGTTTCATAACATTTGGTTGAGGCAAACTAAAGTTAGAGAACGGAAAACAATTTTTGGGACGCAAGTACAGATGAAAAAGGGTAATACTTAATGTTGGGACATAAAAAGAGCAGTGTATCTAATAACATCAATAGTGTATTTTACAAAACAAATATAAGTTAACATTAAAACAAATATATATATATATATCTATATATTAGACATACATTTAGGTGTTAGCCAGAATTTGTTTAACTTATTTACAACAAGATATTATTGTCAATGCAGAATGATAGTTTTCAATAATTCAGGAGGGAATCTTTCAGGGATTAGACCATATGTTATTAAAAGCATTATAAATACAGGGTATCCAATTTCATTTAACAATATCTTGGTGCAAATATATATATAAATGTTTGCTACAATAAACAAGTATATCACAACAAAGAAATAAAAGAATAATACAATAAACATATAAAAGTATATTACAATAAACATCTAAAAGTTTATTATAATAAACAGATAGAAGTTATATTACAACAAGCAGGAAAAGTGCAAATACTGACAAATATAATACACTGACCTTTGTGAAATCCTTCACAAATGACACATCCAAACTGGAATGGCAGCGGATACGGATGTTAATGCAAATGAAGCAAAGACAGTCTGCTATTAAATCATAAAGCCTATAGCTGGACATCTTGTTTTGGAAAGGAGTAGGCCCAGTAAGACCCCTTTTTGGCCCCAAAATATAGCGTTTTTACAAAGTTGTTAAATTGTTAACTTTTACTTATTTATTGGAAAGTAACATGCTTTTGTTACATAAATATGGATTGTTTTTGATCATACAATGGACATGCATCATTATTTCATGCAAAAATACTGATATCTTCACAATTTAAACATTTGTGCTAATTTTAAGACGGTTTTTGTCTAAAATGGAAGTGGCCGCACTTGTGTTCATTCTTAATATTTAAATATATTTTGTATTTAATGATAATGCATAATATATATAAATGTTGAGAGTGAACACGAATGCGGCCACTTCCATTTCAGACAAAAATCATCTGAAAAGTGATGTTAAATGGTATATTTGATAGATTTTTCATATTTAAGTTTGAATTTGAGCGTTTTTAATGACCAAGTCAGTCAAAATCTTTTACAATGACCAATTGAATCGAATGAAGTAGATACTTAAGTGTTTAAAAAAATATCAAAAATCTTCCATCAGATGTAGTTCGAATTTTAGGCCGAAATCAGCCCTTACCGGATCTTCTCCTTTCTTTGGTTATACCAACCCATACAACAGAGATTCACTATCATTTTTACGTTTAGAGTTATCAGCATTCTTCTCAAGTAACAGTTCCACTAGATCTGTATGCTCAATATTACAAACATCATACAACGGAGATTCACCGTCATTTTTACGTTGAGAGTTATCAGCATTCTTCTCAAGTAACAGTTTCACTAGATCTGTATGTCCTATATTACAGACATCATACAACAGAGATTCACCGTCATTTTTACGTTGAGAGTTATCAGCATTCTTCTCAAGTAACAGTTTCACTAGATCTGTATGTCCTATATTACAGACATCATACAACAGAGATTCACCGTCATTTTTACGTTGAGAGTTATCAGCATTCTTCTCAAGTAACAGTTTCACTATATATGTATGTCCTATATTACAGACATCATACAACGGAGATTCACTATAATCTTTACGTTTAGAGTTATCAGCATTCTTCTCAAGTAACAGTTCCACTAGATCTGTATGTTCAATATTACAGACAACATACAACGGAGATTCACTGTCATTTTTACGTTTAGAGTTATCAGCATTCTTTTCAAGTAACAGTTTCACTGTATATGTATGTCCCATATTACAGGCATCATACAACAGAGATTCACCGTCATTTTTACGTTGAGAGTTATCAGCATTCTTCTCAAGTAACAGTTTCACTAGATCTGTATGTTCAATATTACAGACAACATACAACGGAGATTCACTATCATTTTTACGTTTAGAGTTATCAGCATTCTTCTCAAGTAACAGTTCCACTATATATGTATGTCCTATATTACAGGCATCATACAACGGAGATTCACCATCATTTTTACGTTGAGAGTTATCAGCATTCTTCTCAAGTAACAGTTTCACTATATATGTATGTCCTATATTACAGACATCATACAACGGAGATTCACCGTCATTTTACGTTTAGAGTTATCAGCATTCTTCTCAAGTAACAGTTTCACTATATATGTATGTCCTATATTACCGGCATCATACAACGGAGATTCACCATAATTTTTATGTTTAGAGTTATCAGCATTCTTCTCATGTAACAGTTTTGCTACATCTGCATGTCCTCTGTAACAGGCAAAAATATATGGAGGTTCACAGTAATTTATAGATTTAGAGTCATTAGCATTGTTATCTAAAAGCAGTTTCACTATATATTCTCTGTCCCTGATAGAGTTATCAGCACTGTGCTGAAGTAACATATCCACTATATCTCTATATTCTCTGTCCCTGTCAACATACAACAGAGATTCACCATCTTTTTTTCGTTTAGAGTTATCAGCACCGTGCTGAAGTAACAGTTTCACTATATCTGTATGTCCTCTGTTACAGGCAACATACAACGGAGATTCACCATCATTTTTTCGTTTAGAGTTATCAGCACCGTGCTGAAGTAACAGTTTCACTATATCTGTATGTCCTCTGTTACAGGCAACATACAACGGAGATTCACCATCATTTATTAGTTTAGTGTAATCAGCACCGTGCTGAAGTAACAGTTTCACTATATCTGTATATCCTCTGTAACAGGCAACATACAACGGAGATTCACCATCATTTTTTCGTTTAGAGTTATCAGCACCGTGCTGAAGTAACAGTTTCACTATATCTGTATATCCTCTGTAACAGGCAACATACAACGGAGATTCACCATCATTTTTTCGTTTAGAGTTATCAGCACTGTGCTGAAGTAACAGTTTCACTATATCTGTATATCGTGAAACTTTACATGTCATATACAACAGAGTTATAGCAACACTATGTTGAAGTTCTGCTATATCTGTACATCCTGGTTTACATACCATATTTAATGAAGGCAATCCATTGATGTTATCGTGTGAGACATCAGTATATTTATGAAGTAACTGTGTCACTATAACAGTGTGTTCTTCTCTACAGGCCACATACAATGGATACATTTCATGAGTGTTGTTACATTGAGAGATATCGGTGAAGTTCTCTAACAACAGTTGTACTACATCTGAATGTCCTTTTCTAGATGCTGTATATAAAGGTGACCTGTCATCTCCGTCTACCTTATTCACATCACATTGTAGAGGAAAAATCAGAAAATGAACTACATCAAAGTAGCCAGCTGCAGCTAATTCTATCAATGGTGTTGTATTATATGATTCAGGATAATAGCCTTGTTTTACATCACAAACTACTATACCAAGCCCTTTTAGCAAACATTTTGCTTCATCGCCCATCCTCAAAGAACTATATAATTTATCAATAAATGATTGATGTATTAACTGTTCATCATGAAATGTTCTGCTAATGTCAAAACCCTTGAAGTCTCTAAACAATATTTTGAAATAATCTTCTTCTTTGTCTTCTGAAAGAAATATGAGATCATCATTTTCTTCATATTTAAAGGTGAAATGGTCACGAATAAAAGTAGAAGGTGCATAATTAATAAAAATTTCTGTAAGATTTTGGCCACAGATAACAGCTGTAATCAAATTTATATTTTTAGCAAGTATACTGTTATAATTTAGTATGAATTTAGTCTAAATTTGTCCCCGCTGTTAGAAATAAATTCAGTATTTGCCAAATTTTAATCAAGGCTTGAATGCTAATACACAACAAAATTGACATTCTAGAGCTTTAAAATAGCTTTGATTTGTAAAATTTGTATACTGTTAAGGTTAATTTAAGTTTTTAAACAAGAAAAGACAGACACATAAGGTATAGTTTAAGAAATTTAACTAAATAAATTGCTTCGCCAAGCGCTGCTGGATACGACCGCAGAGGTCCAACCCTGAACAGTTGGGGCAAAAATGGACACAATTTTCGCACTTGATACAGGTCTGAATTTGGATTGTAATTAAATATTTGACACATAATAGGTTTCTGACACAGATTAACTGTAGTCAAAGAACTTGAATTGGTTATGTGATTTGAATTTATATTCATTTTTTTGCTTTTGTGCAATACACTATGCTGTTGCAAATTGAACCCCTCCCCCCAAGAAATTTTTTACCCCCTTTTTTTTGCAAAAGAAAAATATTTGAGGAAATTTTCTTTTAATTTCTGAAATCTTGAGAACAAATTGTCCCCACCCCCACTTTTAAAAAAAATCTTTCCTCAAGATATGGTCATAATCTCAATTCAAATTTCTGATGGAGTTTGCAACAAATTTAAAAGCAGTGTAAGGAGGTAATTCAAAATGTTGTGTTTGAATTACTTCCCTTACACTGCTTTTAAATTATGTTTTGTACTCAAGTAACTGTCCATTAACCAGGACACCCTTGTTTTTCCTTCTTTTTTGCCCCTAATTCCTAAACAGTTTGAGCCATAACCCCCTAAAGCCAATTTTTACCATCCCTTTGTGGTATGGAAACTTGTGGTATAATTTCAGAGAGATCCATACACCATTCCACAAGTTATTGTCTGGAAACTAGAAAAATGCTTATTTGGGCCCTTTTTGGCCCCTAATTCCTAAACAGTTGGGACCATAACCCCCAAAATCAATCCCAACCTTCCTTTTGTGGTCATAAACCTTGTGTTTAAATTTCATAGATTTCTATTTACTTATATTAAAGTTATTGTGCGAAAACCAAATGTCTTCGGACGACGACAACGACGAGGACGACGTGATACCAATATACCACCGCAAAATTTTTTGCGGTCGTATAAAAATGAGAATTTACACTTTGACATGTCATGTCTCTAAATCACTGTCTTGTTGCATTTCAATTGCAACTGCTAACCTTCATAAAATATTTATTTCTGAACAAATTTTCAAAACTAGCAGACCAATTTGCTCGTTTTAGCTAGCAGAACACACAAATCCATTAAAAGTGGAAATTGAAAAATAAATGTGGATTGTGGACACATGTGGACACAGATGATGCCCCCGCTTGCATATCATATAGTTATAAAGGGACATAACTGAAGAACGGTAAAAGTGACGCTACCCAAATTTGAACTTGATCTTAGTTTTGTGGTAATAAGCATTGTGTGTAAGTCTCATAACATTTGGTTGAGGCTAACTTAAGTAGAGAACAGAAACTAAAAATTCAGCAATTTTTCTATTTGTAAACACGCATAACTCTAGAATGGTTGTGTATAAGTTTTATAACATTTGGTTGAGACAAACTAAAGTTAGAGTAACAGAAACGAAAAATTCAGCAATTTTTATGTTTATAAAGGGACATAACTCAAGAATGGTATAAGTGACGCCACCAAATTTTGTACTTAATCTGTATTATGTATTAATAAGCATTGTGTATAAGTTTCATAAAATTTGGTTGAGGCAAACCAATGTTAGAGAACGGAAACAAAAAATTGTACATTATCTTAGTTTTGAGGTAATGAATATTGTGTATAGGTTTCATAATGTTTGGTTGGGGCAAACTTAAGTTACAGAATGGAAACTAAAAATTTTGCAATCTTTCGATTTATAAAGGGGCATAACTCAATAATGGTTAAAGTGACATTACCCAAATTCAACTTGATCTGTGTTTTATCAGTGGAAGGCAAAATTAAACATTGCATTGTATAAAGCATTGATTTTAGTTGATTCAACTATAATCATGGACAAAGGAAGATAACTCAATTTTAAAATTACTTGAATAATGACATTGATATTTTAGAAATTACATTTAGTTAAGACAAACTCAAGTTAGAGAACGGAAACGAAAAATTCAGCAATTTTTTCATTTGTAAAGGGGCATAACCCTAGAACGGTAATCAAAGTGCTTGTAAGCACTGAATGGTAAAGATTGCTTTAATTTATCAGTAGGAAGTAAAATTGAATATTGCATTGTATAAAGCATTGGTTGTAGTTGATTCAACTACCATTATGCACAAAGAAAGCTAACTCCAATTTTCAAAGAAGACTTTAAAATATTTTTAGAAATGAAGGGTAAAAATTGCTTTAATTTATCAGTGGAAGGCAAAATTAAACATTGCATTGTATAAAGCATTGATTGTAGTTGATTCAACTATAATCATGGACAAAGGAAGATAACTCCAATTTTAAAAATGACTTGATATTTAGAAAAAAAAAAGAAAAATTGCTATTTTTTTCCTTTTGTAAAGGGCATAACTCTAGAACAGTAAAAGTGAAGGCACCAAAATTCAAACTTGATCTGTATATTGTGGTAATAAGCATTGTGTATAAGTTTCATAACATTTGGTTGAGGCAAACTTAAGTTAGAGAACGGAAACGAAAAATTTAGCAATTTTTCCATTTGTAAAGGAGCATAACTCTAGAACGGTAAAAGTGACGCCACCAAAATTCAAACTTGATCTGTATTTGGTGGTAATAAGCATTGTGTATAAGTGTCATAACATTTGGTAGAGGCAAACTAAAGTTAGAGAACGGAAACCAACTTTGGGACGTACGGATGGACGGACAAGGGTAAAACTTAATGCCCCCTCCGCTACGGCGGGGGCATAAAAATGTTTAACCTTAAGGTAGCAATACACAGTTAGAAGTTTAGTTTCGCATTTTGGCCATGGTGAATTTTTTAAATATGAAAGTTTTTGTACAATAAAATTGATTTTTAGATAGTTGAAGAATAATATAGCCTTCCAAGTGGGTTTATATAAACATTTAGATTGTTTTTAGCATGTTTTATAGGCCATTTTTCTGCATGACAGTCCGTATTTTCACATCCGTACCACCCATAGGTCCAGAAATTATTGTAGTGTTTTTCAACAAAGATTTGACCCTCGATCTTTTCAATTCAATTTTAGGGAAAAACGAGCAGAAATGCATATGATTTTTTTTTGACCTCTTGATAGATAAATGTCTATGGATTCAGGAAAGGTATCAAAATCACCACTATTGACCCCTTACATCCCTTATTTCTAATCTTGCATCTTAAAACTATTAAATCAACATCCCTTGTTAACCTCTGGCCTAGTTATCAACAATAAGGAAATGATATACTAGTATCACGTTCCAAGGAATTTAAAATCTGCCTTATTAATAAATTGAAGGAGTAGATGTACACCAGGTCCTCTTCAACAGTTTACCTCTAATATTCCAAGGTACAGTATCCTTCTGCGAATTCTTCATTTCTTCTGTCACAACACGGTTTTCTTGAAGTAATTCATGAGATATTTTCATTTCAGTACGTGACTGCTTCAGACTTGCAAAAGATTCTTTTATCTCCCATTTTTCACTATGAGAATGCTTGATGTCCATCATTATTTCTTGCTTGGTTTGATCTAAATGTTTGGATTTCATATAATCACACTCCTGCTTCATTTGCTGCCCCCCTAATCTTGCAATGGCCTGTAAAATAAAGCATGATACTTTTACTATAAATCTATATACGTAAATGTACACTATATATGTTATTGCAGTTACTATAAGAGTTATTCCCCCATACCATTATTGATGACTTGAATCAACAACACTTGCAAGTTCAAAATGGAGTTACATAACTCTTGCAATACCTAGATTCATTTCAAAACCCAATAATAAATGGCAATCATTAAAATTCTCACACTATTCTTACAGAAAGCAAATACTAACCATATTAGTAGTGTTTTGAAAGACAAAAATATAGTTTATTAATATTCTCATAGATTTAAATAAAATGCTTCGCTGAGCACAGCCTAATACGACCACAGAGGTCAAACCCTGAACAGTTGGGGCAAGTTTGGACACAATATTCAAGCTTGATACTGTCTGAATTTGGATTGTGATCAAATTTTTGACATAATATAGGTTTCTGACACAAAATAAATGTGGTCAAAGATCTTAAAAATTTGAAATGGGCATTTCATTTACCTAGAATGGTGTGATATCCAAAATCTAACAACATGGTTATATTCAGCATATAAAAAAACACCAAAACTTTAGTTTGAGTTGAAATCAAACAAAGTTTAATTTTGGACCCTTCAAACCTTAATATGGACTAATTTGAAAACAGGGCCCAAAATAAAAAATCTAAATGCTCAATAAGATTCAGCATATCATACAGCCGCAATAATTCAGTTTTTTGATGAAATCAAACAAAGTTTTATTGTGGACCCTTTTGACCTCAATGTAGACCAATTTAAAAATGGGGCCCAATATCCAAAAAAGTTACAAGGTTAGAAATTCTAACTTAGTACCGAAAAAATAAAGACTTTAAATTAATACCATTGAAATTGGTTAAAAGATCTGTCCTTATTTCTAGCTATTGCGCAATACTGTGCAATTGAAGATTTCTTGCTATAGCGCAATACTGTGCAATTGAAGATTTCTTGCTATTGCGCAATACTGTGCAATTAAAGATTTCTTGCTATTGCGCAATACTATGCAAATGAAAATTTCTTGCTATTGCGCAATACAGTTCAATTGAAGATTTCTTGCTATTGCACAATACTGTGCAATTGAAGATTTCTTGTTATTGTGCAATACTGTGCTTTTGTGCAATTGAAGATTTTTACTTGAAACTTTTCACAAATTTTGAAGAAAAAATATGAACCCCCCAAAAAAATTTAAAAACAAAATCCCCCCAAACTTTTTGAACCCCCCTTTGGAGTAATTACCACCAAACTCAATCCCAGCTTTCCCTTTGTGGTATGGAACCTAAGTAATGTAGTACAATTTTAGAGAGATCCATACACTTAAACACAAGTTATTGTCTGGAAACTAGAAAAATGCTTGTTTTTGGCCCCTTTTTTGCCCCTAATTCCTGAACTGTTGGTACCATAACCCCCAAACTCAATCCCCGCCTTCCCTTTGTGATATGGAACCTTGTGGTACAATTTCAGAGAGATCCATACACTTACACACAAGTTATTGTCTGGAAACTACAAAAATGCTTGTTTTTGGCCCCTAATTCCTAAACTGTTTGTACAATAACCCCATAAATCAATCCCAACCTTTCTTTTGTGGTATTGAACCTTCTGGTAAAATTTCATAGAGATCCATTCACTTAAACTAAAGTTATTGTCCAGAAACCAAATGTGTCTTCGGACGACGACGACATCATAGCATTATACGACACAAAACAATTTTTGCGGTCGTATAAAAATGGGGAGATGTTGATAAAAAATAAATTCTTAGTTACTCTGATACAAAGAAAGACCCTGCAAAGAGGTAACAAAATCTTATCCAACATCGAAAATTGATAAAGGAGTAGGGGCAATAAGGCCCTTATTTGGCCCAAAAATTATTGCAAATTTAGAAGTTATCATACATATTCTTAAATTTGTCCTAACTAGACTAAGGTACAAGGTATTCATAAAATAAAGACCAATTTTACATTTAACAAGTTACCATGTCAACAAACCATGACAAAATTTAAACATTTTGTAAAATATCTTGATTTTCTTTGTTAGTCTACATATTTTAAGTATATTTTAGAATTGGCAAAGTATGTGCGCACGCAAGAAACAGCTTTATATTTGGTGATATTATGTCAACAATTATAACTAGACATCATTGAGATGGGAGCCATCTCTGTGGGCCCCATTGTTAATAATGTGTGGTAAAAAATTTGTATGGACAAGCTGATATGAAGCACTTTTTTAAGTTATTACATAGTCTCGTTATGTGCTGAGAGTGATTTTATTCTATGTTTTTTAGTTAAAGTTATATATTTGGCAATTCAATTAAACTGATAAATATCCTGAACTTACTTTCATAGTATAATGGTGTAGGTTACTATACATGTCAAGTATAAACTTTGAAATTAAATTGGTTCTCAAGATATAGAGCGGACACAATCTTTACCATAGGACATGGGGTTGTCAACTGAAACCAAAGTTTTTGACATTTGACCTAGGAAGTTGTACATACATTATGACACCACCCTCTGACGGTTCTCAAGATATAGAGCAGACACGACCTTTACCATAGGACAAGGGGTTGTCAACTGAAACCAAAGTTTTTGACCTTAGATCTAGGAAGTTGTACATACATTATGACACACCCTCTGACGGTTCTCAAGATATAGAGTGGACACGATCTTTACCATAGGACATGGGGTTGTCAACTGAAACCAAAGTTTTTGACATTTGACCTAGGAAGTTGTACATACATTAAGACACACCCTCTGGTGTTGGTTAATATACATGTCAAGTATAAAGTATGAAATCATAATGGTTCCCAAGATTGGATAGACATACAGACGAACAGACCTTTGACCTAGGAAGTTGTACATACATTATGACACAACCTCTAGTGTTGGTTAATTTACATGTCAAGTATAAACTTTGAAATCATAACGGTTCTCAAGATATAGAGCGGACAGGATCTATACCATAGGACATGGGATTGTCAACTGAAACCAAAGTTTTTGACCTTGACCTTTGACCTATGAAGTTGTACATACATTATGACACACCCTCTGGTGTTGGTTAATATACATGTCAAGTATAAACTTTGAAATCATAACGGTTCCCAAATAAATAATATAAACTGTTAACACAGAGATATGTCTTACCTATTTGTTATTTTGATAATGTAAATGTTGAAATTAAAATAGCAATACTTTAACATGTAAGTTATGCAAATATTCAAAGTCAATGAACCATGACTGAAGGTACAGGGCTAAACCATCTGCATGGAAATGAGATGTGCCAATGCTAATACAACTGCATACCAAATACCATTGACTTTTCATAAGTTGTTCACTTTAAACAAAGCTAAACACAAACATTAACTTGTAAACTATGTAAAAGTCAATGAACCATAATGACGGGGTGGGGTTATATAATCTCCATGGAAATGAAACTTGCAAATTCCAATACATTTGCATATCAAATATCATTGACTTATCATTAGAGGTTCATCTTTAACTGACCTAATCACAAACTAATACATGTAAACTAAGGAAAAGTTTCAAAGTCAAGAGACTATGACTGAGGGGTAAGGACCAAATATTCTCCATGGAAATAAGATGTGCTAATGCTTATACAACTGCATACCAATTATCATTGACCTACCACTAACGTTTTCCTTAAACTGACCAAATCACAAACTAAAATGAAAACTAAGCAAAAGTTTCAAAGTCAATAGACCATGACTGAGGGGGCGGGGCCAAATAATCTTCAAGGAAATGAGATATGCCAATGCTTATACAACTGCAAACCAAATATCATTGATCTACCACTAGTGGTTCCCCATAAACTGACCTAATCACAAACTAATACATGAAACCTGAGCAAAAGTTTTAAAGTCAATAGAGCATGACTGAGGGGGCGGGGCCAAATAATGTCCATGGAAATGAGATATGCCAGTGTTTATACAACTGCATACCAAATATCATTGATTTACCACTAGTGGTTCCCCATAAACTGACCTAATCACAAACTAATACATGTAAACTAAGCAAAGTTTCAAAGTCAATAGAGCATGACTGAGGGGGCGAGGCCAAATAATCTCCATGGTAATGAGATGTGCCAATGCTAATACAACTGCATATAAAATATCATTGACCTACCACTAGTGGTTCACCATAAACTAGACCTAATCACAAACCAATACATTGTTGACGACGCTGCCGCCGCTGTCAGAAACAGCATACCTATGTCTCGCTTTTTGACTCCGTCCAGGCGAGACAAAAATGAAAACAACACGTTCCCAAGATATATAGCAGACACGATCTTTACCATAGGACTTGGGTTGTCAACTGAAACCAAAGTTATTGACCTCGAACTTTGACCTAGGAAGTTGTACAAACATTATGACACACTCTCTGGTGTTGGTTAATATACATGTCAAGTATAAAGTATGAAATTATAACGGTTCTCTAGATATAGAGCGGACACAATTTGTTACATACAGACTGATCCCTATAGGGCGACCCCCCACTAGGCGGTGCCCTTATAAGCATCTCTTAAATTATTTTGTTGTTTCTTAGCTAAGCACAATGTTTCCATAATTGGAATAACGATGGAAAACAGCATAAATTCTGTATTTTTCATTGTTTTCATGAAAATGATGCATATACAACATAATTCGACGTCATCAGATAAAAAAAATCTTTGCCAATCTAAAATATACTTAAAATATGTAGACAAGCAAAGAAAATCAAGATATTTTACAAAATATATAAATTTCGTCATGGTTTGTTGCCATGGTAACTTTTTAAATGTAAAATTGGTCTTTATTTTATGAATAGCTTGTACCTTAGTCTAGTAAGGACAAGTTTAAGAATATGTATGATAACTTCTAAATTTGCAATAATTTTTGGGCCAAATAAGGGCCTTATTGCCCCTACTCCTTTATCAATTTTCGATGTTGGATAAGATTTTGTTACCTCATTCCAGGGTCTTTCTTTGTAATTTTTACATAAATTAATAGGTTAAAATTAGAATAATTTTCAAGGATTCAGTTTAATTAATCTAAATCAATCTAGAGTTTTATGATATAGTATTAAAAGTATTACAACATAAAATATACTTTGTTGGGGTATATATGAATACTACAATTAGTGACAATTTAAAAGCATATGATTTTATGGATTTGCATAGAAAATTATTTAAATCTAATTTGTTAAAAAAGCATTATTGTGTTATCATGTGTTCAAAATGAGTACTAAAACACTTCATCAATGCAGAGGTGGATTTAGGGGGGATGCCCAGGGTGCCCCCTTTTATGGGAAAAATTTTGTTGTTTATATAGAGAATCACTGAGGCATGACTGGATCGGGGCATCCTCTTAGGCAGACAGTTGTGTAATCAATCCTGGTACAAAAGCACTAGTGTGAACATTCCTTGGATGAAAAACGCTAGTTTACTTTGTCCATTAATTACATAAATCAACTATGCAAGTTTTAGTTTATTCAAATACCCCCCAAAAAATACAAAGCCCCATTTTTTATATATTTCCCCTTCAAAAAACCCTCTTTAGAATCTTATGGATGAGTGGTAGATATTTTACACTTGATTCCGGATTAAAAAACCTAGTGAATTTTGTTGGTGGATAAATCATGTAAAAAACACTAGGAATTTTCATCCTCTGGATAAAGTTGTCACTGGCAGAATCAAACCACTTTTAAAAATGCCCCTACCATTTGTGCAGTGTTTTGAAGACCAGTATTAACATTTAATTTGTAAGATGACCGTATTGAACAAATATTTGCATTTACCATGTCATGTTGGCTATGCTGATTAAAAGACTCAGTCACAGTAAGGCCTTCAACATGGAATAAAAAACAAGAGGCTGTTAAGAGCGACAGCAAACCAGATTTTTTAACATTTATTTTTGTCCTGGCATTTTTCAATATCACAAGGACCATAACTCTTGAACTGTGAAAGTGAAAATCGTCAATATTAAACTTGACCTACATTTTGTCACCAGTAACAACATATTAAAATTTGAAAAGCTTTGGTTGAACGGTTCATGAGTTAAAGCACAGACATGACTGGAAAGACCATTTTTCAATCTTTCAAGAACCATAACTCCTGAACGGTGAAAGTGAAAATCGTCAATATCAGTATTGACCTCCATTTTGTCATCAGTAACAACATATTAACATTTGAAAAGCTTTGGTTTAACGGTTCATGAGTTACAGCACGGACACAACTTGAAACATCATTTTTCAATCTTTCAAGAACCATAACTCCTGAACGGTGAAAGACAAAATCATCAATATCGAACTTGACCTCCATTTTTTCATCAGTAACAACATATTTAAGTTTGAAAAGATTTGGTTGAACAGTTCATGAGTAAATGCACGGACACTGTTTTGCAGCCAGCGGCCCGCCCGCCTGGATGCCCAAGTCGTACATCCCCAAATCAATAACTGATTTTTACTTCATAAATCCGGTTAAAAACTGTCACCTCACTGCAAGTTTAAGACAGCCCTTGATTTGAAAATAGTAGAAAAATTGCTTAGCAATAATTCCTTAAGGGAGTAAATTCATCGTTCCAGTAAAATTGGGTTTTTGGATGTCATATATTTGCAAATAATTTTTGCTGTTTACTGTATCAGTTTAATTTTTGCTGTTTACTGTATCAGTTTAATTTTTGCTGTTTACTGTATCAGTTTAATTTTTGCCGTTTACTGTATCAGTTTAATTTTTGCCGTTTACTGTATCAGTTTAATTTTTGCCGTTTACTGTACGTATCAGTTTAATTTTTGCTGTTTACTGTACGTATCAGTTTAATTTTTGCCGTTTACTGTATCAGTTTATTAGTTACTGTTTATAGGTTGAAGTGCTAAATGATTACAATAGTTAAAATCTTCATGGACATAAAATATAAAAAACATACTTTAAAAAAAAATAAATATAATGGTAGATATGCTGATAGTTTCTGCCAGTGACCTTCTGCACAGCTTTTCATGGTTGAAGCTAGAGATTTTGAAACCTTGTTGAGTCTGACTGTCAACAAGACCAAACTTGAACTACAAATCTGGTTGTTCCAGTGGAAATCTGGTTGTTCCAGTGGAAATATGGTGATCATAGTTTTTACTTTCAATTATTTTAATACATGAAGGTATATATAAGGTTAGGTTAATTTGAAGAATAATTATATGATTAACCCCTACCATGCGGGGATTGTTAAATAAAAGTTTTACCCAAAATACCATTATTAGGCTCCAATGGCTCTCCATACTTTTAGTGGTCAACTTTATGACATTAATTTTAGGCATGTTCCCTCAACCTTACACAATTTCTTGTCATGTTTCTCAGGTCTAATGTTCATTTTGAGCTCAAATATACGAACTTTGAAAATTAAATTAGGATAAATCTGGTTTTATTGGAGGGGAGGGCTTCCCTACGATGTCTGACATACGAAGTTCAGATGCCTGTTACTTCCAAAAATAGTGTAAACCCGCGGGAATATTAATACTGATCGTATTTATTATTGAAATACGCAAAGGAAACGGCTACTTCCGGTTGCAGGTCCAGTTGAAGTCAAAAATTGGATTTTTTGTGCAAATGACCTTCTTTAGCCTGCTTTATCCAGGTCAGTTTCACTCTGACCTAAGAACTCTTGTGGTTAATGTGTTCACTGGGGTTCACTCTACTTGCAGACTACAGTTAAATACATCTATCAACATCCCTCTGTCTTCCAGGTCAAGAAATATAATGAAAAATCGTTAAAATTTATTTAAGCTTAACCTGATGACCAACTTTGGGGCAAATTCCCACCTGCCCACCAAAACCTCCTCACCCCAACCACCCAGCCCTATGTTCCCCTATCTTAGCTTTAATGGAATCATTATGCATTAGCAGCATGATACAGCTCATTTGTATGTAATTTGCATTTAATTAGACATTTTCTTAAACCAATTCAAAATGGTAAGGATTAAATATAAAATATCGAAATGTATTGAAATCACAGAGCTATACTTTATAAGTAACATTACCTAAAAAAGGATAAAACCATCAGATACTCTTAGTTGAAAATCAGGATCACCACTACACTCAAATTTGGTGGCCCTATCAGATTTTTGGTTGACAGGACAGACAGTTTTTAGAATACTGCTTATTTTTGTCTGTTCATGTTTGATGGCAGTGACCTTATACTATAGTAGGGTGCCCAGTCAACGAATTTGATCGATTTTGGTTAACGAAATAACACACGGCTGTATTTTATATCACTGGAAAGAGGAGAACAAGCCTTATCGAAATATTGATGTCGTCGTTGTCTACAGTGGTCACAGTTCTTAAATTTGAGTCAAAGGTCAATGCAAAAATTTTAAGGAAAACGCAAAGTCTCGTTTAGACAGCTGGCCGCCCCTACATATATGTGTTTATAGCAAAATAAATTTGAATAATTCAAAGGATTATAACTAAAGTTTCTATATTTAGGACTTATTTGATATTTCTGTTGCCAAATATGGTTCGAGATTGACATTTGTACTTATAGGGTACACATTTGAAATTTTCATTCTGCTGTTAAATAATAGTGACCTTGACCTATTAACATTTCCAAATTCGGAACTTTTACATTAGATTCGATACAAGTGATGTTTTTTTAGATATTAACATTTATAAGTTGCCCTTCCAAAATGCTATTTTTCAGTCTTTTGATAGAAGGTGATCGATCGTAATGATTTTCTGGGTAAATATCAAATTTTCTTTTGGCGAGTGTAAAAGCACATCAAATTGTACTTAGTTCCAAAACTGGTGTAATATTAACGCAGAATGGATTGAATAAGCTGGTCTGAGTATATCTTTGCTCTATAGAAATAAGAAAAACTGTAAACGGTGAAAAAGGGGGAGGGTTTCTGTTAAAGTTATGAAAACAAAATGACAATTAGAAACAGGTTAAGCACTCCATCTTACACACTTATATGACTTATTGGGCATAAATTGGCCTACAATTGACATGAAGTTAAAGATTATCTACCAAAAGAGGGTTATGTACAGCATCGATGTGTTTTATAAACACATGTAAACAACATCAATCTAATTAAAATATAGATTTCTGATTTCAGCTTATATATACGAGCACGCGAGTTAATATAGATCAGAATTTTAATCAGATTGAAACAACATAGAAAAATTACCGAAGCTAGTAGTAGCTATTACGTTTCATTGTCTACTGTTAAGTTGAAAGCCCACCGACCAGGTTTAGGTTAGAAAGCTAACTTCACTTGATCTTTTCTAAATCGCAGAATGCGAGTCATACAGAATACAATCTGTTGGTGGTGGTGGCAAAACCCTAAACTATTAGTTAAGCTTTCTACTTCAGAGGGTAAAGGAATTGGATGATTCATACTAGATCCATTGGTTACGAAGTTCCCGTCTATCATATAATCATTGTCTTTGACCTCATTTTCATGGTTTAGTGACTGCTAAAAACTGTATAGCTTTTTTTTGTTATGTGAATGTCTCACTTATCATGAGTTCTAAGACAACTATATTTGGTTTCTAATATATGATATCCTTGCAAGGTCTACATATCTGTCAGATATGGTTCACCTGACCTCGACCTCATTTCATGGATCAATGAACAAGGTAAGGTTTCAGTGGTCAAGTCCATATCTCAGATACTATAAGAAGTGGGTCAGATATATTTCGTGCAAGGAATAGTAGCAAGGTGTACATGTCTCTGTGGCAGAGTCCATCTGACCTTACCTCATTTACATGGAATATTGATAATGTTAATTTTATGTAATACTTGTTGTATAATATAAAAAAAAGGAGACGTGGAAGAAAGCAATTATACGCAACCGTATGGCCTTCAACAATGAGAATACCCATATCGTATGGTCGGCTATAAAAGGCCCCAATATGAAAAATTTGAAACAATTCATTTGAGAAAACTAACGGCCTAACTTATAACAAAACAATTTACCAAAAAAAAAATATGACAGACATGAACCAACGACAACCACTCAAAAACTGGCTCGATCCTGACTTGGGACAGGTATATAAAGAATGTATAATCCTTTTCTCTAAAACTTTCGACATAATTCAGTCAGTTAGTTAAACATGCTGTACCAGTAGAATCCTAGATTTTACGGTGATGATGTTTATGATCATACATTTCTCAGCCTATTGATGACCTCCTTTCATTCGCTTTCAGTAGGGGGACAACCATTTGATTTCGAAAAGGGGGAAGGGAGGAAGATTTTGAAAATGAATAACTAGGCCTGGTATGAACTGAAAATAAATGACTTTGCACAAGACAGGATGAAAATGAATACTCTGCAACATGAAATGCAGGATAGTTGAGGATATAAATGTGTACAAAAGTGAAAATACATTTTCGCGCAACAAAGCAAAGCCGCGGAAAAAAATAAGAATGGGAGCAATAGATGAAAAAATCCAGAAAAAATTTCCTGCCTCCAGCACCGCCCCCCTTTTCTCAGAATATAAAATGGTCGTACTCTAATGGCGAGTACTATTAGATCGGTACTTTGTGTCTTTTGTCTTCATGTTAGTTGTTTTTGTGCTTCATGCCGATTTACAACTGTTTTTTTTTTTTTTGTGTTTGAAGATTGTTATGTTGTGTTGTTATACCATTATCCAGGTAAGGGGAGGGTCAAAGGATCACAAACATGTTTAACACAGATCGAATTTATTCGTTCATAGTGTGTTAATTTACGTTTTTGATTGAGTTAAGCCTTCCAATTGATGTTTTATCGTGTGTTTTTCTATGTTGTGATGTTATACTATTGTTTCAGAAAAAGGGAGGTTTGGTACCATTAAAACGTTTAATCCCGCTGCAAATGTTTGCACCTGTCCTAAGTCAGGAATCTGATGTACAGTAGTTGTCGTTTGTTTATGTAATTTATACGTGTTTCTCGTTTCTCGTTTTTTATATAGACTAGACCGTTGGTTTTACCGTTTGAATGGTTTTACACTAGTACTTTTGGGGCCCTATATAGCTTGTTGTTCGGTGTGAGCCAAGGCTCCGTGTTGAAGGCCGTACATTGACCTATAATGGTTTACTTTTATAAATTGTTATTTGGATGGAGAGTTGTCTCATTGGCACTCACACCACATCTTCCTATATCTATTAACCCCACCAAATTCTGTATGTGTCTGTTCAAAATCAGGAGCCTGCAATTCAGTGGTTGTTGTTGGTTGGTGTCTGTTGTATCTGTTTTTTGTTGTTGTCATAAATGAGACCGTTAGTTTTTTCGATTGGATTGTTTCACAATTTGTCTTGTAAGGGCCTTTTATAGCTGATCATATAATTTTAAACTACCAATCTTTTTTTAATTGTATTATTTTCACAGAAAAAAAACCAAATATTCCAATTTGAAACAATGTAGATAGATTTGACATGCGTGCTTGGCACATATAGGTCGGTACCTCGAATGACCGAATAACACTGTTAATATCCGAATAACACTTGTAATGACCGAATAACACTTGAAATTTTAATATTAGCACATATTGGTGACTTTTAAACATTGATTATCAAATAATAGTATATTATCGATGTATTTTATTACTTATAAATGATTTACAGAAAGCAGATAAGTTCATAAAAAACTTTTTAAATTTAGTGTGTACATCCAATATGGTGACCACGGAAATCACAATGGCCGCCATGTTCAATGTACACACTAAATTTAAAATGATCTTTATGAACTTATCTGCTTTCTGTAAATCATTTTTAAGTTATAAAATACATCGATAATATATTATTTAATAATCAATGTTTAAAAGTCACCAATATGTGCTAATATTAAAATTTTAAGTGTTATTCAGTCATTACAAGTGTTATTCGGATAATAACAGTGTTATTCGGTCATTCGTGTTACCCCATATAGGTCACTGGCTTCAGTGGTTTGCTCGGACAGACCTACCGTTAAAAGGCTTGTATAGTCCGCGGTTTTATTCTCCAAAATTGAACCTGCCAGACAGGGTGCGGACTATAGAGTACGATAAGCAAGTAATAAGAGAAAAAATTGATTTCGCGAGGTGGTTTGTTTATGTTCCGCCATGTTTGTTATTGATATTGTAGAGGGTGCTCTTATCATTTTCAAAACTAATAATTTTACCTAATCCATAGTAATATGTTATTTTTATTCAATATCAAATATATACTGATAGATTAAAAAATTAAATGCTTCACTACAAATTTCTCATTTCTTTTCACTGAAAACTGGAATCTGCTTGAATAATTAACGGAACGAAAAAAGTATAAAAGTACTATTTTTTTTGCCATAGGCGACAATACTAACATTTTCTAAATTTACCACTTTTTATAATAAAAACCTGGACAAAGCAGTTATGTGTGGTGTTAGTATCATGACCAACTTCCAACGGAGCTTGTTTATGTTATCCATGCCCAGGCCACCGTCATTTTACATTAAATTTATGAAATTTAGGAAGTCTTTTTGAATAATTCTCTAAAAAATATTTCAATCGGTTTCAAAATTTATATTGTAAATTTACACACTGCAGTTATTCATAGATAAATAAAAAAATATGTTGTACCCTTACATCCAACCACAGCGCTCCTAAGTTGACTTCCTTCACCTGCCCTGGGTACACAAAAGGCCAACCTAATGCTGGGAAAATGTAATAGTACCGTTTTCCCTCAACCGAGAACCAGCTTATGATGTATAAACTACAAAACGTAATCAGTTAATCGTTCCGTTTTGGTGTTTCATACTGACGCATGTGTTTTGTTTTAGCTTAATATCCTTCAAACATTAATGTGATAGATATATTAAACATTGTTTTACAA
The DNA here is from genome assembly GCA_017311375.1 of Mytilus coruscus. Taxonomy (NCBI): domain Eukaryota; kingdom Metazoa; phylum Mollusca; class Bivalvia; order Mytilida; family Mytilidae; genus Mytilus; species Mytilus coruscus. The sequence continues at coordinate 9,775,528 of CM029608.1, forward strand.
AAGGATGGAACTCTTTTACTTTCAAAGTCGTATTCCAGTGATATCTATTAATTATGGATTTTCCGTACACTCTCACCGTATTTATTTTCTTTTACATGTGCTATTCAAACTTCCGGTTTAAACATACACAAGTTTCTAAATTGTTTTTTGTGTGATTTTGACACATTTTAACACTCGTGAAGTGTTCTAGAATCATTTACAAGCAGTTTCAACTTCTATTTGATGATGGAAAAACGGGTTTTTCCATGAAAATACCGCAAACAACCACACACGATTTGAAATTACCGGAGTTTCATTAGACATTTTCTAACAGTTACAAAAAGTTTTTTTACCTGAAATTTTGTGGCGAGAAGGGGGTGCGGACAATACACCAGTGCGAACTATACAAGCCCGATTACGGTATTCCCAATTCAGCTTTGAAATTACTGCAGTTGTGTCTACTGGTGTATAATTTATAGCACGAACGGTGGTACATTTTTGTTGTCGTTCTAGGTATTTAGGATTTAGGTCGAAAACATCACGCAAAGCCATAACATAGACTTGATGTGCCATATTCCGGGTGTGAAACAAAACCAACCGATTTGATTCTTATACTACAATTATAACAAAAAATCTATTCAATAAAAAGTTTAAAGTTTTGAAAAACAGACACAAAAAATATTCCTCCTAAGAAAATAACTATTTACAAAGTTAGCTGGTTATTCAAAACAAAAAAATCAACCACACAACAAGCAAGAATTAGAAATGTATTGAGTGACCACTGTCCTTGTTAATGAACTAATAGTGTAAGTAACAAAATGATTAATGGCACAAGATAATCTGTGTTTAATTAATGCCAAAATGTTGACTTAATTTGTGTTTTTAATTGCTAATTTCTTTAAAATAACTTTTATTTTACACATGAAATTTGGCACATACATGCACTGTGTCTTATTGCTTTAATCAGAGTAAAAAATATCGTGATGATACACGTAATAATTTTGCTTTCGATGAAAATGTGGTAAAATTCGGGTAAAATTTTAGTCTTACTAAAATGCTGATATACTTATACAAAAATCACTTAAATACTTTCCGCTTTTGTTATATGATATATTTAATATATAAACTATATTATAAGAACTATTTTTACCACCAAAAAAGAGCGCAATAATTTTATTTTTCATGTTAAAGATTCCCTGTACAATACGGTATCTGAGGGTACCCTGTAAAACACGAAATTTAGAAAATTGTGACCATGGGAACTTACGACGACAATCATGATTGTAAAATATAATGATTTTCCTATGATTTGCCAAAAAAATTAGCCGTGTGTTATTCGTTAACTTAAACTCGTTAACTATAGGACTTTTTGGACACTGGGCACCCTACTACTAGGTTGTCCTTGTTTGATGGCAGTGAAAAAAATATAGTTTTTATTTTCTCCTTTGATATTTTGGTTTCATTTTCAATTTCAAGTGATGATGACGGTTTATAATTGACCAAAATTTCTTTAAACAAACCCTATGCTTTCAATTAGAATAGTTAAACTTGGCTTTCAACACGGATATAGAATTTAACTTCTTTGCCTTTTTTGCAGATTTGTGTAGACTGAGAAACGATGGATGACATATTCACCGGCTGTTAATGTCTTCATTCACAGTTTATATATATATACCATGGACATATAACATATACCGGTGTAGGGAGGAAGAAATTGTACAAGTAATTCCAAAACAAAGGTCCGTGTTGCTCAGTTTTTAGTTTTCTATGCTGTGTTTTGTGTACTGTTGTTTGTCTGTTGGTCTTTTTCGTTTTTAGCCATGGCGTTGTCAGTTTATTTTTAACTTATGAGTTTGAATGTCCCTTTGGTATCTTTCACCCTCCTCTTTCACGTTATTGGTTGAATTTCGATTGTCTAGGGCATTTCCAACCAATCACCACGTTTTGATGTACAGTATTGAAAATATTACCAAGCATGCATTGGATATTCTGAAATGGTGAAATGGTCATCTTGTTTTTTTTTTAAAGTTTATAAAATATTTTTTCATAGATTAAAAGCAAAATTTGTTAACATATTAATATATAATTAGAATTATCTTTTTAATAATGCATTGATTGTGCATGAATTTGAATTTGTTTTTTTTTCAATTTTGTTACAAATGGCTTCAAAGAAGGAAACCTAAAATCAGTGAAAGGAAAATTGATAAATCAGTGTACTTACACTTGTTATATCATTCCATGCTATGTTGAAGAAATAACTGTCTATTTTGCCTTCATCCAAATGAGCTAAGTAATTCCTGTAATATCTGATTCTGGCCAAATCTGCAGCTGGTGTGGTTTCCATGGCACTAGGTAAACGGTCAAATCCATAAAGAGGAGGAGTCATTGGAGTCAAGTTCCTCAGTAATGTTATCATCAGACTCATGTCAAAAGTTTCAGAACTTGGAATATCTGGAAATACATAAGATAACAAATTAAAGTAATAAGAGTCAAAACAAATGCAAAATTTGTTGATCAAAATATTTGATTAAATTCTTTCAATAACCTGACTTTAGATATCTTCACATACAGATTAAATGGCATTTCATTAATTTAATTCTCTCACATGATACACCAGAAATTCAAATGACTTACGTTTTACAGTTTGTACTGTTACACAACTGTTCCAGTGTCATATGGAAAATTGAACTCTCCTGTTCATTCATTCAAAACACTAATTGGAACATAACATAATTGGATAAGTTGTTTTAAAATGCTGTTATAAATTGAAATAAATTGAAATTCTGATATCTGATTTGGGGGGGGGTCAATTTTCCATGATAGAGGATTAAATTTTCCATGGCTAAGTAAAAATGTTTATTTATATCATACCAAACACATATGAATGCAATATTACTATATAACATAGCTGGATTAGCTATGACAATTTAAAAATCTGAGGTCTATAGGAGGGGGTGTTTTCCATGGTAGGGGGTTCAATTTTCCATGGCTGAGTAAAAGTTTTGAAAATATTTTATTCGTACCAGTACATAATGCATTATTACTATATAACATAGCTGGAATAGCTATGACAATTTGAAAATCTATTCTAGCTATGTTATATAGTAATAATGCATAAGTAAGTACTTGGTAGGAATAAAACATGTTTGAAAATATTTTTAATCATTTTTACAAAGCCATGGAAAATTGACCTCCCTTCCATCGAAAACTGAACCCCCTTTTAAAGACTTCAGATTTTCAAATTGTCATAGCTATTCCAGCTACGTTATATAGTTATAATGCATTAAGGGCATATCCAACGGTTTCAGGGGAGGTAATAACAAACGTAAACGTCATCTATTGTTTCCCGTAATTTAATGTTGTTTCAACGACGTCATAACGGAATCACCATTGGAATTGCTATGGCCGTCTGGAAAGGGCGGTTTCTTGCGTAATGATTTATTATTGCATTAGAATGCAACACAAATTGTGATTAATTCTTTACCAAACTTTTCCGAAATTTTTGTCATTCAGGATAGAAAACTCAAAGTTTGGTTTTACTTGAGAAAGATAAAAAAAAGTTGGTTTCTCGAGAAAAATAAAATACAGTGTAAACTAGACATTTATCATGCATCTAGCTTTGCGTTGAAGTGCTAATATACAGTAACTATTTAAATGAATACGACCTTTAACTGATATACAATGTAAAACAAAAGATGACACCGTAAAAAAAAAGGTCGATCCACTTTCGCCTCGTCGTGAATATGCGTGATATATTTGCCACTGGAGCACAGGGGCAATCAATTTATCAGTTTCATTTAGTGATGCATAATCATTAGTTCTCAACTGATAATTGTCTAAAACAGTTTTCCAGTTTTGGGGTATTTTATTTTTATTTATATTTAATTTTTAAACGAAAATTTTAGAATTTCTTTCCGCATCTTTCTCTTTGAATTTATTTGTTTAAATAATAAATAATAAAGTGAGTCTACATCAGTGGTTACATTGTATGCAGCCAAACTAGGAGGAGGGCAGTAGAACAGAAAACAATCTCCATTTTGTACATGCAATAACTCATATATTGAAGCATAAAACAACGGCAGTCAAGCTCGTTTAGGTGGAAAAATTACTGTGTCAATTTTATATACTTATATGGTAAATATGTCATAAAAGCAAAAACACACGAAAAAAATTAGCCACAATTTATAATAACATTGAACTTATTTTGACCATTTCGTTTATTCTAAAACTATTGTCTTACTGATCTGTTTTGTTAATTAAGGGTTTTTTTCATCTACAATTGTCCTTGCAAAAGGTGCAAAAGATGTGTTAAAATCAGCCATGTGACTTATTTGAAGATTCAGGTGACCTTTGTTGTTCGTATATCCCTTCGACCATTTATTTAGATGGTTCTTTAACGTATAGATAGCGCAAAAACTCTCACTACAGTATGCATAGGTTATACGACTTTTTATTTCGACTAAATGAGGCTGCATATTTATACATCCAAGCAGCTAAACGGCCGCACCCAATTTTAGCAAAGATTTACTGTCGGACGGGAGAAGTCCAGAGATGTGAATTTTTATACTCAATCAATCCTTTTGTTTTGAAAAAGATTTTAAAGGTATACATTAATATGACAGCAACCAAACGACACATATAAATCAAAACATTAAGAGTCAACATACAGATTTTTGTTATAGCTAGAAGCCTATGAAGAATAAAAGCCGAAAACCGCAACATGAATAAATAATACGAGTCCGTGAGTTTTCAGAAAAGTGTTTGGTTGCAAAATTTCACGTGCTCTTTATTAATTTCGATAGATGAAAATTATAGAAGGTGTGATATAAATCAGTATAAGAAAAACACTTCATTGTAAAGTAACGGAAAAATAAATAATGATTATGGATGACGGACGTCAAGGGGCATATTCAATATATATTCAGGACAAAAACATGAAATGGAAATATAATATAGAATTTAACCCTGCATTGTACTATAGACGGACACACAGAAATGGATTTTTAACGTGTAATACTTTTGTTTTAAAAGAGGGACGAAATATACCAGAGGGACTATTTTGAAAGTTTGTAATTCCACGGTTTGCATGTTTCACACCCGGGATTCACAATTTTGACGAACACAATAGTAAAACTAACTGAATTGTTATCTCTTCCTGATACTGGTTCATTATAAATAAGAAGATGTGGTATGAGTGCTATCGAGACAACTATCCAACCAAGTCACTGAGTATATATATACATTTGTCTGCCACGCGTCGCACTGCGAAAATTAGCGGAAATATAAAGTTATTTCAAACGTCTTAATTTTGGTGCAATTTGTGAGGCTTACGGAAGGGATTGAGTAAACAATATTATAGTACTCGATTTTTCTCAAAACGAGTATACTGACAAATATTTTTCAAAACGTCATGACGTTCCATTTTTTAAAGAATAACATATCTTACTTTGGCCAAATCGACACCGTTGGAAATGTTTAAAAAAATCAAAAATGTGCATTTCAAATGTTCATTTCTTGCCATTTTTCTGGGAAACCATAACGTTTTTGGCTTTATTTGTGTAAGAATTAATGCTTTAAATGGTAAAGTTAGATTTTTCAAACCATCTTGAATTGTTTTGCTTCAATTTGAGCCCCATTATATAAGTATATTTTGATTAAAAAATCATATTTAAATTTTTTAAATAAAAAACGTTTTTTACTCCAAAATTGCAGAAATGTTTTTATATTTTGTGTTAGCTCAGTTGTAAATAAATACTAGGTGAATATTTTGTTGTAACAATGAAATACTGAATTACTTTCAATTGAATAATTTTATAAATAAAATGTACTATTAAAAATTAGCATCGGTAACTCTGAATATTCAAATGTGCATAGAAAATTATCAATTGCATTAATATAGTTTGGTCCGTCCAAAGCAATTTTCATTTACCTAATCAGGAATGCCCTTATTCAAATATTTTAAATCTCACAACGTATAAATACTTCAGCTAGTTGACCTAAGATGTTTAAAAAATTAACAGAATGAAATTAACGTCGTCTTTTCCTTATTGGAATGGAGACAGATCGGAGGAATAAGATTTCCAATGTGCTTTATATATTGTACCTTTGCAAGACTTTTCATTCATTCAACCAAAGACGTATATACACATATATATATATGTCTCTGTCTGAACTGACAAGATTATTCCTAAAGCGGACAAGCAGTAAATTCTTTAAATTTCTGTGATTTAATACCAAGAAAGACAAAAATACCGAAATTATTTTGATACTCAATATGTTTCCTGGAAAATATTCACATCCTCATTCGGTTGGTCTGAAAATAAGATTTGAATTTGCTATACAGAACATGCAGAAGTGTGAATGTTATAAAACCTTGTTATATCAGAAATATGTATTGAACACCATTATTAATGTGAACCTGTACATGTAAGACCTCACGGGAACGTCACCTAACCACATACAGGTAATTTACAACATGTACATGTAGCTCTAATACCCGGAAATGTCAAGGTAAATCACTACCGATACAGAATGTACCAATGCAAAGAAATTCTGATTATTGTAAAGCATGAGTCTTGGGTGGGGAACGATTCATATTGTGACTAGGTTTTTTTTCTCAATTTAAATCACTGAACTAAAAAAAAAAATTACATCCAAGAACAGAATGATTGTTGTAAATTCATAAATACAACGTTCTTATTTTGTAACTTTGGATAGACGTGATTTTTTTTTCAATTCCCTACCCCGCTACCCCGACCCCCCAAAAAAAGGAAGAGATGAACGATAAGACACATCAGATTCAGATATCTAAATGGCTGATAGATTTATGTTGAATACTATCAACTGTGGCACATACACATTTTCTAGGGAGTTCTTGTCGCAGCATACATGCACATATTTTAATGACTTTGTCCTTCATTTCGAATAAGAATGACAATTGTACTTGAAATCCTAAAGTTGGTGAGACTTTTTCTACCAGATGTGTGACTTTTTGTATTTATATTTTTCTTATTCTCTCATCTAATATTTTATGCATAAGTGCAATATTGGGAATGGTTTATTCCCCAACAAGCTAACTAAATAAATTAATTAACCCTCAGCTGATCAGACGTTAATACAACTACTATTAGTCTATCTGAACTGAAGTTTCTTTATTTCTTCAAATAGGCTTTTTGTACATCCAGTGGCGTATATAACATGCATGTCGGAACAGGAAAATTGACAATAGATATTATTAGAACCATGTTCACATTATTATACTTAATAGCTAACAATTGTGATTACGAATTTCGTAAACTTTTCAAGAACAATCTAATTGAAATATAAATCTGCATGCGATATTACTATGTTCATAACTTTGACGAACCAAAGCAAGTTAGATTTTGATCTGAATTTAAATTAGATTGGTTCTAAATGTTTCTCTCTTATATTCAATGTATATATTTTAAATTGCGACTATCTATTGATATAGGTCTGTAACTTTCTATCTAGCTGTATAAACCAAATGAATGATCGACAAGTCCGTACATTTTTGTGAAATTAATATTTGTGTATTTTTCAAAATGTCCATAATTATCCACAACGAGTATATATTTACATTTTTCCCAATTTTACCCTTGAAAAATATGTAAATAAATTTTTACTTAAAGGAAATTGCTTGAATACCTGGACGTGTCACCTCACAATACCTCTGGGAATTATTCCTTTAACCATGCTGGTGATCAAATAAGGGAAGATCTGAATTTATTTGAATGAGTTTATTATAAAAAGAATTATGAACAAATTAGATTTTCGAAAACAATTTTACATGCAAGACTTAATTATAACTTTGAACTTTGAGAGAATCCATAAACGTAATCACCCTTAACTAATTCCCCGATATATTTACTTTTTTCATATACCTAGTAAAAAAAAAAACAATTTAAAAACGACAGACCATAGTTATTTAAAAAAAAATTAGGATATCCAATCGGGCGACTTTCCGACTCTTTAACCTTTATTTAACAGTTACCGACCATGCGAGGGCTGTATAGCCAGTCAAGGTCATTAAAAACTCCCATCATCATTTAAAATTTTTCCGTATCAAGTTATTTAGGGAAGGCTGCACAACCATGTTTGATATAATCATTTTTGTGACCCGGGAAACTGTTTATGCTTTTAATTTGTAATTTCCTTGTCGGATAAAACAACCTTACGCTTGACAAGATATCGACACTCAATTACAACTACGTTAGTTACTGCATGTTTTGGTCCTTTGTGGTTTATAGATATCACGTGGTTTCTTAAACCTGAGAAGCTGGCAAGATGGCTACATATAGAGAATTGATACTCTCAATTTAATATCGATGGTGATCTCTTATCTAGCAGAATAAAACGTTAATATTTATGAATTTGTGCTTTTTTATACATAATGAACATAATATCAATTTTTCATTCTCCCTTTAATAAGTACTTTGTAGGAATAAAACATGTTAGAAAATATTTTTAATCATATTTACAAAGCCATGGAAAATTAACCTCCCTTCCATGGAAAACTGAACCCCATTTTAAAGACTTCAGATTTTCAAATTGTCATAGCTATTCCAGCTATGTTATGTAGTTATAATGCATTAATAAGTACTTGGTAGGAATAAAACATGTTAGAAAATATTTTTAAACATTTCTACAGTCATTGAAAATTGAACTCCTTTCCATGAAAAACTGAACCCAGCTCTATAGACCTCAGATTTTCAAATGGTCATAGAAATTCCAGCTATGTTATTTTTAAATAATGCATTAATAAGTACTTGGTAGGAACAAAACATGTTAGAAAATCTAAAAAAAAACATTTTTACACAGTCATGGAAAATTAAACTCCCTACCATGTAGTACTGGAACCCCTATAAGCACGAGATTTTCATATTGTCATAGCTATTCAAGCTTTGCTATATACATGATATAGTAATAATGCATTATTAAGTACTTGGTAGGAGTATAACATGTAAGAAAATATTTTTCAAAATTTGTACTCAGCAAAGGAAAATTGAACCCCCTTTTATGGAAAACTGAACCCCCACTATAGACCTCAGATTTTCAAGTTGTCATAGCTATTCAAGGTCTGTTATATATACTTATATTGCATTTATAAGTACTTGGTAGGAATAAAACATGTTAGAAAATATGTTGACTCATCCATGGAAAATTGAACCCTTTACCATGGGAAACTGACCCCCTTTAGATCTCAGATTTTTAAATTGACACATATTCATTAGCCAAGGGTTACGATCCAGTCCCGTCCTCTCCACCCTTGGCAGAATAAGACAACATTTGTGATTACAATGCTGCGCCATCTACCGGTAGATAAAAGTCACGCCAATTCCGACATCATCATTTTTTTAGCAATGGCAGCACTTGAACTCTCTTCAATGTAGAGGTGTAAAATTATTGGGTCTAATGTTAGGAACTGAAAATATATGTTGATATTCCAACATTTGGCGAGAAACATATCCAGGAACTTCAATAAGTTTATTAAGAACTTCAAAATTTTCACCAAATATCGTTCTACGTTTTGGGGGTAAAGACTTGTTGTACAATCAGCACGTGGCAATTGTGTATTTACATTTTTTACATTTACACGTGATCATCTTAAAGGTGCTTTTTGATTGGATGCAGCCAGTTACAACTGCGACTAATAAAATCATTACCTTATGTCTCCGAAATTCTATCTCAATCCGACAAGGGTGAAGAGGAGGGGACTAGATTGTAACCCTTGGCTAGCAAAGATGAAATTGACATAGCTATTCCAGCTTTGATATATACATTGTAGTAATGCATTAATGCATGAATAAACATGTAAGAAAGTATTTAAATTTTTTCAATCAGCCATGGCAAATTGAACCCATAACAATGAAAAATTGAAACCACCCACTCCCATAGACCACAGATTTTCAAATTGTTATAGCTATTCCAGCTCTGTTATATAGTAATAATGCAGTAATAAGTACTCGGTTGGAATAAAAGATGTAAAAAATATTTTAAAATTTTTTTATTCAGCCAAGACAAATTGAACCCCCTCTCTAGACCTCAAATTTTTAAATTGTCATAGCTATTCAAACTGCTCTAAATAGTTATAATGCTTAACCTAAAAGATAATAGAAAAAAAAAACATTATAACTTTAATATTTTAAGTTAATGACAAAAACTGGATCATAAGTAAGCATGTCATCAAATGGCAATAACGTAAAAAGGCGTAAAACTAGAGGCTCTAAAGAGCCTGTGTTGCTCACCTTGGTCCATGTGCTTATTCAACAAAAGACACTCTCCGTCATTGTGGACGAGAATAGAATTCATGAAAAAAATCTCTGTTTTTTTTGCTCTTGTCTTGCTGGTCATTTAATCTATTTAGTCTAGTCTGATCAAAACACAAAAGAGGGTAAAAAAATTATCCTCATTTAATGGAAATCACTCTTATAAAGCTTGACAGTCTATTAACTATATCAGAAAAAGTTGACTTGTTAGTAGATCTTGCCTTGCTAATAATTTTTGTGATATAAAGTGTCTATTTATCTATTATAATTTTTATCTTATAAGGCAAAATGCAAAAAAATGGTAAAAATCGTCATTTAAGGCAATAACTACAACAAGGAGTCTTCTGACGATTTCCTCCGTGTTTGTTTTAATTGTAGATCTTGTATTGCTGATCATTTTTGCTTATTTAAGTTTCTATCCAACTATTATAATCTTTAAGATATAAGGCAAAAAAATGCGAAAAAAATTAGTCAAAAAGGGCAATTACTCTAATAGGAGTCGACTGACAATTATGTCCATGAGACATATTTGTAAAACTTGTCTTGCTGATCATTTTGCAATTTAAAGTTTTTATCTATCGATTATAGTTTTCAAGATAAAAGGCAAAAATGAAAAAAATGGTAAAATTTGTCATTTAAGGGCAATAACTTCTATAAGAAGTCTGCTGACAGTTTTAAACTATATGGACAATTTGTAGAGCTCAACATTCTGAACATTTTGCTCTTGTCAGATTTTCTAATAGACAAAACTTGCATTTTACCCTTTTGTTCTGTTTATAGTCATGTCCTCCATCTTGGATGGCAGGTCGGGTTATCGGACACATTTTTTTAAACTAGATACCCCAATATTGTGGCCACATTTAATTGAATTTGACCCAGTAGTTTCAGAGCAGAAGATTCTTGTTAAGGTTAACAGACGAAGAAGAAGGATGCCAAGTGATGAGAAATGCTCACTTGTTTCTTTGGGCCAGGTGAGCTAAAAAATGGGGTAAAACAGACGATTTCAGTCTTATTGCCATTCAAGTAGACCTTCTATTGTTGATGTTATGTGCTCTGCAGTTTCTGTCTATCGTATATAATTTTAAAGATAATAGACAAATTGGTAAAAGATCAAATAAACGTCTTCATGCATATGGTCACATCATTATAAAGAGTGAAAAATTATCTGTTAATGGAAGAAGTAGAAAGTTGGAAGATCTTTTAGATTTTCTCGTTAGTGGATTCCGAGATAATAGCCAATTATTAGCATTGAACGATTGTTGTTACTTAATGTTCAGTTGAAAATATCTCATATATAATTAGTAGTATTTTTGGGTTTTATTTTAGGTATTTCAACTTGCTCTGTGCTTTCACTGAAAATCCCCAAAAAGGATATCTTAAAATTTTTATTTATGCACTTACCAGGATATCTTGGAAACAGGAGAAACCACTGTGATTGGTTGATTCTACGTTCCTTTTTCAAGTCTAACAGTTTGTTATACTCTTCATTCAGTGAGGTATCTAAACATGCTGGAGCAAACTTGCAGTCAAAATAGCTTCTTACAGCACATGGAGAAATTCTTGTTAGTAACAATCTCAACTGCACATAGTTTTCTTCCTCTATAGAAAAGGATGCCATAGTTAGTCTCTTTTATATTTTGTATAAAATTATGAATATACATAAGAAGATGTTGTATGAGTGCCAATGAGACAACTCTCCATCCAAGTCACAATGTGTAAAAAGTAAACATTTATAGGTCAAAGTAAGGCCTTCAACATGGAGCATTGGCTCACACTGAACAGCAAGCTATAAAGGGCCCCAAAATGACTAGTGTAAAACAATTCAAACATGAAAACCAACTGTCTAATCTATAAAAAAATAAATGTGGATTGTGTCCACATGTGGACACAGACCATGCCCTCGCTTGCATATCATATAGTTATAAAGGGACATAACCAAAGAACGGTAAAAGTGACGCTACCCAAATTTGATCTTGATCTGAGTTTTGTGGTAATAAGAATTGTATATAAGTTTTATAACATTTGGTTGAGACAAACTAAAGTTAGAGAACAGAAAAGAAAAATTCAGCAATTTTTATGTTTATAAAGGGGCATAACTCAAGAATGGTAAAAGTGACGCCACCGAATTATGTATTTAAACTGTATTATGTAGTAATAAGCATTGTGTATAAGTTTCATAACATTTGGTTGAGGCAAACTAAAGTTAGAGAATGGAAACAAAAAAATTGTACTTGATCTTAGTTTTGTGGTAATGAATATTGTGTATAGGTTTTATAATGTTTGGTTGGGGCAAACTTAAGTTACAGAATGGAAACTAAAAATTTTGCAATTTTTCGATTTATAAAGGGGCATAACTCAATAATGGTTAAAGTGACACTACTCAAATTCAACTTGATCTGTGTTTTATCAGTGGAAGGCAAAATTAAACATTGCATTGTATAAAGTATTGATTGTAGTTGATTCAACTATAATCATGAACAAAGGAAGATAACACCAATTTTATAATGGCATTGATATTTTTAGAAAAAAAAAAAGAAAAAATTAGCAATTTTTCCATTTGTAAAGGGGCATAACTCTAGAACAGTAAAAGTGACGCCACCAAAATTCAAACTTGATCTGTGTATTGTGGTAATAAGCATTGTGTATAAGTTTCATAACATTTGGATGAGGCAAACTTAAGTTAGAGAACAGAAATGAAAAATTTAGCAATTTTCCATTTATAAAGGGGCATAACTCTAGAACGGTTAAAGTGACGCCACCAAAATTCAAACTTGATCTGTGTTTTGTGGTAATAAGCATTGTGTATAAGTTTGATAACATTTGGTTGAGGCAAACTTTAGTTAGAGAACGGAAACCAATTTTGGGATGTACAGACGGACAAGGATAAAACTTAATGCCCCCTCTGCTTTGGCGGGGCATAAAAAAACAAGAAAATAGAAACACTTATGAACCACATCAACAAACAACAATCATGGAAAAAGAAGCTCCTGACTTAGGACAGGTGCATATAAATGCAGCGGTTTTAAACATTTTAACAAATGCCAACCTTCGTCCTAACCTACACTATAAAATATCAAATGCAATTTTTTATTATTTAGATACTCACCCAGTCACATTATTGCATTAATAAAAACCTTGCTATCCTTTCTGAATTTACAGTACTAAAATTTCCATCATGATAGACCTTGATAATAATTAGTGTGAAATAAAAGATGTGGGTCTAACGTTGATATCATTGCAATAAAACAGGATCACCAAAATCAGAGTGAGACATTCATATGCCATCTTCAAGGTAGACCTTAGAAGCAATATAGCTTTTTTTGTCGAGCCTGCGACTTTTGTCGCAAAAGCGAGACATAGCGATCCTACATTCTGTCGTCGGCGTCGTCGTCGGCGTCCACAAATATTCACTCTGTGGTTAAAAGTTTTTGAAATTTTAATAACTTTCTTAAACTATAATGGATTTCTACCAAACTTGGACAGAAGCTTGTTTATGATCAAAAGCTAGTATCTAGAAGGAAATTTTGTAAAAATTTATTTCCTGTTTTTCTGTATATTACTTATAAATGGACTTAGTTTTTCTTCCAGTTAACATTACATACAGTCTGCAGTTAAAGTTTTTAAAACATTCATTAGATTCATAAACCATCCTGGATTTTTAACAAACTTGGATAGAAGCTTCTTACAATCAAAAGATAGTATCTAAAGGGAAATTTTTAATAATTTTTCCCCCATTTTTGTTGAGCCTGCGACTAACAACAAAAGTAGGCGAGACACTGGGTTCCGTGGAACCCTTACGAATTTTTAATGCACCTTAATTGGTCATATAGCTCTAACGTGTATTGAGACTTGTATGTACTTGGCATTGAGCATTCCTGTTGGAAGGTAAATCCCGAAAAAGCTCTTGGATGCATTCATTTTAAAAAGTTTTTTTTATCTTCAATGAAGGAATAGTGTAAATACTGATTGCTATATTTGAAAAATATTTGAAAAATACCATTGTTAATTTTAGTTTTTTCAGCAGCAGCATATCTGGGTTAAACTTATTTTTTTCAACTTTAGTCTTCCTAGGGAAACGTTGTTTTGATGGGAAATCCATATTGACAACTGATAGAGGATGATAATTATAGGTTACTGTTTCAGCCTTCAACAATTAGCAAACCAATATGTCAAGTATAAATGGACCTGGTAAAGCAGCATGTGATAAAAATTCAAAATCCAGAACTAATGGCAAAATAATTACAACAACTATGGAAGAAAAACAAATTTGACCTCAAAACTGGATAAGATACTGAACAGTTTCTTCAACTTTTTTAAAACAATTCTTTAAGAACATGAAAACTCAATGACAAATATTTGTTCCCTAATTCTTGATTAAAACAATTCTTTTTCAAGAGTTAAACATGCCCCAGACACACTTAAAAATAAATGGTTAGTGTCCAACAGGTTCCTTGATAAGGACAGGCACATACAAATGTTTGAGCATTTTAACTTCCCACTAGCCTGGAACATTTTGTTTATACAACAAGAACAAACACTAAAAATCAAGTGAAAATAATTGACTCATCAGATTTTCAGGTAATAGTGGCAGGCAGGCTATATTTGTTGATTGATACTTTTAATATTTAAATTGATAAGTTGACACATTTCAGGTAAATATTAACAGAAACAAAGAATGACTGTGGTCATTTGGCTATAACAATGGCTGAAAACAGAGATTAGCTGAGTGTTTACACTCTGCATTTGTGCAAGGTTTTCATTCAGACAATATTTTATTACCCCACTGAAATTTCTTGAAAGTGGGAAAAAGGAGGGGACGCTTCCAGACAACTGAAGTCATTTATATGAAAATTCATTCATAGACAAAACCAGTTTCAATGTACTACATAAATCTGTTATACACTGCAGTATAATTAAATAACTGCAGAAAATTATTGATATGAGGAGTCTGAGCAACATGGAAAAGATCAACAAATAAGAGCAAATTAAGCCTTCAACATTTTTATACAAAATGTATCTAAAACCAGAAAACATCGTCACACTTCATTGTCTGAATCAATTTCGTGGTTAAAAACTGGTAAATTTAACATCTTATGCTCCATTTTGCAATGAAATAACTCCAAAAACGTTAGAAAAATGTTGAATTTTGATTCAAGCGTTTATTATATACACAAGACAAGGCTTTACATAGTCATGTGCCCAAATGTTTCTGGGTCACATTTATTTATATCTCAACCAATGAAAAGCTTTAGAATGCAATTGTGTTATTTTCAGACGAGGGGGCCCCAGACCACAATTAATGACCCCGCTTTTCGTTGTCCACGAATATAGTTCCTTGTTATTATAGTGTCTTTTTTTCTTTATTTTTGTTCTCTGCCTTCCTGATTCATTTCTTAAGTTTTTATAAGGTAGAAATGAAAGAAGAGAGTTGAAATAATATTTTTAGATGCATTATTTTAACTATTCAGTAGTGGGAATGAGTGATTAGGCCAGTTGCAAAAGGTAGAATATATAGTTTTCAAAACATCTCTTGACTTGTCCATACCAGTATGGATGTGTTTTGGCTAATTTTATGACCTGTACAGAAGGGATTTTCCTAAGGCAGCAACCATTTGATTTTCTGGGGGGGCTATGGATTTTTTTTCCGGACAAACTTTTTTTTTCGCCTTTGGCGAAAAACAATCTATTTTTTTGGCGACAAGTGGAAAACAATTTTTTTCTTTCAATTTTAGCATTACATATAGTGGCAGCTGAGGGTGAAACAAACAATTTTTTTTTTCTCAGGGTCAAAAACAAATTATTTTTTTCTCAAAAAACTGGAAACAAACTTTTTTTTCCCAAAAAATCCATAGCCCCCCCCAGAAAATCAAATGGTTGCTGCCTAAAAGTTGGATATAATGTGGGACTTATACTGTACATTACACATACCAAAAATTTTGCAAATTCGCAGTGTAATTTTTATTTAATGTGAAAAAAACGTTATAAAGAAATGATAGGGAAATTAATTGTGGTCTGTGGCCAGGGGTATTTACCTGCGTTTTTTTGGAAGTCAACAGAGGTCGTCTTTTGATTTATCATATTTCAATTATGAAGCAATTATCTTAATATACTTTTAGCAGTCGTGTGATAAAATCTATTCTGATGAAAATTAAACTGTTGAATGATAAAGTGTTTAGATATATTTATCGTCTGAAACACAGGCTACATTTTTGTTTACACGCTAATTACAGCGCCACCACCAAATTTTTTTATTATGTCCCCTTTCCTGTGTGACCGACGAAAGGAACTCTTCAATTTCACTGGCTTTCCCACTGATGGTTCTGCATGCAAATATTGTAATTTAGCGAGTTTTTGTTTTATTACATAGATCAATGATTGTATATTTCATTAATAATTTCTTTCCATTTTTATATACATATGTTAAATAGACACAAGTGTAATTCTAATAACATACCATTGGCCATGCCAAAACACTGTGTTGATTCTATTCGTTTTGTTGATATGTCACCAACTTCCATATTTCCTTCTGTAAATTGCATTATAAATGCAGATTATTAAAATTCTACAATATCTAGTGATTTTAAAAAAGGGTTTGACACAATAATTCAAACACAAGAATATATTCTACATGTGGACCACAATTATTTTGCTCTTAAATGATCATTAGCTTTCAACACAAATTAAAGTATATGCAAAGAACATTACTTGAATTGAATCTTCTTTCATAAATGCTTACTGCTATTCCTTCTACAGAAAAATATTGTCTTAAAAATTGTGATTATAAAGTATACCAAATCAGAATTGACACCTCAGAAGTTCTGAAGATATTCTTCAAAATGTTCAATTAACATTTAATTCAGTTTTGCAATTTGACTTTAACATCTAAATATAACAAATATATCATCAATATTTTATAACTTTTTAAATTACTAAATATATGTTTTAAAGACGATACATATTGATAACTTTATATCTTTTTAAGAAAATTGTTTTGGAAAAGTTCTCTTACCATTAGGCCTTTTTTGCATTTTTGATTGTGGAAAAACAACATTGAAGAATTGCAACATCTTAACAAAAAGCCTAAATCCTAATATGACTATATAAATCAAAATTCGTTGTATTGATACATGTACTAGATTAATAATAATTATTGGAACAGAGTTCCAATGTCCCCCGCGTTGCACTTATTTAATATTTCCAAGGGGCATAACTCTTTTTAAAAAAGTCGATCGTCCACCTTTTTACAACTTGTCCGAGATATTGCTGATATTAACCTTAAGTTTAAGTTTTATAAAATCTGGCAAGAATTGTACCCATGAGAGTGCTAACGTGGCCATTTTCCATAAATTTAATATTTCCAAGGGACATAACTCTTTTTAAAAAAAGTCGATCGTCCACCATTTTAGAACTTGTCCGAGATATTGCTGATATTAACCTATAGTATAAGTTTTATAAAAATCTGGCAATAACTGTACCCGTGAGAGCACGAACAAGGCCATTTTCCATAAATTTAATATTTCTAAGAGGCATAACTCTTTTAAAAAAAGTCAATCTTTCACCATTTTAGAATTTGTCCGAAATATAGCTGATATTAACCTACAGTATAAGTATAAAAATCTGGCAAGAATTGTACCCTTGAGAGCGCTAACAAGACCGGACGAACATACACACAGACGGGCAGACGCCCGGTATTTCCATGTCCCCTGCAACACGTTACGCGGGGGTCAATAATCAGAGATTTAGATGTAAACTATTAAAACATCAACAACAACAACAACAATGCTTTATTTTAAGAGGGTTACACAGTTAGCTATATAACTAATCTTCCCTAGGGCCCTCATCATACAAAAAGCAGAAACAAAAAAGCAAACATATACATGGCATACATTAGTATAAAAGTCAAGTATGATGATAATGTTCAAAACAACTTGATAAAATGTTATAAAAATAAACATGATGAAATTATCAATATTCAATATTTTTTTCAACTTGTTGATTTCAATAAATGATCTATTATTTTGTATTTGAAAGAATTAAGATTTTGATATTTCTTAATGATATTGGCAAGAATGGTCCAGAATACATAAAAGATTTCTTGAACAATTCTATTTTTGGTTTAGGAAGCATGAAGTTTCCTTGAACAGCATTGAAAGCATCAAAGATACAAAAACAAATCATTTGCAAACTTTAAAAATATATTGTCCCTTTACTTCATTCTAGAAAATGCCAACTACAGATTTTGTTTTGAGATGGACATACATAATAAATATCAGATTTAGATTATTCAAATGTATTTAGATTTAAAGCCAATAGAAACACAACATATCTGTATTTTCTTTCAAATAAAATTCAAATAAATTTTTTGGGATGTTAACCAATTGTTTTTACATTAGTAGTTAAATACATAAAGTTGAAAACTAAGATTAAAATGCATGTATGTCAGGTTTTTCTTAACAATTAAATCAATGTGTGTTTAGCATGTTTAGTAAACTGTTGTTTATCTTTTTTGTGTTATCAGTCTGTCATTGACTTGTAAGTTGTATTGTTTTTTTAGCAACTGTCATACAAGTGAGAGGTTTAGCTAGCTATAAAACCAGTTTGTTTAATCCACCATTTTTCTACATAATAAAATGCCTATACCACTTCAGGAATATGACAGTTGTTGCCCATTCGTTTGATGTGTTTTAGCTTTTGAATTTGCCATTCAAATAGGGACTGTCCACTTTGAATTTTCCTTGGTGTTCAATATTTTTGTGATTTTACTTTTTAATATCTGTTTAATTTTTAAACATATCAAACCTCTTGGCCTGATGGTGAATGGCTGTTCAGATTGCATTTCATTCACAAAGCTTTTAGCGTACAAGTTTCTCAACTCCAAGTTAACAAAGCTGTTGGGTTCGACATTCTCATGAAAACCCACTGTTTGGTTGAATTGAATGTCCATTGGAAGACGTATATCATTCTATAAATAAAACAACATTGTTATAATTTAACCATTATATTGTGTCCATTTTACACGGATGGCCCACTCGACTATCATTTTCTATGTTCAGTGGACCGTGAAATTGGGGTCAAAACTCTAATTTGACATTAAAATGAGAAAGATCATATCATAGGGAACATGTGTTCTCATCCCTTATTTTTATAAACTATGTATTTACATTGTATCACGGATCAAATTTATTCGTTCATTGTGTGTTAATTTGTGTTACTACGTTTTTTGATTGAGTTAAGCCATTCCAATTGATATTTTATAATGTGTCTTTCTATGTTGTGATGTTATACTATTGTTTCAGAAAAGGGAGAAGGTTTGGTACCATTAAAACGTTTAATCCCGCTGGAATTGTTTGCACCTGTCCTAAGTCAGGAATCTGATGTTCAGTGGTTGTCGTCTGTTTATGTGGTTCATAAGTGTTTCTCGTTTATCTTTTTTATATAGATTAGACCATTGGTTTTCCAGTTTGAATGGTTTTACACTAGTAATTTTTGGGGCCCTTTATAGCTTGCTGTCCGGTGTGAGCATAGGCTCCGTGTTGAAGACCATACCTTGACCTATAATGGTTTACTTTTATAAATTGTGACTTGGATGGAGAGTTGTCTCATTGGCACTTATACCACATCTTCCTATATCTATAAGTTTCAAGTTGATTCGACTTCAACTTCATAAAACTAGAGGCTCTCAAGAGCCTGTGTCGCTCACCTGTATTTACTGATGCTTTGGAAATCATGTAAAATAAGGTTAAAATCATAATTAATAGTATTAGATATTATATATCATAATGACATCTAAGATAATAACAAATAAAATGCTCCGCTGGGCGCAGCTTGATACGACCGCAGAGGTCGAACCCTGAACAGTTGGGGCAAGTATGGACACAACATTCAAGCTTGATACAGCACTGAATTTAGATTGTGATTAAAGATTTAACACAGCATAGGTTTCTGACACAGAATGAATGTGGTCTAAGAACTTAAAAAATTTTAATTTACCTATTCAAACCATATCATTATTATTTGCTTTTATATATATATCAGAAATAACCAATTTAAAATGGAAAATTTTAAAGAAAAAAAGGAAAAAATCCTCTCCAAATTTTTGAACCCCTTATGATTCATCACCCCAAACTCAATCCCAGCCTTCCTTTGTGGTATGGTACCTTGCAGTACAATTTCAGAGAGATCCCTACACTTGAACACAAGTTATTGTCTGGAAACTAGAAAAATGCTTGTTTTTTGGCCCCTTTTTGGTCTCAAATTCCTAAACGTTAAGGGCAATTACCCCCAAACTCAAACCCAGCTTTCCCGTTGTGATATGGAACCTTGTAGTACAATTTCATAAAGATCCATACACTTACACACAAGTTATTGTCCTGAAACTAATTAAATGCTTGTTTTTTTGCCCCTTTTTTGTCCCTTATTCCTTAAATTTTGAGGCAATTACCCCCAAAATCAATACCAGCCTTCCCTTTGTGGTATGGTACCTTGCAGTACAATTTCAGAGAGATCCATACACTTGAACACAAGTTATTTTCTGGAAACTAGAAAAATGCTTATTTTTGGCCCCTTATTCCTAAACGTTTTGGGCAATTACCCCCAAACTCAATTCCAGCTTTCCCTTTGTAATATGGAACCTTGTAGTACAATTTCAGAAAGATCCATACACTTACACACAAGTTATTGTCATGAAACTAGAAAAATGCTTGTTTTGCCCCTTTTTTGGCCCCTAATTCCTAAAATTTTGAGGCAATTATCCCCAAAATCAATCCCAGCATTCCCTTTGTGATATGGAACCTTGTGGTACAATGTCAGAGAGATCCATACACTAACACACAAGTTATGTCTGGAAGTTACAAACATGTTTATTTTTGGCCCCTAATTCCTTAACTGTTGGTACCATAACCCCCAAAATCAATCCCAACCTTCCTTTTGTGGTATTGAACCTTATGGTAAAATTTCATAGAGATCCATTCACTTAAACTAAAGTTAGAGTGCGAAAACCAATGTGTCTTCGGACGACGACGACGCCATACCAATATACGACCGCAAAATCTTTTTGCGGTCGTATAAAAACTGCAAAATTTTCGTAAAATTACTAACTCAGGGGCAGCAACCCAACAATGGGTTGTCGGATTCTTCTGAAAATTTCAGGGCAGATAAATCTAAATCTGATGAACATTTTTGCCACCCGTCAGATTTGCTCTAAATGCTTTAGTTTCAGAGATATAAGCCAAAAACTGCATTTAACCCCATGTTCTATTTTTAACCATGTCGGCCATGATGGTTGGAAGGCGGCGTCATCGGACACATTGTTTAAACTATATACCCTAATAATGATTATGGCCAAGTATGGTTAAATTTGTCTCAGTAGTTTCAGAGAAGAAGATTTTGTAAAAGATTACAAAAATTTACGAAAAATTGTTAAAAATTTAATATAAAGGGCAATAACTCCTAAAGGGGTCGACTGACAATTTTGGTCATACAGACTTATTTGTAGATCTTACTTTGCTGAACATTATTGCTGTTTACAGTTTATCTCTATCTATAATAATATTCAAGATAATAACCAAAAACTGCAAAATTTCCTTAAAATAAAGAGATATAAGCCAAAAACTGCATTTTACCCCTATGTTATATTTTTAGCCATGTCAGCCATGTTGGTTGGCAGGCGGGGTCATCGGACACATTTTTTAAACTAGATACCCTAGTGATGATTGTGGCCAAGTTTGGTGAAATTTGGGCCATTAGTTTCAGAGGAGAAGATTTTTGTAAAAGTTAAGACGACGACGACTACGACAACGGACGACGGACGCCAAGTGATGAGAAAAGCTCAATTGACCTTTCAGGTCAGGTGAGCTAAAAACTACCTTGACCAAAATTTAAACCAGAAGCGGGACAGATATAGGACCAGACAGCTGAACGAACGGACGCACAGTTCAGAAAAAATTAATCCCCTAAGTGTGACATAAATATATTATTCACTTAAAAGATAGAAAGAGTTTTTGACTTTATTCTTAAACTTGATCATGTGGATTGCTATTTATACATTTACGATCATAATCATATTTTAATTGATATTTTATAGTGTGTCTTTTTATGTTGTAATGCTACTGTTTCAGAAAAGGACGAAGGTTGGCACCTGTTAAAGCATTAAAACCCCGTAGCCTTTGTATGCACCTGTCCTAAGTCAGGAGCCTGTTGTTCAGTGGTTGTTGTTTGTTTACAACGTCAAATCACACATTTTAAATTTGTCATACATCGTCTGCACTTGCGCGAACATTTTCATAGCATCAATTGTCAATTGATGCCATGAGAATTGGTGACGTTATCCAATCAAAATGGACGTTACAAACGGCATTGCATTAGAATTATTATTGACGATATAACAAGAGACAAAATAAAGGGAATGTAAGCAACTATAGATATCTGTACGGCCTTCTTCAATAAGCAAACTCATATTGTTAAGACCCATAAAAGACTTATAAAAGGACCTGATGAGGTAATACAACAATTCAAGGAAAAATATAACGGGAAGACAAAAGAGACAAACTACTAATTTGTGCAAATTCACACTAATTGAAAGATACTTCGTAGCAGATGCATAAAACTAATTAATAAATCATGTTTTTCTTAACACAAATATATCCTTTTTTATTTCTGTTTTTGATAAAGTATTAAGTAGAACTTTTTGGATAATATCAGAACACCTAAAATAAATTTATAGACATAATGCTCGATATCAAAATTCAATTCATATATATTCTGGGATGACTATTATTACATCATACCCATTTGTAACCTCTTCTCTCATGTGATTTGAATTTCAATGTAAAAAGTGAAAGATGATAAAGATTTAATATTGTTATCAAAATAAGTCGGTACTTTCTTATTATTTCGATATATATAGAAAGTAATGTTTTGTTTCCACATGCCATGTCAAAAATGAAAATAATAATCATTATATATCCAACTGGTCTGTGACAAAGCATACTTCATTCTCTTGTAATAGAAATTGCAGGTATTTGAGGTTGGTTTGTTTGTCATGTTTTATTTGATTTTTGTGAATAATTCATTATGATATGAAATATCACATTTACAAAAGCTTAACATTTATCCATCGTAATCATTTGGAATACAATACCTTCGAGAATGAACTATTTGTTTATGAAACATACTACTAAACATTGCTAAAGGTATTGACAAATATTTAGACATTCATGTGAAAAGATACACTGTATATACATATGATAATTATAAAATAAAAGTAAATGTGTTGGATCGACTTAATGGCCCCCAAAATAATGTATATTGAAGCCATTTAAAGAAGTAGAAATTTTAGAACGAAAGTATGTATAAAATAGAACTGTTATTTTCACAATAAAAAAAATCAAAATCGAAAGCCTGTAATTTCAGCATAAAATGGTGAAGCAGAACAAAATACAAATCTGGAACTAATCATATATTAGACTCACATACTAAAATTGTGAAGGCTTTAGACAAAAAAGTCTGTATGACTTTATGTTGTGTAATGACAGATTAACGAAAAAGAGTAATACTATATTGCCCCAACCACTTTGTGGTGGGGCCATAAAAAATATAATTATGATGAATATTGCAATTGAATTTTATGAAGGAAAGTTTTGATAAACAAATACAAAACGAAACACAAGAGAAAGTTCAAATATTTGAATGGACTTTTTGTGTTTCATAATAGAACATAAACAATACACAGTAGACAGTACACTAAAGATCAAGAAGAGAGACCCTTTACAATTATTTTCTAACTCTATTATTTACCTCTGAAAATACATGCTGAAAACACCTAGTCTTTTTGTGTGATATGAAATTGTCGAGTGTATTACACGTTAGCTTACAATCGCCACAGGAGAATGTGTCAGTTAAAATGTCCACATAACCTGAAAAAAAAAATTGTTTAGGAGTAATATCAATTTTCAGAATTTATTTACATTTTGTAAAGATTCATTTATGGAATGAAATGAAATTATCCTTATGCATGTTGTGTCAGGGATATATATATCTAAATTTCATTTTTCAAGTGATTGGCTCTTTCGACAGAAGGAATGCTGACATGCTACAATACAAATATAAAAATTTATGCAAGCGATAACCCATATTGATTTTCCCATGTTTTAGTGTACTAGTATTTGTATAAGTTCTCATACCTGTTGCAATATCATAAACCTGAACACGATATAATGGCAAGTTGACTGCATATTTCAGGAATATATCATTAACCAAATTATCTAGTGCAGAGTAAAATTTCTGTAAATCAAGGAACAAAGTTATATCCACTTTGACCCATATCACAACACACCCTGTTGTGATATAGTTAACCTCTATTGAGCTATGCTGTGGATTGATGTTTCCCTGTTGCCACTCTTTTTCTATTTTGGACGAAAGATCCTTGTCTTTTGTAGGTACAGTAAGTCTTGCCACTACAAAATAGAAAAGAAAATAAGTTGGCTATTTGTTCTTCAGCATTTTAAAGTTTTCTGCCAGTAACTGCACCTGCAGATATGAATGTTCTATTACCTTCTCGTTTAATTTTAAATTAAAACTGCATTTTTATTTTGTAAATATTACGTATAAAACGAATCATCTGAAACATCTTCTTTCATGTGACGGTTGAAATTTCGCTTACCTACGTATTTCTTGTATTCATTTTTGACATGTATATTTTCCTACAATAGAAAAAGTAATTTTAAATGAAATGACACTCACATCATTAAAGCAATTATATTGTTTCTATCATATTCAATTGTTTTATAATATTCAAAATCTATCAACAAAGTGCAAATTTGTTTGACCATTTATAACGTCCACACGTTGCATTTTTACTGACCAGAATCAACTTTCAAACTATCACATATCAATTTTCTCTTATATGTCCATTTTTAATTTTTAATTTTTAAGAAAAAAAATATCGGTACCTAAATACAGAGGTGAATGTGTTATTTTCCTTAACAACTTGTTTATTTGTTTTGCCCCTACTGCTGCATATGTGAAATTAAATGATATGAAGTTGAATGCATATAATAATTATTACTGACTTTTTCCCCAAAGATAACTATTTTTGGTATTCAATGTTCATGTAAATTATAATTTTCTCAGTACAAACCTTTTGTCGCATTTCACAC
Organism: Mytilus coruscus; assembly: GCA_017311375.1. Lineage (NCBI taxonomy): Eukaryota > Metazoa > Mollusca > Bivalvia > Mytilida > Mytilidae > Mytilus > Mytilus coruscus. The sequence goes on from CM029608.1 coordinate 9,800,948, forward strand.
TGTTGTCCATGTTTCAAAAACTCGTACAATGAAATTGTCAGCCAATCACATTCTCCGCAAATGTATTTGTTTGCCTTTTTGAACCCTTGAACGTTAAAAAAAACATGCATCATTTGTTTTGACTAAAATCATACTAAGTGTATCACAGAAGGATTTCGTATATGCAACATGTGCAATGTTTTGCACCTATCTTTTGAATGAATGATTAGGAAATATTGTCCAATAAAACGATCATACAATTGATACTGAAATCTCTTCATATTTAAAATTCATTTTACTAAGTTCATTTTAAATGATTCCCATCAATCAAACTTTGTCGTCCTGCTGTATGCTAAATGAAGTACAATTCAAACAGATCGACTGCATTTGTAGAGAGACAGACATGTGAAAAACACTTGCCCTTATATGGTTTGAAACAAAATAGATAAATAATGCACTTTTCATGTTTTCAGTTAGACTTAACAGTGAAAACCTCAAAATTTAATTACTTTTGTTAGTTGATATGAAAACAGATTAGTCCATGGCCTCGAGATAATAAGTCTAAGAAAGAAAATGGGGCAGTATGAAAAAGTCCATTTAAATATAAGTAGATGTGGTATGATTGCCAATGAGACAAATATCTATCAAAGTTCAAATGAAGTGGACGTAAGGAATTATAGGCAACCGTACGGCCTTTAACAACGAGAAAATCCCATATCGTATGGTCAGCTATAAAAGGCCCCGACATGAAAACAAAAATACTGAGCTCAAAGGCAAATTAAAAAGTAAAAAAAACCTGACAAAATCAAATGCTGCAAATCGACAACACAAGTGAAAAAACAACTGCCATATTCCAGACTTCCTACATGCATTTACAGAAGAAAACGTGAGTTAAACCTGGTTTTATAGCTAGCTAAATCTCCCACTTTTATGATAGTTGTTTATAGTTTCGTTATATTGACAAAACGGGGTGAGCAACCAAAAAGAGAAAAAAATAAGGTTAATGTGACAATAATTGGGATCCAGGAGCCGAAACTGTGTAAACAGCCCTACAAACTGAGATCCTATCTTTTATTTTTTAAATACGAAAACCATAACAATATGAAAATGAATGATTGATGGCTTTTTATTGGGATTATTGACTCTATGAATCTATTTGTAAGCAAAATATATTTGAATTTATGAGCTCTATGTAAAGAGAAAAAAATCAAGAATTGATATGAAATTCAATTAATTGCTTGTTAATTTGATTTATAAATCCAGACAAAAGCTGAATTTAATTAGAAATTTACTTTTGACTTATTGTTGGAAATCTTAATAATGTTTAACCCGATTCAAAAATATAAAACACGATATCTTGGACAAAAAGCCGCTAATAATAGTTTTTTTAGCCCGGGTAATGCACAAGGGGCACTTGATAAAGTTTTAGCCCAACATTACTGATAGCTATAGGTATTGCTTACTTCTACTTGTATAAGCATCAATGTGAAAAGTAGTAAATTTTCTTGCAGTAGGGATAATTAACGATATTTTATCTAAAGATAAATATCAATGAGTATTAGTTTTTAATTTGTTAACATACACGAAAATAATCCAGAATGGTTAAAGGGCCATTATCTACGAGATAGAAAAAATAAATAAATATGATTTATTTTTTGTTCAATCATTAATGAAATTGAAAAGTGAACTAATAATTCGTATTTAGCAGCCAGTTTGGTTCAATTTTGTCAAAATAAGCTAAAAAACATCGCTGATGAATATTCACTTGCAAGTGAATAATTCGATCTCATTGAATCTGTATTCATGTGACCTTCTATCTAACCCCTTGTATAGAAATGGTTTACGCATGAACTAGGCGTGTTCAGCTAAAAAGAATGTCAACGAAGTGCGGATATATATTATCGATTCCATATCTTGTTGATTGTTAATTTCTGACTTTTTGTAAGTTGGATATACGTTTTAGAAGGTTATAAATCAAATATGAGAATTTGAGTCAAATAGGTTAACATGAATTTGACAGCTAATGCCCCTTAAACATCTGTTAACGTGTTCGACATAAAAATGCCCAATAGGTTTCACAGTTTGATTAAACACATGATTCGAAGAACTCTTATCATATCACAAAAAAATGAAATCCTTGATCAGGAAAGCGTTGTTTGGCCATCAAGAAACATAAAAATAAAATTATGCCAGATCTGAATTTGTGTTCAGTGAATAAGCTCCTTCTCCCCAAAAATTACTTATATAAGTATTGTGTTTGGTAGTCACAACAAGGCTCAAATACTTGTTACTTGTTTGCATAATTTTGTACAAAGTCTTTTATATCAGAACCTTTATAAAGAACTCATTTCACTGTACCCGCAGATATCAAGTCAGTTTGCAATGCTTTTACTTACAAATCTTGTAAATATGTAATGATATGTGGAAAATAACAGATATTTGTTCAATGTCAATAAAATTACTAGCACTTTACAAATAAAGACAGACACGTAAACACTTACGAATAGTACTTAATGCGTAAAAAAATTCAAAAGACACCAAAATGTCACTGTCGTACTGATATATGTATAAAGTATAAATAGAGGCTCATAAGTCTTAAATTGCTTACCTCGTGAAAATAGACAACTTTAAAATCAGAAGGAAAAGTGGTATCTATCGTTCAAAGCTGACGACCAAGTTGTATCAAGATGCACTCAAAGATTATTAACCAAAGCAGTCAAGTTAAATTTCGTCAATAATCCCAATAAGGAGTCATCAATGAACATTTATAACTTGATTTTCTTGAAGATCTTGTCTTGCTGTTTTGTTTCTCTTGCAATTTCACTGTTTTTGACAATAGATGGGAGTAAATGCGTTGGTCTAAGTTTCTCCATGTTTTGTTTTTCTTACGGCGATTAGTGCAATAACTAAAAACGGCCTATTCAATGTATTCCTTGATATTGTTTTGATCATAATACATGTTATATAAGCTGTTTAAAGTTCCTTTCTTGCAATGCAAATTTGCACAATTCTGAAATTAGTTACCCCCAGTTTTTGATGGGGTTCATGTTGCTCAGTCTAGATTTCTATGTTGTGTTTTGTGTACTATTAAAATTGAGAATGGAATTATTATTGTTTGTTTGTCTTTTTCTTTTTTAACCATGGCATTGTCAGTTTATTTTCGACTTATGAGTTTGAATGTTCCTCTGGTATCTTTCGCCTCTCTTTTACCTGAACTCATAAATAAAATATACCTCTACAGGTCTTCAACAAAACGTCAGGAAATTTGAACTTAAGAAGTTGAACTTCAATATGAGCAAAAAAATAAATATTTTGAAATATGATTGATATCTACTAAAAGGTCAAAGGAAGGATATGAAATTTTATCGTACCTTCTATACATTTCTGAGAATATCACTGGTTAAAAGCTACCGCATGGAGACCGTGTATATTTCATATGGAGTTAGTTGGCGGGTCTTATTCTGATACACGGTTAGTAGTTGTGTTACGTCCCTTTATAAAAACAATACGGAGTTGAGGAAAAACCTGTAACGTTTCTACAAGCATAAAAATTGATGACGAACGATCGAAATAAATGCAGAAAATACTTTAAAGGCTAACAAATTGTTATTATTGGCATTTGGTTTTGTATAGACCAATAGAAGTATTTTCTTTATATTGAAGACTTGATCACTTTGATAGGACACTAGTCTAAATGCCACATGTTAAGATAGTCATTATGATAAATTTGTTACAGTGTGCTAGTGACCTTATACAACATATATGTATATGGGGTCAATACATTCCATATGGGATTTGAGTTCGCTCTCATCCCATATGGAATTTTCTGACCCCATATATATCGTATTAGGGCACTACAACACTATGTAACTAATAATATTTAATTTATATAAAGTAATTTAGATAATTGTCTTTTTTATATACCTTGTTGTTTCGTTAAATCTTTCATGGTGCAAACTTTGTAATCCATTTGAAGACTAACTGTTGTTGGTAATTTAGATCCTATCAAGTTCGAAGATATGTACTCTACAAATAAACACTATCAGTAAGGTTTGGTATGATTTCTGTAAAATAACTTAAGATGATAATAAAATAACTATATAAATAGCTATATCATGTATATGCAATGATTCAGATATGGAAAAATGTTAAAGATTGACGTAATAAAGTCACAAATGCATGTGATGAAGTATTATTCATTAGCTATCAGTAGTGATTTGTCACAAATAAAATAATATGACATGACAATGACATTTAAAGCATTCAAAATTGTTTCGGATAAAAGTATTCTGTATTTAAATGACATATTTATTTTTCAAAATAGATTTACTATTTACTATTTAAGGAAAGAACATGTTGAAAATAATTCAGTTTAAACAATTCCAAAAAGCTTGGACAGCAACCTGAGTGTAGACTCATGAATATATGGCTCCTGCTAGTTTTTAGGAATCAGGCTGTTCACATATGTTCATCTGTTCTTTTTGTTTATCTATGTAAATTTGTTATGTTTATTTATGTTTATTAAGGAATTTACTTTGATTGCTATGTATATCTTCGTTTGTATATATTGTAATGTGTATTATCTATATGTAGATTCCGCCATAAAAAGATTTAATATATGATATTGTTGACATAGCACCACAATCATGTAATCTGTCTGAGGCAAAACAGTTGAAAACCTATTTCAGAACAGATTGGCACATTATTTAGCCAGAATGACAGTTGCTGAGACTTTTTGTCATACCTATATACCTTACAAATTGTGTTGAGTTTTTCAAACCATCAGCTTCACAAATGTTTGTTATTATAAAAGACACAAATATATGATCCAGTTATGGATGCAAAAGGTACAAAAACAAAAAAATTGCATAATTCTTAAAAGTGTGCATAATTATTGCTAACTCCCTTGTTTTTCTTAGATTTTGTTCAATTATTTACTTTTCTTATTCATTTTTCCAGCTATAGTTTAAGTGTCTTATTTTGCCATTTGATTATAATCACCCGGTTAGCAGTACTAGTAGGGATGAAACTCTCGCTTACAAAGCAGAAATCAATGCAATTAAATAGGGGCAACGGTTTGAATCCCGTCCAATGACGGTTCATTTATATAATATAACTTAACTCAACATAATTTAAAATTAAAAAACACAAAATGACATAATTTTGCATTTTCGCGTACGTTCTACTGTTGTGTTCCTTTCTTTATGCATTGGAAGGGATGATGAAAACTGTTGAATTTTTCTCTTGCAAGTGTCTTAAATCGTTTTATTTCGGCTCAGTAGAGCATTGTTCCTGGTAAGATAAGATTTTTACACTTGCTCAAGTACAAACATTCAGATATTTCTACGTTCTTTTCACGTTTTAACTGACAAATTTGGGACAGAATTGACTATTCTAAGAATGTTGACATTAATATCATTTTTACTGATAAAATTGTTTTTCAAAAATATTTTTACGAATTTCAACAACGTACCTTTAAGCATGGAGTGGCTTATATGAAAATAAAACATTTTAGCTGTTTATATGTCGCAATATATTGCATTGTTTGATTTTCAGGTTCAAAATAGGGCATAAAACTACTCCGTTGACACGAAAATGGAAAGATAAACCAAAATCTTTGAAAATAAATCGGTACTCCACACATTGGATAAAGATAATTTCATATTTTATCTATTTCATTCTGTAATAGTTGGAAATGGTTGTACCCTTAGGGTTCACATCTAATTAAAGTATTAAATTAAACCCATGAAAATTAGATATGAATTTAAATGTTTTATATCTGTTACCATGGTAGCTGTTAGACATTTTGTAAAAACATGACTGATCCAAATTTCAGCTATTATACAAAATATAATTAAATGTTTGTACGAGAAAAAAATAATTGTGTTTAAGTTTTGAATTTGAAAGTATGATATGTTTTTATTTCGCTCACTTTCCGCTTATAGCCGATATTGTATAGTTGATTATACGAAAGTCCTAACTGTACGTATTAACGGAGTTCAAACCTTGTACCCGGAATGATTTTCTTTATTGTACTTTTTTTTCTCGAGCAAAATATTATCTTAATTCCAGAGGGTAGTATATATTACATTTTAAGATAATGGTGATAATTTTTCTTTTTTACTGTCAAATGTTTTTAACGGTTGTGACTGTTAAATAGCATTTATTGAATATAATTCCTTTCAATGTTGACGTAATGTTCATTTTGGACTTTTTATGGTCAAACAAAGATAACTTGATTAATAGCATATATCATAAACTAAAAGCAAAGAAACAACTACATGATTTGTCTGCATATTCATTGACAAGATTTATAAATGAAGCGCCTTAAGAGTATAAAAAATAGGTAATAATCATTGTAGATCAGCAATCGTAATTACTTTCATTCACGGTCCGAAGTTTATTGTGATTATTGAAGACAACTGTCGCAATTTCGAACTCCAATGTGTTGTACGTATTCTGAGAGTAAAAAAAAAGATATTTAAAAGTTAAAGTTAAATTCTGTTTGGCAATGGATTGTACTTCTCTTACAAACATAGAATTATGCTAGAGAAATGAGTAAATGAGCCAATTCACCATAAACCATCAATTGGCTATGTTTTTACCTGATATATGGAAATACTAATCATTCCAGAACATGACCATATAATTTGGTATCTTCTGAGTTGTTAAACAATTCAGAGCAATTTCTCCAAGGAAAATAATCAATGGAACAATTGACAAATAACTGTTGACGCCTTGACTTCTTAGAAGTCATTATCAAATGAAAGTAGTAGTCTGCACAAGGTGTTAAAGTCTCCAGCTGTCTCATATGAATGACGGTGAATTCAGGTTTTTCTGTTTTATATCAGAAACTAGAAAAACAGACTTATCTGACAGGAAGACAGCTTTGCACATTTTTGTGTGCGGTAGAGAAATACGTATGTTATACTGAGGTATACAATAGAAAACCTGTTCATTAGGTGGCAATTTTCGCAATTTTGGCACCAAAAATTTATTTGTTGATATGTTCTAGCTAAATATAAAAATTCGAGCACTATGAATAATTTTTGCAGAAATTTCGATAATGACGATCGATGGAAAATTGTTGACTCAAGGAATAATTTGGAATAATAATTTTATACATTAATATCATGTTTCATTGATATCCATTCCCTTAAAGGTAATTTCTGATGATTTGTGATTTTTTAACAAAAATTTAGTTGTCTACCACTTATTTCGCCCAAAGTTTGTAATCTTAATTGTACTTATAGTCATCAAAATTAATCGAATTGTATTTCGTATATCAAAAGAAACATTTATATGTTCTTATCATTTCACCTTTTCTGTCAATCAGTTGATTTTGGTAAGATTCCCTATGACAGAACATGGTAAAGCTTCCGGGGCTTTTCAAAGTATTGAATATAAGATGATGTATCATATTAAAAATAAACCAAAACTCTTATATATATAATGTGAAATTACGGAGTTTTTAAATATTTTAATCACATACCTTTCGATTTGTCAAGAGGCTTAGTGTCTGGTAGTTTATATCTCAAATCATCTATATGTCCTGATTTAAAAACAAATACCAAAATCACTGTTCATCTACTATAAACTAGACAAAAACTATACAAATACAAAAATTAATATCACTGAGAGAAGATACACGAGATATAACAAGATTATGATTAAGATATAAAAGAGAGGCGGAAGGGATATCAAAACTCATAAGTCAAAGGCCGAAAAAACGGAAAAACAAAACAACAGTCTTCATCATACTACATAGAAAACCAGAAATTTAGCAACACGAACCCAATCAAATATTTCGGGAAATCATATGCTCGGAAAGAATGAGAAGATCCTGTTCAACAGTGAATATAAATATAAAAAATATGTGGTATAACTGCCAACGAGACATTTCTCCACCAGAGACAAAATGACATAGAAATTAGCAACTATAGGTCATCGTACTGCCTTCAACAATAAGCAGAATCCACACATCACAACCAGCTATAACAAGCCCAGAAATGACAAATGTAAAAAATATTCCGACGAGAAAACTAATGGCCTGCTTTGTGTATAAAAAACAATGAACGAAATACTAATATGATAGACAGCAACAAACAACAACCACTGAATTAAAGGCTCCTGACTTGGGACATATACATGCAGAATGTGGCGGGGTTAAACTTGTTAGTGGGCACCCAACCCTCCCCTAAACTGTAGCACTATGTAAAACATATGAACAAACTATGAAAATCAGTTCAGAAGGGCTTAACTCATCGGATCAATACAACGCAGGGTGAAGTCTGAGTTTCTTGGTTAACATAGATAATGACATTAAGTCATTACTAAAATGCTTCATAACTTGATACTAGTATAAACTAAGGACGATTTCGTATTAGCTTAATTTTCAACGGAAATTATGCAAACCATTTGGTAATCCTGCTTATTGTATTGTTCCTACATTAATCATAAAGACAATGACGTATGGTATGTTCAATTCATACGTATATTTTTGATCAATAAACATGACTTTTGTAATGTCAAAAGTAGAAAAAAAAATGATTCTTATTTAAAAGAATCCATATCATTTTATAATTTTAATATAAAAAACAGTCTAGTTTTTTTTTTAAGCCAGGCCTCAGACCTCGTCCTCGTTCACAGCTGTCTCATCCAACAAATGTGCTTGATTTTCATGTGAAAACATATTAATCTTTTAATCAGTCTAATTGAGGTCTGGAGTTGGCATGTCAGTAACTGCTAGTAGTCCTTTCTTAACTTATGTTGATCATTGTCATTTTGATTTAAGTTTCTTCTGTTACTTATTCTAACATCGGACTTGGAATTCGTTTAAACTGAGTTTTACTGTGTGCATTGCTGTGTGTTTGTTTATTCTACATTGGCTAGGGGTATAGGAGGAGGATTGACGTCTCACAAAACATGTTTAACACCGCCACATTTTTGTGCCTGTCCTAGGTCAGAAACCTTTGGTCTTTGTTATTCTTGTATGTTTTTCAAAAATTTTGGTTCATTTATATGTTTCGGAGTTTAGTGTGACGTCCATTTGCGCTGACCTAATATACATTTTGGTTACATTTTTGTTTAGGGGCCAGCAGAAGCCTGTCTGTGGGTGCTGTATTGAAGACCCTTTGGTGGGTTTTGGCTGTTTTCTGCTCTTTGATTGGATTATTGTCTCTTTGACATATTTCCTGGTTACTTTCCCAATTTTATAAAATCATATTGATCTATTGTAGCATATTGCACACGCGAAAGGTCTTCAAACTCTAATTTTTCAAAAGTTAAGTCCCGTATAAAAAAGGGCCTGAATTTAAATTATTTCATAAATCTTTTTAATATAAGTAGTTTGCTATCAATGATTTTATATTTCATTAACTATAACTATGATTTTGCATTTAGCTAATTATCTATTGCTGAACAATTTGTACTAAAAGATATAAGCTCAAACACAAACCTTTATACAGATTCAAACGCTCCAGTTTTTGTTGTTTCCTTTTTTGGACATGTAATTATCTTCATTAATATTTTCTTCTTCTTAAAATATGAAAATATTAATTTCTATTAAATAAGATTCTTCATTAAAATTGTTCTTTAAGTATAATGTTAAATGATTTCATATACAGTATTAAAATCATAACGTGAAGGTTTTAGGTAAAATGTATGCGTACTTATGTCCTTCACCGTTCGCCCTCATGAAGTCATTTACTGAATAGAGGGGACCGCCATGCACGAATTTATTATGTGAAAAAGTCTGGTCAGTCGGTCAGGAAAAAAAGAAGATATTTTGTATACAAGACATAAATATATATATATAAAAAATTATCTTACAGCCTACTAATAATATTCTTTTATGTCGTCACTTCTTTTTTCCAAATATTATTGCCCTGCTGTTTTAAACATACAATGCATGCCATCGTCATATAAATTTGTAAAAGGGGATATGGGGTAAAAGGAAAATAAAATGGAAAAATCGAACAAAAAAACCCAGCTACACGTTTCAATAGACACGGTGAATAATGTGAATAACGTTCTTCAAGCACGAAAACAGATGAAATAAAATTGCAAACACGTCGCACTAAAATAACACTTTACCATCCGTGTCTTATGATTCGTGTGGACCCTCAGGCTAAAATGACTGCGTTATCACCTCAAAATTTACTCTTAGTACAGACAAACATGTGTATCTTGAAAAGTTTTAGTGCATAGATAAATAAAAGTCAAATGCATTTTATGTTTTAGAAATTAAAAACTTAACTGGATTTTGCAGTGCACTTTTGTTCGTCCCTACAGAAGATTATAAAATTAACATAATGCCGGAGAAGCAGCAAATACCAATTTTCAAATTTGGTTTAACCCGTCGGGGATCGAATTCAAGATCTCCAGCACTCAAGACGATCACGCTACCTCGAAACCACAGAGACACCATCTAGGCGGACATGAAACACGAAACATGAACCATTAAACACATACCATTGGATACATCTAAACAAACTGCTGGTTCTTGTCGTTTTCGTTTTGTTGTAATGCAATCTCCTGCATTATTTGATTCTAAAAATTGAAATATAGATGTAAATTATTTTGAGATCATGATGTCGTTATCAAGGGCTGTGAAAATTGTGAAATATGAATAAATATATAAAATCAAAAGCATTACTGCTGCATTATATTTACAAATATAACATATCTTTTCCATTTCAAATTTGTGATAATTGATTTTCACAGAATTATTCAAGTGCACAACATTTTACATTTTAGCTTATAAAACTGTTAAAACGAATAATGTCGACAGCAAATTAAATCGACAATAAGACATAAACAGTAGAGTAAAAGGATTTAAATGATAAATTAGTCCGTCATATTAAGTATGTGTTCCTTAACAAATGTTTAAAGATGGTAAAAAAAAAAAAAAAAAAATTGACTGCAAACTAGGGGTTTGTCGAAAAACTAAATCGGAATTACTCATTACAGCACATTTTAAGCAACACATTTTCCGTTTTAGTGATTATCAAATTTTGAAAGTAAACCCTGCTTATCAAATAAATGCCTTCGTATCACCTGAGCGTAATAGACAATTAATCTGTTGACAGTTTAATCTCTGAGACCAGCTGGTAATCGCAGCTTGGCTTCTTTGCCTGTCATATTAAACTGTTCATGTGTGTAGAATCTGTATTTAGTTTAACACCTCTTTAATTTGAAAATGCTTGCTTCCATATCTGAACAGAAGGTCAAAGCAAAAAGAAATTGTACATCAATGTGAAAGATTATGAAATAATTGCAAGCACATTTTCTGAGCTAAGAGTAGAGTCGACAGGACTGAAGTTGGAATGATAGACGTAAAGAAGAGCCGTAAAAAGGCTGTTAAAAGAAAATTGAAAGTTCTGGTTTCAAAGAGTAACAATTTGAACCAACAGCTGAGTCCTTCAATTGAAAACCAACCCCTCTTGTTTTCATCTCGTATGAACAGGTTTTATGACGTTTGCAAAGAAAAGTAGGCCTTTAGTACTAACAATATTGATGTTGAACAATTGGGTAAAATTTCTTTGAAGCCTGCAATGCGCTATTGTTTTTATTCGAAAAGAATGTTTTTAAGCATACAGCAAAATGTTGGATTTTGGAAAACTTAGATAATCGTATCGAAGAAAGATATAAGGAATTATATAAGAAAAACAGCATGAAAGTTTGATAGAGACTGCTGATTATGGAACATGTGTTGATGACATGATCGGTCATGAAAGTGAAGAGCATATGAAGAGTGAAAGAAGTCTAGGTGGGAATAAAGAGAGTAGTCGAGAATGGTAAGGACTGATTAAAAGTTGGTTTGAAAAAGGTTTTGAAATTGTTTAACAATGCATGTTTTGTTTTATATTGTATTACATGTACAAATATTCGTGTACACTAAATAACATTTTAGCGTGCACCCTTGAGGTTTCATGCATATATATTGGTTGTTTTTGTAGTTTTCGGAAATGCCTACTGTCTTTTCGGAATAAATCTGTTCTTTTCTATGGCCGCCTGAGTATTAGGTAATCATCGTTTTTTTATATAGATTAAACCGTTTTCCTGTTTGAATTGTGTTAAACTAGTCATTTTGGGGCCCTTTATAAATTGCTCTTCGGTGTGAGCCAAAGCTCTGTGTTGAAGGCCGTACTTAAACCAATAATTGTTTACTTTTTACACATTGTGACTTGAATGGAGAGTTGTCTCATTGACACTCATACCACATCTCCTTATTTCTATTCAGGTTCACTACTGCATTTCTTTTTGTAAAAAAGCAACTTGCTATAATTGTTTTTCTCTGATAGTAAAAAGTTAAGGAATGTGGTCAAAATTTTGGAATTGATTCTTTTTGTTGATTTGGGGGATTTCTTGAATTTTCTCCATCGGGGTAGGGGTTGGGGAGTGTTTAATTTCATCATCATGGATTTGGTGAAAAAATCACTTCCAGCTGATAAATAATTTCTTTTCCTTATATGACTTCTTGACGAATTTGAGCATTTAAGCATATAATCAAGAAAACTATAACAGATATAGAAAGAGTGTTATCTAAATTATGACTGTTTGACGATACCATATCTAACACAATGGTATGGTCTTAAAATCCATATCCACCTATTAATAAGAATTATTGTCTTTATACACTAAAATATTTAGCAATGGAAAATGAAAATTGTAATGGGAAATTGCATTCAAGATTTCTATCTTAATTATCCAACAGGCGACTTATGGTATACATTACAATATGAGCAATTGGAGTACGACGGTGTCTATCTAAAATCGCAGAGATGAAAGATTAGGGTGATAATTTGCATTTTAAAAGTACTGATTTAATCGTCAATCAAGGCACTTTTTGACTCAGTGGAAACACATTTGATTACTCATTTGTATTCGGCTATTGTAATGTTTTAAATTTTGGCGTTGCTACTATCATGTTTACTATCATTTCGTTTAATGCTAGAAAATTGAAATAATAAAATTCCAAATTATACTTTCATAAAATGTGACAAAAAGTGATAGTCGTTTCTTCAAACTGCTGAATTTACACATCACTAATTGACTTTTAGTGTTGATAAGGTTATAGCTCTTAAACAAAGATATCAACTGTTTATAATAAGTTTGATCGGCATAAGGCGTTGGTAGCTCTTAATATGTAAAAATGTCTCTTCAAAAAAGATTAATCAATGTTATCTACAGAAAACGTAGAAAAACGAGGACTTGTCCAATCTCTACAAACTGATATTATACCACGTTGTTTGTACTCCATCGTGGACTGGAGTAATTGCAGAGCTTTCATGATATTTTCATTCCCTCTGCCAACAAGGTTAAAATTGTCATTAACAGCTTCAATTACACTTTTATTTCCTCTATCAATACTAGCATGGAGATCTTTCATCTGCAAAATGAAAAGTAAAAACTGTTCTGTTCAATAATTGAATAATAATTGTTGTAAAACAAATATTTTGTTAAATATTTTGCATGTTAAACTGGATATTTGTTGTATGTACTCGCAAAGTTTTCTTATCAAATTATCCTGGATTGTCAACGAACGTGATGATTAAACCTTGCTTTGGTAACTTTAATTCAGAACTTTAAGAAAATGTAGGATACATATTTATGTATAAAGATTCATTTGTTATGGATATAGCGTATTCGCGCAGTGTTTTACTCTAAATAACTAGTATTCATTAATTGTAATATTTTTGAATGTGAAATAGGAAGGCTGAGTATAAATAGAGAGGTTAAAAGTTGTTTAAATGAAAATAGTACGTCTAAGCCTCACCTCAGAATCCAATTGTTCACTTGCTTCCAAGCAATTAATAAAATACTTCTGCACTAAAGATACATCCATTGGTCTGTGCAAAAGATTTTGTTGCTGATACAGATATGTATTTGTACAATCAAGATGTTTAATATCATGTTCTACTTGATACCATAAACTATGAAAATCCGAATTCGACAAACTCCACTTTACTTTATGACTTATGTAATTGTTTTTCATGTCTCTAAGATTTTCGACAGCTAATTTTTCCGTAGTTGTCAAATTGCAGCAATTATTCAGTATTAAGCTAAGGAGGGATAGATCAAGATCACTTTCATTGACATTTTTTGAGGTAACACAACAAATGCATATTTTATTAACATCCTTTTGATTTTGTTTACAACAGTGACTAGAATCAGCATCATAAAGAATGTTCCATTGATTCTTAGAAAACCCTCTGGCTCGCTGTGTTTCACAGCCTCTCCAGCAGCAAAAGTGTGCTGGAAAAAACAGATGAAAAAGAGTATGCAACACATCACGATCGTTTAAAAATTGCGATAATGTTGGAAGATTTGAACTGCTATAAGACCGTTTAAGTCGGCATCGCTGAACTTCGCCACCTACTTCAGTAATTAAGCAAATGAATCTGTAATAATTGTCCTTTTCTTTTTCCATTCTGAAAGTAGATCACGTGTTATGTATAAATACTGATAAAAATGCACAACTAAACAAAACTTCAATTCAAAATGTGTGATAATAGGCTATTTCTCAATTCATGTCTCTCACCGGAAAAGATCGTCAACTATGCACTCCCTTATGGCGACATTTACCAAACAGAAGTCGCACCTCTATCCCTGCAACTATTTAAGTTTCAAGCATCTCTAAGATTAACATTCTACACAGTAGTCTACAAAAAAAATTATGTTCCGTAGGTACGTAATCTCAGTGTCCCGTGCGACTGAAGGGAGGATGACCAACTTATTAAATTTTTATTTCGCGAATATTTCGTGTAGTAAATCATCAAAGTTTTTCACCCATTCATCCACCATGTTTTTGAAGTGACGATGCCTATTTGAAAGCGGAGGATGTATAAGAACCGAAACAGTTGAAGAGCTATACGACAAATAATCATCCTAAAAAATGCCAAATTAAATTCAGGTCACATTTGCCTGAGGGGGTTGAAACTGTAGTTTATTTATAATTTAAAAACTTATAAACGGACAATTTTGAAAAAGGTTTGTTATAAATCATGTCAGTATTAGTTAATAAATATTGTTTGTAAACATTTTTAACACACAGACCGGTCATTCCATTTTTCTTATCGTTAATATCGGAACATAAATGAAAAACACCATATTCTAAGTTTTGATGGCTCGATTGATTTTTAGTTACATACATATATATATTTCTGACGAGGGAAAAAAAATAATAACATAAATCTATTTGTAGGATGTAAAACGCAATAGTCCAGGACGTTCATGACTTCAACATATTTTAATGACACGGTTTGTGACCACACATCTTAATAACCATATATTTCTTTTAATACTACGAAGGGCTTATCCATGCAATCGATCAAATATTCCAGATTGAAGTCTTTTTAAAGTGAATGTATGAGTTAGGGTTTAATTGGCCTTAACGTCAAATGTATTTAATACTGTCTTTACTTTAAAGATTTAAATGTTGAATCTTCATGTTTAATAAAACTTAGTGATTTTGGTTTAATAAATACCCTTGTCATGATTTATACCGCGATGCAATGACGGAATATTCAGCAAAATGGCAAATACGCAAAATCGTTACTATTACTCGTTTAAATGCTTAAAACGGTTGTTTGTAAAATCGAAAAAAAAATTATGCAATAATGCAATACACAAATCGTGTCATCAAAGCTTTGCAAATATTCACAATTTCTTATGAAGCTTAACTAATGTGTTTAATGATGACTATTTAAAAAAAAATCAATTTTTGAGTAAATTTACAGAAAAAATCAGCACAAAAACTAGCCTTTTTCTTTTACAATTCATCATTTATTCAAACTATTCAAAATCAGTGCAAAGTACGGAAAGAATAAATATCAAACAGGATTAGAATACAAACTTTGTAATTTTTGTTTAACAAATTTCTAAACATTCGCAACTGTTTAAAATTTACTTTTATTTTCTAAAAACAACACGAGTAGTCACCAAAATATTTTTAGTTCAATTAGATTAATCAATCATACCAATCAGTCTCTTTTTGACTATAATACTATTCCCCATTCTGGAACGCATATAATTCGTGCTATTATCATGATTATTATCTCTAAACATGTTGTACGTATAAAACGTAAATTTATACGTTAGCTTCTTCTTCAAACACATTTCCCCTTAAAGCTCTAAAATAAATGTTTTAGTGTAAGAGTTATAATGATAGTATGAATGGATCTGAAAAAGCATAAATACGCATTACATATTATCATAACAAATTGGTGCACTGGGGAGGAGGGTTACTTTATTGACACACCTATTTTTCTGATTAGCATAAAGAACATTTAATGTGATCACACATTGTGCAATTTTGGAATACATGGGGTTAGACAGTCTCAATGTCTTTTTTATTTTGTTTGCTAGTGGATCTTTTAAAAACAAATCCCATTTTGTTAGTTAGCAGTTTAGTTTATAAGGGGGATATTTCATCCTTTAATTTACTTTTTACTCTTTTGCATTTTTACACAAGACAAATCTTGAATACATATTTCTATAAATATTTTTAATTTTTCTCATATCTTGTTAACTTGGCGCAAACGGTTATGTTTAAAAATAAAAGAAAATTTAATTCATTTGAAAAAAGTAGTTGACAATATATATTGTAACAATGGATAAATGATATTCACACACAACAATAAATTATAAATCTATTATGAACATGTGTATGTATATCATATTTGTTTTTCCGTGTATTGTTTTGACCTATAGATGCTAATTTTTACGTCATTTGGTCTCATTTGGTGGAGAGTTGTTTCATTGGCAACCATTTCACATTTTCCTATTTTTAAATAGTTTATACGATTAAAATTTGATTAATACTGTACGAGCTATCTGCTTTGAAATCAACATAACCATTATACCAATTTGAGCAATATTACGTACAATTGAGTTTACATTTAATGATACTATTATATTGCAAAATCTGAAAATATAAGAATTAAATGCTGTGCTTTTGAAAATATATATGAAATGAAAGCATGTAATCATGACATTTTAAATGAAATGAAAGCATGTAATTGATATTTAAAACAAAAAGTGCACAAAAACAGCATTCAATTGATAAATACATTGGAAAAATCTTCAGTTAGATTAAATTGATGATAAATTTATCTTTATTTAAAGAGATAGATAATTTTCAAATACGTTATGAAAATAATTCTTAAAGGTTCCATAAAGAGTGAGAATTGGATATCGATTGATATCAACTTGAGTTGTTTAATTTCAATATGATAATAAACGTGAACCTTTAGAGAGTTTCATTATTACTACTACATGTACTAGTTAAGTATCTAAATAACGACAGTGAATATTAAGCAATATCAAATTCTCACAAGTTTTTAACCCTATTTCTCTTATGGTAAACTTGTCTTTGTTTTTAAAATTAAAATATCTGAGACGAGTTGATCTAATCTTTTGTACATACCAGTATGACGTCAAGTGTCCTGTTCCGGCTTCAAATTTTAACATTCGAAATTTTTAAATTTAAGGTACGCTTCAGAATGAAATAAAATTTGACAAAAATAAGATTTTCAGCAAAAAAAGAATAAGTGTTTTGTATCTTATTAAAAAAAAAATCACATATATCTGTTGCCTGCCATGGAGAAAATGTACATCTTTTTGATCATTGCGAAAAGGCAATGGAAATGTCACAAAATTGTTTAGTGATGATGGATAAGCAAATCATAATAATGCATTCGCGTATTTGATTTTCGTATCACACTCTGTACAGTGTGATACGAGAAATATCTCTTCCTAAGAAATAGATAGCAGGCCACAACCAAAAGAGAAATGTAATTACAAATTTCATTTTTCATAATTTAAGTAACCAAACAGTTACAATGTAACAACATCATCAAACCTAAATTTGTTTGCTATCGAATTATATGTTCAACGTCTTGAATGCAAGGATCATATGTCCCACCTGTAAGCTTTTCAGGGTATTCTGGCATTTCTTTCAACACCATTTTTATAATGCCAGTATCAGTTTTATATTTGAATGCTTTGATAGTTTAAAAAAACGGTGTTTTTGTTACAAATGTGAGGGTCACAATAAGATTGCAATATTATTCATTGTAGTTATTGCTATATAAGAAATTGTTTTTCGCTTTAAAAAGGTTGTTTTATTTTATACAATTACATTATCTGTACCGATTTTCTGCACCTGATGCGTATTACGACAATAAGTGTTTCCTGTGGTTTTCGAGTCCCAACTATTTGAAAATCAAAAGCGTATACAAAATCAGTATTGAACATGTTGAAAGGATAACTATCATACAGACATGAAATATTATTTTGTAATTCAATTATATTTCTTAACATTTGCAACCGCTTATTATCTGTAAATTTTGACCATAATTACATTTTTAACACACGAAAAAAAAAAATCAATTTATTTACCAATTTTTGGTGCAAAGCTGTTTTTAAGACCAACTATAGTTGACCGATTTTAATACTAGATGAGAACTTGCACTATGTGGAATAACTGAGCTTGATCATTTAACCGTTAAAATAGATCAATGTTAGTTAATCATTGCCAGACATACATGTACATCTTAACTCAATTTTATTTACTGATAAAGTCTACGCATTACTAATGATAATTGACAAACTGACTAGATGGAGAACTCTATATGGACCAGCCAATCATCAAAGGGTCTCAATGTCAGATGACTCCAGCCAAAAGCCGTGTAGAACGATCAAGATTAAGCAATTCCTGTAAGTACTATGAACATATCCACACTATAAATATACAATAGACCAATTAAATTTGACCAATCGTTCATAGTATATAAAAAACTGACCTATGCAAAGTAAATTAGGCATTTTCCTATATAAAAATTGCTCATATATGTTTTCAATACCATTCAATAGTTCAGCGTCGAAAAAACTCTTTTAAATCATAAAATATTTGAAAAAAATCACGCAAGTTTAAAGCTTTTTGGAAATTCCCAGCCCATATACTCAGACCATTACAGTCTTCAACAATTTAAAATAAGTACAAATAAAAAAAAGCAAATCGGAGTAAAACATATCCCTGTATTAACTGTGCTTATAATGCATCAACAAAATAGTTTACTTTGAAAAAAAATTCCTTGATCTTACATTTATAAACAAGTTTAAGTCACTTAAATTCAATGATTACTATTATGTGTGGCCACACCAACCTCATTATACAATAAATGCAATGGTTGAATTCGTTGGATCTACAGCATATTGAAAAAGGTTTTCTTTAAATCCGCTGCCAGTTCGAAACCGCCTGAAATAGGTATTATTAACCCCGGTGATCGCAAACATATGTTTTTGTCTAACCAGATATTTAGGTTGAATGTTTATTAATTAAAGCGCAGACCCTTATCAATAATAAAGGCTTACCTTGAATTTTCTTTATTTGATGATATATAAAACGACAATGTCTTTTTAAACTTCAATTTGGCGTATTTAATTTGATCTTGATTTTAAAATATTGCCAAACAATAGATATATTTTTAGCTTTTCCTCCATTTCTAACCGTAAATTCGGATTTTATCATAAAAGTAACCCAGTTTCAAAAAAAAAAACCAAACTTTAATGCAATACGAAAAACACCCAAATAATTATAACTGCTATTGAACAACTTAATAATTTGATATTCCGAGCGAAAAGTTAGATGTTTATCAAGAATCCATCGAATCAAGTTTTGAAAAGTCATTATTAGTTGATGATTATAAAATGTACAATGACATGCAATAAAATCAAAATATTTTGAAAAGAAAATTTTATATATTTAGTCTACCTTTTTAGATAAGTTTGTTCCATTAAAACAATTATAACTACAGCTGACATTAACAAATGACCCCCATTGAAATCATGTTTCTTTTGTTGTTTACCTCCAAAAGAACATGTGACCAAAATCACTATCCATAAAGAATTATAGCCTTAATTAAGATTCTAAATATAGAAAATAAAGGTAACATAGAAAACCAGGTAAACTGGTCAGTATAACAATATCAGGACTGTCCAAATTAAATACCATTCAATTTGTACTAATAATATCAATAACATGAAATTCATTTTATTCCAATAAATTTAATCAATACATACAAGTTAACAAATAAAAGTAGATATCAAAATTCTACTCTACCACATTTTTCGTGTTAATCGACGACTGCACTGGAAGTTGCTTCCAAACACTAAATCGAAGGAGTCTTTCTAATCCTAAATGTGGCTAAAAATGAATCCGGAAGCCATTATAATAGTAAGAGAACTAGGATATCAGAAAAAAAAACTTTCTTTTGTCACAAGCCTGACTATATTTGCTTTTTTCTGCATATTTATTTAAGTTATTTACAAACACTAAAAATTCCTCTTTTGTACTTATTTATGACACTATTTTAAAGTAATACTAGCCTACAAGAATTTTTTTTCTCTGCAAACTAATTCGGTCTATGGCTTTCCTTTCTCGAAAGAAGGAGTTCAAAGACGTAAAAGTGCTTAGGACTATCAATTTTCTATCGCATAGTATAACTCTACACTAGTAAATGAATTTAACACTTAAACGGTCATTTTTTAACATCATCTGAAAAGTCTGAACAGTAAATTATTAAGTCATGTTAAGTCGTTAAGTCGACTTATACACTGCATTACTTCAATACTGTTCAGTAGCTTTAAGACAATTCAGTATGACGATGTCTACAGTTAAATAGCAACTACTGAACAGTCTGAATATAGCCTGACCAGATCTTAATTGACTGTAAGCGAATTTTGTTATCAGTACTGGTATTACCGCTTTAATTTTAAGTTTTAAAGTTAACTGAAAGTCTGAAAATGACCTATGGATTCATTGTTCATTCTTTTAAGAGCGGTTCAGATCAAAATGACCATTTCAGATAAAAATTGATAAAAAAACTTTACAGATCTTATAAATGACCCTGGTGCGTAGTGGTTGTTACAAAGGCAACGTATCATAATATGAACCTTCACAGTGAAGGATTAATTTTGTCATTAACTCTTCTTTTCTAATGTTTTTAAAGGAGCAACAGGTGTGTTAGGTGTAATGAATATTTACGAAAATTCAAATGCCTGTCATAACTAAAATGAAGCAAGTACAGTACAATAATTCACAAGAAAGAATTCGCTGATGAATTATTCACTTGCAAGTGAATAATTCGACCTCATTAATTCCGTATTCATGTGGCCTTCAATTTAACCCATAAGCTAGAGATGGGTTACGCATGAATTAGGCGTGTTCAGTTATTAAAAGGAAAGAATGTCAACATTGAAAGTAAAACAAGAATAAACCATTTGATTAACTGATTCGATCCACAAAAACTCGTTCTTGTACAGGTAAAAACGATGATTAATTTATATCTTAACCTAAATATGAAATCAAACAGACCTAGAAAAATCCAATTGCACGAGTTCGCTATCTATTTATATCTATATTTATGTTTATATCAGGTGATATGACCGTCGACAGTCTTCGGAGGTCACCTCGATGGTTAGTTATATGGCGTCTAGACTAAAATGCACACGAAATGCTGATATATTATCGAGCCTATGCATTGTAAATTGTTTATTTTAGACTCTTTATAATTTTGATATACATTTTAGTATGTTATAAATCAAATATGAAAATTTGTGTCAAATCGGTGAACATGAATTTGACAGCTAATGCCCCTTTAATCAAAGCACAGACCAATATCAATAATAAAGGATTACTTTGAATTTTCTTTATTTGACGATATAAAACACGACAATGTCCTTTTTAACATCCATTTGGTGTATTTTATTTCATCTTATTTTTAAAATATTGTCAAACAATAGATCTATTTTAAGCTTAAGATTTGTTTTTTTTCTAAATCGATTTATGAATTTCGAACAGCGGTATACTACTGTTGCCTTTATTTAACCTCCTTTTTTATTTAAATTCGGATTTTATCCTAAAAGGTTTTCCAGTTTCAACAAAATTAACTTCAATGAAATTCAAAAACCACCCGAAGAAAAGCAAGTACTGAACAGATAACTAATTTGAAATTCCGACTGCAAAGTTAGAGGCTTATTAGGAATCTTACGAATCATATTTTAAGAATATCATTATTAGGTGTTAATTATAAAATGTACACAGACATGCAAGAAAATCAAAATATTTTGAAAAGAAAATTTTAGATATTTAGTCTACATTTTTTAGATATACGTAAAATTTTCAATAATATCTATTTACACTTATATTAACTTTTTGACGGGTTTGTAGACTCAATTTGTTCCATTAAACATTTATAACTACAGATGACATTAACAAATGACCCCGATTGAAATCTTGTTGTTTAGAATTAAAACACACCTGTAACAACAGAAAAAGATCAATTCTGCTAACGTTTTTTGTTTCTAACCGTCTTTTGTTAGCAGCTGCTCATATGGATGTTCGAAACAATTTTCTACAGCATACATAATTGAGTTGACGTATCGGGACAGATTTTGTGTATAAAAATACAGATAGATGCAAGATTTAATATTTACGAATTACAGCAAAATTTAAAAAAAGAAGGGGTAAATTTCGGCTTAAACTTTTTTACACCAGGGTCAAATTTCAAAAAACATAAACGAAAGTTTATTACTCAGCAGCGTGATATAATGGATAACTAAATATGTTCATGATATATTAATAGCAACGTTGACTACTATTAAACCATTCTGTAGTATCAACTACACGTTTCATAATGTATGTATAGTATTAATCAAGTACTGCATAGGAAGTTCTTTCCAAAAACTAAATCGAGGTAAAATTTTCAATGTGTCTAAGACAGAATTCAGAAGCAATATGAAAAGTCAGAGAACAAGGATACCATTGAGAAAAAATACTTTTGTGGAATTTTATTTAAGTTATATACAAAAATAATTTTCTTGCTAGCAGAACATTCCTTCTGTTTACTTTTAAAGGAAATTATTTCAAAACAAAACTATCTTAGAAGAAAAAAAATGTCTATCTCTGCAATACGTATTTATAATATAAAAATAAGAAGATATGGTATAACTGCCAATGAGACAAGTCTCCACCAGAGACCAAATGACATAGAAATTAACAAATATAGGTCACCGTACGGCCTTAAACAATGAGCAAAATCAATACTGCATGGTCAGCTATAAAAGGCCAGAAATGAAAATGTAAACCAATTCAAATGAGAAAACTAACGGCATGATTTATGAACAAAATAATGAACACAAAAAAATATAATATATAGCAACCAACTACAACCACTAAATTACATGGGACAGGCACATACAGAATGTGGCGGGGTTAAACATGTTAGTGGGCGCCCAACCCTCCCCTAACCTAGGACAGCTGTGTAACAGTACAACATATGAACAAACTATAAAAATGAGTTGATAAGGGCTTGACTCATCAGATCACAGAAACACAGACAGGGCGTGTCAGGGTATTTATACATCCATACAACATAAAAAAAAGACATTAAGTACAGATCTTAGAGTACTCGCAGTTACTGACAGCTAGTTCAACGTTTAATGTATCATTATCTGAACCTTCACATAAAAGGATCAGTTTTGTCATTTACTCTTCTTTTCTAATGGATGTTTTGGAGAAACAGGTGTGATGGATTGTTGTTGACCAAACTGCAAATACCCATCATAACTACAATGACTTCAGTACAGTACAATAGTTCAAAGGAGAAAGACATCTTCTTTTAAAAACAATCGTCGCGAATATATCACGCAAAGATATTTTGAGTGCCATCAGCTAATTTGTTCGGAATGTCGTTGTTGTTAGTTTCGAATAAAAGTTACAATCGTGTTGTAGAGGAGAATCCGAAATATCCTAGAGAAGTCGATATTTTTAGAAATTTATTGTTAAATCCATCTTTCACGTTAACAGTAGGTAAATGAGCTGAACGCATTTCAAAAAAAAAAGCAGCCTATTGATTTTGGTGCTAGGGCCATTCAAATTCCTTGAAAAACTAAGGATTTTTAACAACGGTGATCGCAAACATTTTTTTTTGTTATACCACACATTTAGGTTGAATGTTTATTAGTAAAAGCGAAGACCATTATCAGTAATAAAGGCTTACCTTGAATTTTCTTTATTTGATGATATATAACACGACTTTTTAACAGCATTTGGCGTAATTACTTTTATCTTAATTTTCAGATTTTGTCAAAAAAATAGATCTATTTGAAGCTTTTCTTATTGTTCTAACTTTAAATTTGGATTCTATCTTAAAGGTATTTCCGTTTCAACAAAAATAACTTCAAAGCAATACAAAAAAAAAAAAAAAAAAAAAAACAAAAACAAAAACGAAGAATAAACAACTTGAACAGCTAAATAATTTGAAATTCAAAGTGCAAGCTAGAAGCTTATTAAGAATCTCTCGAATAATTTGATTAGAATATCATTATTAGTTTTTGATTATAAAATGTAAACAGAAATTCAGTAAAATCAAAAAATCTTGAAAAGAAAAGTTTAAATACTTAGTCTACCTTTTTAGACATACGGAAAATTCTCAATAATATCTATTTACTCTAAAACTCATTATTCACTCTTTTGACGGTTTTGTAGACTCAATTTGTTTTTATAAAAACAATTATCACTACAGATGATGTTCAAAACATTTATCTTATTGAAATCCTGTTTCCCTAATTATTGACAATAAACTCATCATAGATTCCAGGATTAAAATTTTGTCCGCCAGATGCGAGTTTCATCTACAAAAGACTCATCGTACGTTTCGGCAAAAATGTTTATCGACAGGTTGTAGGTATTCCTATTGGCATCAATTGCGTCCCTTTACTAGCAGACTTGTTCTTGTATTGTAATGATTCACAGTTTATGACCAAACTCAGTAAAGACCCGTCTAAATTGCATTTAATTGACAAATTCAACAACACTTACCGTTATCTAGATGATATTTTTTTGTTGAATAATCAATAATTTCTAAATATCCTGCTGAAATTTACCCTCAGGAACTTACTTTGAATAAATCAAATATAAACGGTAATAACTGTCCTTTCCTAGATTTAGATATTTCAGTTTTACACGGGAAACTCTACACTAAAATTTACGACAAAAGGGACGATTCTTCGTTCCCTATTGTTAATTTTCCTTTTTTGGACGGCGATGTCCCTTTGGCACCATCTTACGGTGTTTATATATCACAACTCGTTCGCTATGCCAGTGTCTATAGTGACGTTTTGGATTTCAATGAACTTAATCTATGTTTTACTGGTAAATTTTTAAGTCAGGGATTTCGTTTCCACAAATTACTTAACACCTTTACTAAATTCTTCTATAGATATAAAGATCTGGTTATGAAGTTTGGTTGTAGAAAACCTATTTCAAACAGGATAGCACATCCTAATTTTTACGGAGATGTTGTTTACCAATCCCGGACATTAAGATACGATCCGGGTAAACTTATCGATCCTTTAAATAAACTTATTCTAAAAGGTTACCAATTCAACACTGTAATTAGATCTTTGAATATTGTTTTATTGGTTTTAATATTGATTTTGTTATCAGTAAATTAAAATCAAACTAAATATTATTTTTTATATACATATGCACATTCATGGCTCTACAATCTGCCGATACCTGTATCTTGGCATTGAACAAGGTCATTTTTTTCTATGACTGTTAATGACGTATTTACACTAAATCCATTGGATGTTGGATGTGTACTGATTGATATTTTAGTCTAAGATGCATGATTTGTTTATTTGTTGTTATTGGCTTTGAACAAGCTGTCAGAAACTGCGAGTACGCTCAGATCTGTAATGAGTGTTTTTGTTGTTGTGGGGATGTATAAGTACCCTGGGGGGGGATGGAGGGAGGGGGTATTGGGGGCGGAGAGCGCTTACATGTTTAAACCCGCCACATTTTGTATGAGCCTGTCCCAAGTCAGTAGCCTGTAATTCAATGGTTATCGTTTGTTTCTGTGTATCATATTTGTTTTTCGATCATTATTTTGTATATAAATTAGGCCGTTAGTTTTTTCGTTTGAATTGGTTTACATTTGTCATTTCGGGGCCTTTTATAGCTGACTATGCGGTATGGGTTTTACCAGTACGGTGACCTATAGTTGTTAATTTCTGTGTCATTTGGTCTCTTGTGGAGAGTTGGTTCGTCGGCAATTATACCACATCTTCTTATTTTTATATCATCAGTGACACTCAAATCAAAATTTAAAAAGGCCAAATATAGTACGAACTTGAAGAAAATTGAGCAATATGAGCCTGTAGCAACACAAAAAAGACCAATTCTTATAATGTTTTTGTTTCTAACCGTCTTTGTAACAGCTGCTGATATAGATGTTCGAAACAATTTCCGACAGCATACACAATTGATTTGACTTATTGCGACATATTTGTTGTATGCAGATTCATCTAATATTCACAAATTCCAGCAAAATTTGTAAAGGGAGGGGGCAAATTTCGGCTTAAATCATTTAACACCAGGGTCAATTTTCAAAAGTTCTTTTAATCTTATCAGTAATTTTGTGGGTTATGGCCTATCCTGTTTAGGAATTAGGGGCGAAAAAAGGACCAACAAACTAGGATTTTCTGGTTCCCGGACAACAACTCGAGTATAAGTCTATGGACCTGTATGGAATTATAACACAAGGTTCCATACCAAAAAAACAAAGGTTAGGATTGATTTGGGGGGTTATCATCTTAACAGTTTAGGAAAAAGGGACCAATATCAATACGTTTCTATAATTATAAAGTTGCACCAAAAGCCAATTCGAAGCAGCCTTTTTAATCTTAAAATGTCTAAGAATGAATCCAGAAGAAATATTAATAGTAAGAGAACTAGGATATCAGTAAGAAAAACAATATATTTACTTTCGTGCATTTTTTTTTTTAATTATTTAAAATTTTTAATTTCTCACTAGCAGAAAATCCCTCTTGTGAACTTAATTTTGACATTGTTTTAAAGCAATGCACTCGCTTACAATAAAACAAAATGTTCTCTGCAAACTAATTCGCTCGTTAGCTTCCTTTTGTCGAAAGAAGGAGTCCGAAGACGTTAAAGTTAGTTGCTTTGGACTAATATTTTTGATCACAGAGTATAACTGTAGCAGAGTGATGTTTTATGTTTTATAAATTATGTAATTTGTATTAAAAATCTTTTTATCAAATTCTTATTGGAAACTTAGCTTAATTATTTCACTCTTGCAAAGTATTTTTACTAAAGGAACTTTATCTATTTGACTTGATTTAGTATATAATTTACGTGGTGAGTGATTTTACTCATGCATATTCATAAGGGTTGAAATATAACTCTCTTTGATTGGTTCTTAGTTATGAGCGGTTAAGTTGAGTTTTCCTTTGTTCTCCGCGTGTAGATTTTACCTCGACACTGGGCAGAGAAAGACGCGCATTTATATATGTCAGATTGAATATTTAGAAACCCATATTTACATACTAGATTCAGTTCTATACTTATTGGACACGACTACTTCGCTGACAACGTACGTTGCACATTCTTCTTTATTAACATTTTGACACGAATTAATAGGTTTGGTTAATTTTCCGATCTTTGAGTAAATTCTCTTTAGATTGCGTCTTTTTAACACTGGAATGAAAGATTTGAATGCGCGTATTTTGAGAAAGAAGCTAGGTCATATTTATATAGAGTAATGTAATATTTGCCGCTGTTCATAGCGTAATGGTTTAATGTTTAGATATATCGTAATACCAGTATTTTAGTATTTTACGAATACTGCATGTAAAAAAAGGTCGGCAAGCTTGAAAAGTCAGAGTATATTGTGAAAAGAATATTTCAGTTACATATTTGTGTATTACTATTTTTTATATATTGACGAATTGCATATAAATGTCATATGTTAAGTATTTTAAATATTTACTAGAGGAGTCCGTTCCTATTATTGTAGTTTGTTTTTAGGACTCTGATGTAGATATCTTGTTTGTATTTTGTGCCAAGTTCTTTATTTACTAGAGATCTCACTCCACGAGTGATAAGCGCATAATTTGTAGTTTTTGTACCATTTTATATTATAGAAATATAAGTAAGTAATAATAAGAAAGTCATAGATTATTTCCTTTGACAATTTGCCCGTTTTTTTCACAAATTAGTTGTACAGAATTTATATGTCGATATTTAGACAAAGTAAATAACTTGTTGAATAAATTCCATTTGTTATGCATTATCTATTTTATTATGATTAAAGTAAAATTAGTAAAGTTCAATTGTAAACTTTCATTTGCTTGGAATAAGTAATTTTAAAGATACAATTAATTCTATTTGTTTGTAAACGCAATGAAACTAGTTAGCGTTTATATTTAAATGTCGGTCACAGAAACCGGTTTATTAAGTACATGTGACAAGTGATATACATTTCACTACACAATTGAATGAATGAACATTCCATGGTAAATATGTATCTAATGTTTACAGTAACACTATGGTATTATGAATTGCTTAAACCGAATTATAGTTGTTTGTGATGTAATATATGCATAAGATATTCTATGTTATACTGAACTATTATTAATGAATGTGATTTTGCTATTTCAAAGTTTTTACATTCTCTGGTAGTAAACCATTCGAACTCTAGAAAGTCTCCTTCATTGTTTATACCCGACGAGACCCTTTCACATAACTCTACACTTGAGCTGCGTCGGATTTCGGGTTGAAAAAATCTCTATGCAAAGTCTGTGATTATTTCGTATTTGAATGTTCCAAAACCAATCAAAGTCTTATACATGTACAATAATAGTTGCACTTGCTTAAGGTCGATTTCTATCCGACACAGCTCACTTGTTAATGAATTTAAGATTTAAACGGTAATTTTTTAACATAGGCTGAAAAGTCTGAACAGTAAATTATTAACTCATGTTTAGTCATTAAGTCGACTTCCACACTGCGGTAAATTCAGTACTGTTCAGTAGCTTTTCAGACAATTTAGTATGTTGTTGATGTCTACAGTTAAATAACAACTACTAAACAGTCTGAACATAGACTGACAAGATCTTAATTGACTGCAAGCGAATTGTTTGTACAGTTCTAATATATACATGGTTAATAAGTATGAAAATTAACTGAAAGTGTAAAAATGACCTGATGACTTATTGTTCATATTTTTCCGAGCGGTTAAACCATAATGGTCATTTTAGATAAAAAATGGTTTACAAGTGATATATGAACCTTGTGCGTAGTGGTTGGTAAAAAGGTAACGTATCATAATATGAACATTCACAGTAAAGGATCAATTTTGTCATTAACTCTTCTTTTCTAACGTTTTTTAAAGGAGCAACAGGTGTGATATATGAATATTTACCAAAATTCAAATACCCGTCATAGCTACAATGACTTAAGTACAGCACAATAATTCACAAGAAAAAATATTTTTAATTCATTTGTGGCAAATATATCACGCAAAGATGATGATTGCCGTAAGCTAATTTTTTCGGAATATCATTGTTGTAAACATCACGACAGGCTCTTATAAAAGTTACAATCGTGTTGTAAAGGAGAATCTGAAATCTCCCTGAGAAGTCGTTATTATAAACACATGTATTGTTAAACATCTTTCATGTTAACAATAATAACATTGAATAGATGAGCTGAATGCATTTCGAAAAGGAAAAGCAGCATACTGATTAATGTGCTTGGGACATTAAAATTCCTTGAGAAACTAGGTATTATTAACACATGTAACAACAGTGATCACAAACATTATTTTTTGTCATATCACATTATTTAGGTTGAATGTTTATTAATTAAAGCGCAGACCCTTATCAATAATAAAGACTTACTTTGAATTTTCTTTATTTGATGATATATAAACGATTTTTAAACTTCAATTTGGCGTATTTAATTTGATATTGATTTTAAAATATTGTCAAACAATAGATCTATTTTAAGCTTCACCTCCTTTTCTAATTTTAAATTCGGATTTTATCCTGAAAGGAATTCCAGTTTCAACAAAAATAACTTCAATGAAATTCAAAAACCACCCGAAGAAAAGCAACTATTGAAAAGATAAATAATTTGAAATTCCTAGTGCAAAGGTAGAGGCTTTTTAGGAATCTAACGAATCATATTTTGAGAATATCATTATTAGATGTTGATTATAAAATGTAAACAGACATGAAATAAAATGAAATTATTTTGAAATTTTTTTCTAAGATATTTAGTCTACCTTTTAGATATAAGTAAAATTTTCAATAACTATTTACACTTATGGCGACTTTTTGAAGGGTTTGTATACTCCATTTGTTCCTTTAAACATTGATACAGACGACATTAACAAATGACCCCGATTGAAATCATGTTGTTTTAAATTTAAAAACGCACCTGTAACAACAGAAAAAGATCAATTCTGCTGATAATGTTTTTGTTTCTAACCGTCTTTTGTTAGCAGCTGCTCATATGGATGTTTGAAACAAATTTCTGCAGCATACATAGTTGAATTGACGTATCGGGACATATTTTTTGTATAAAAATCCAGACAGTTGCAAGATATAATATTTACGAATTACAGCAAAATTTTAAAAGAGAAGGGGTAAATTACGGCTAAACTTTTTTCAACCAAAGTCAAATGTCAAAAAACATAAATGAAAGCCTTTTACTCAGCAGCGTGATATAATTGATAACTAAATATGTACATGATATATTAATAGCAACATTGGCTTCTATTAAACCATTCTGTAGTATCAGCTACACGTTTCATAATGTATGTATATATATAGTATTAATTAAGTACTGCATAGGAAGTTCTTTCCAAAATCTAAAATCAAGGTAACCATTTCAATGTGTCTATGACAGAATTCAGAATTAATACGAAAAGTCAGAGAACAAGGATACCAGTGATAAAAATACTGTGGTGTAATTTTATTTAAGTTATATATAAACATATAAAAGTAATTTTCTCGCTAGCAGAGTATTCCTTCTGTTAACTTTTAAAGGAAATTCTTTCGAAACAAAACTCGCTGAGAAAAAAAAAATGTCTGTCTCTGCAAAACGTATTTATAATATACAAATACAGTCCATGTAACGTAAAAGTTAACACTTTTTTCATTCGGGAATCGTACGTACAGCGTTCGGTCATCGTTCGTATAGAGTTCGGTCATCGTTCGTATAGAGTTCGGTCATCGTTCGTACATCATTCGTGTAGCGTTCGTACAACGTTCAGTCAGCGTTCGTTCATCGTTCGTTCATCGTATGGTAAATGTCATCGTTTAGGGTTTTGTATATCGTATGGTTCATGGTATCGTTAAACTTTTTTTTTTTTTTGTCGTATGTAACATGGTATGGTTTAGCGTTTAGCGTTTCGTTTATCGTATGGTTTAGCGTTTAGCGTTTCGTTTATCGTACGGTTTAGCGTTTAGCGTTTAGCGTTTCGTTTATCGTATGGTTTAGCGTTTCATCTATCGTATGGTGTATCGTTTTGTTAAGCGTATGATATATGTTAGGGTTTTGTTTCAGATAGTTATTTCAATTATTATTTTGAGTTAAAATAAATTGATATAAAAAAATGCGGGATAAAAAAAACAGTTATTAGATTGGATTGATTTATAGTTGGTTGCGTACTTGTATATTCCAAACAACCAAACGGATGCCCCACTTTGGAAAGGTTTTTTTTTACTGCCAGCCGAAAGAAGACCTGTAGTGACCATATTTATATCCCCTTGTCACCCTTTGGACTATATTAGATTGGAAAGATTGAATTGGAAACATTTCACTTGTTAATTAAAGCAAATAAGTTATCTGAATTATTATATTTTTGTTTTATACAAATTGCGTTATTCTTGATGTCTTTTGTAATTTTAATCATTGTGTTAATAACATTTCAAATTTGATCTTATAAAATGTTAAAAAACTAACCTAAACAATACCCTTAGTTCAATGGAACGTGAACTATCTATTTTAATTAAAACTTATTTAGTCGTAAAAAATAGTATTGGTTGTAAACGTTTTATCTTCATTGAGAAACGTTTAGCAATGCAATAAACTTACTTTAAATGTATTATAACTTAATGTAGATTTCAAACTGTATACCATTTCTTACCGATAGAAAAAAAAAAATCTGCAACTAATATCATTACACTATGGAATACCCTGCTATATAAAACGAAGGGGGAAACATTTCCTTCCATCACATTTTGACATGAGTACATTTGTTGTAACATGAAACCAAATACCGCGAAATATATTTTACTCTCTCTCTCTCTCTCTCTCTCTCTCTCTCTCTCCCTCCTCCACCAAATATTTCTTTGATCCAAATATTTCATTGATACGATAAATTATATATAATGTTCTATAAATTAGGCTTTATATGAGATACATGTTTAATATCTAAATGTAAAAAAAAAGACAAGCCATCCATGGCATTTGTTCCCCTCAATGTCAGAGTCTGATATAAACCGAAGATTACCAGGGATATATAAAAATATTTATGGAACCAGCGTCGCTTGTGTTTGCTGCTATCGGTGCTAAAACTTTTGACTGTAAAAAGTGCTTAAGTCCATGTATGAGTAAAATACAGAATGAAAAAATGACTCTACTTTTTTTTTTATATATTTATTTATTTTAGAGGTAAGCTTCTGTCCAAGTTTCACAAATTTTAACGCAAATCATTTAGATCGAATCACCTAAAATAACCAACCAATTGTATTTTAAAAGTTGTTGATTTATTCTTTGTACGAATACATGAATTGTTTGTCACTGGACGTTATGCATGCAATTAATGATCAAATACAAATCTTCAGTATTTATAAACATACTGCAATTGTATATATGAAACAGACTAAATAATATAAATATTTATTATTTTACACATATTTGAAGGATCGAAATAATCAGTTCTACAAATGGTTGTTATTGAAAGACTTAATGCAAATTTTACAAATATTACATGACTCTGTGAAATTTCGTATCGACGCACCAAACTATTTCCTTTTATCGTGCATAGCTCATTTTCCGATTCACCTAAGGTTTTTAACGATCTTCTTACTTGTTCATTACATTCTAAAATTAAAATCCTACACAAATTGCCAAAACTTTTATTTTCAGGCTAGACAGCGTAAAAGATAAATGTTAAGTGTACAAACGGTGTTTTGAAGGCCGATATCTATTTGCGCTGGAAAAAGAATTAATTTGCGCCACAACTTAATTACGCCAATTCTCCTTTTGCGTCACTTTATTTTGAAAACTGCAGCATTCATTTGCGCCAATTAAACAAGCATTTAATTGCGCAAATGTTAAAGACTTATTTGCAAATTTTGTTCTTATTGTACTAAGGACAAAAATTTGCACTAAGGACCTGATGGAATGATAAAATTGACACAAAGAACATGGCATATAGAAGGAGACTTTCTAAAAGTACATTTCAAATTTTTTAATCATATCTTTAGTAATTATAAAGTTATTTAATGTTTTATCGACACGCGCCACACTCCGTTGATTGTCACCTGTGTAATCGATAGAAATTCATGTTCGTTTAACCTTGACCCGTTTTGAATCCTTATTGGTCTGCTCTTTGGTCGGGTTGTTGTCTCTTTGACATATTCCCCATTTCCATTCTCAATTTTATAAATACTATTGAAATGAAAAATAACAACGAACAAGTACATTTGCACTGTATAACATTCTAAGTTAAATAATATTGTCATTCTCATTTACATCTATATTTCCTTTATAAAAGCCTAAAACAAAGTTGTCCCTTACATGCATTAGTTGATGTATCTCATAAACTTAGTCGTGAAAAATCTACAATGTAAATATAAACTTCTACATGTACGCAAAAATATTAGTAAATGAACAAAACTGTAAAGGATCAAAATATCTATATACAACAAACAGGCATAGTCTAATAAGCAAAACATAAACAAATTACTCAGTAAATTATGAAACAACACTTTTTGCTTACCTCATGTGTTAAGTTTAAGGTTAAAAGACTATATGCTTATATGTAGATCAATCGCATCATATGGTTACAACACCAGATATCAACCTGAAGATAAATATAAATTTACTACTAATGATTTCAGTGTTTAAAATATGACTTCATTATATGAACACATAATATAAAAAATCTGTTTCCTTAGATGGTAAAAATAATAATGGTTTTAATATGAATACTACAATGTTATTTACTACTTATTAACACAAAGAAAATCATTTCTGTCTGTTTTATGTCCTTTCTTTTGATTTAGATTGGTTAATATTTTGATTATTTATCAATATTTAATGACTTTAAAATATTTGATGGTTAATTAAATGTAATTATCATTCACATATAGCTAATCCACACTACAGATTCATTTCTCCATTTAATCTATCAATTTTACCAAATCTTGCATACTCTGTTAAAAACTATAAGACTATGTCGAACAAAGTGACCTACAAAGTAATGATAAAGATTCCCAAAGACAAAGCAATAACTACAGCAATTCATATCAAAGCAATTAAACAATCTATCCAAAATCTAGAAATATGACAGCTCAGTGAGTATTTTGAAATGAAAGTGCCTAAACAATAGAAATTTCACTCCAAAAATAATATGTGTCCGAAAACACTAAAATAAAAGTAACATAGAACAACAGGTGAATTGGCAAGTCTAGCAAAATTCATACCATACAAATTAAATACTATTTAATTGTAACTGATAATATCATTACCGTGGAAATTAATTTTAATCCAATAAATGTAATCAATACATACAAAATTACAAGTAAATATATATATATATATCAAATTCTACTCAGCTACAGTTGTAGTGTTAATCGAGGACTGCATTGGACGTTGCTTCCAAAACCTAAATGGAAGTAGCCTTTTTAATCTTATAAATGTTGAAGAATGAATCCGGAAGAAACAAAAATAGTAAGAGAACTAGGATATCAGTAAAACTACTTTTTGTCACTAGCCTGAATACATTTACTTTCCTACATTTTTTTTTATTTAAAATTTATTTTAATTTCTCACTAGCAGAAAATACTTCTTGTGAACATATTTATGACATTGTTTAAAAGCAATTCATTCGCTCACAATAAAACAAAATGTTCTCTGCTAAGTAATTCGCTCGTTGGCTTCCCTTTTTCGAAAGAAGGAGTCCGAAGACGTTAAAGCTATTTGCATTGGACTTACATTTTTTATCACAGAGTATGACTGTAGCATAGTGATGTTTTATGTTTTATGAATTATGTAATTTGTATTTTGTAAATCATTGATTTATAATAAAAATCTTTTCATCAAATTCTGATTGTAGACTTACTTTTATCATTTCACTCTTGCAAAATATTTTCAATAAATAATATTTATTCTATTTGACTTGATTTAGTATATTATTCGCGTATTGAGTAATTTTACTCATGCATATTCATAAGGGGTGCAATAGAACTATCATTGATTGGTTCTTAGTTATGAGAGGTTAAGTTGAGTTTTCCTTTGTTCTCCTCGGGTAGATTTTACCTGGAGGTCAGAGCAAGATGTGCATTTATATATGACAGATTGAATAATAAGAAACCCGTATTTTCATACTAGATTCAGCTTTATAGTTATTGGACACGACATCTTCACTGACAACGTAAATTGCACATTCTTCTTCATTTTAAACATTTTGACACAAATTAATAGATTTGGTTAACTTTTCGATCTAAAGTTGAGTAAATACTCTTTAGATTGCATCTTTATAACACCGGAATGAAAGATTTGAATGAGCGTATTTTAAAAAAGATCCTTGGTCATATTTCATAGAGTAATGTAATATTTTCCGCTGTTCATAGCGTAATGATGTAATGTTTAGATATGTTGAAATGCCAGTATTATAGTATTTTACGAATACTGCATGTAGAAAAATGTCGGCATGCATGCTCAGTCAGAGAATATAGTGAAAGGAATATGTCAGTTACTAATTTGTGTATTACTATTTTTATATATAGCATTATGTGTGATAAATGAATATTGACCAAAATTAAAATACCTGCCATAACTAAAAAGACTTTAATTCAAGAGCTCACTTGAGAAAGATATCATTAAAAAAATATTGCTAATAAATCATGGAAACCCATTTTGTAGCCATCAGCACATTCGTTCGGAATATCATTATTGTAAACATCACAACAGGTTCGAATAAATACACATTCGGGTTGTAAATTAGAATTTCATATTTACTCGAGTAGGCGACATTAATGGTATATGTATTGTTAGATCCATTGTTAAAAATAATTAAATAAAATAAATGAGGCGAAAGCATTTCAAAAAAGAAAAAAGATATTAATTGAGGTACTCCGTAAAAAGAAACATAATCCTAACAAAGGTAATCTCAACCATTTTTGTTTTTCTTACCACATATAAACTTTGGTTGGATATTTATCAATAAAAGTGCAGATCGTTATCAAAAATAAAGGCTTAAGTTGCAACTATTGTATTTGCAGATATATAATACGACTTTGACTTATTTAACATTTATTCGTCGTATTTGCATTGATCTTGATTTTTAAATATTGTCACACAATAGATCTATTTTAAGATTTCCATCCTGTTATATCTTTATAATCGGATTTTACCTAAAACGGTTTTCCCGTTCCACTAAAATAACATCAATGCAATACAAAAACCAGTTAAGCTACTATTGAACAATTATACTCTTTCATGTACAAAGGGCATAGGTAGAACCTTATTAGAAATTTTTTTAATTATTTTTTAAGAATGTCATTATCAGCTGTTCAATTTAGTTTTACTTGTCAGTTAAGGTCAATTTAATATTTCACTGTGTAAAGTCATATGATACAATGAAACACACATTAAAAGCATATGTATGTTGTTTATGTTTTGATTGGAAGGCTGTTGGACTATTTATACTTACTCCATCAAGTATTTACTACCTAAAATAGAGACCTAATGGGTAACTGTTTTAGAAATGAACCAAAAGTTATGAAATTAATAGTCATTTATTGACTGTAAGTTCCAGAGGTGGGCTGCAATAATGCAGCTTTGATAATTAGTGCTGTGATAGTGCGCACTGGTCACGTACGGCTCTTTATACCTATGAGTGTTTTTGCCATGTCAGACAGGCTTGTACAAAAATAAATTAACTCCGCCGTAGACGGTCCCAAGTTCATTTGAGAGGCGTTAAAGACAGCCACACTAGTGCATGACTGAAAACTTGGTGGCTGGCAAATTGCTGCAAGTCTGGCTTTAAATGAATTTATCTGCCTTATTTTGCCAAAAGGGTGTTTTTTACTTTTAAATTTGACATTTGAATACATAGGACAACGGTGTTGACGTTCGTAGATTAAATTCCACCCTAGGCTTTCATATATACGGTTGGTGCAATTATACTCTTTCATGTACAAAGGGCATAGGTAGAACCTTATTAGAAATTTTTAAATTATTTTTGAGAATGTCATTATCAGCTGTTCAATTTAGTTTTACTTGTCAGTTAAGGTCAATTTAATATTTCACTGTGTAAAGTCATATGATACAATGAAACACACATTAAAAGCATATGTATGTTGTTTATGTTTTGATTGGAAGGCTGTTGGACTATTTATACTTACTCCATCAAGTATTTACTACCTAAAATAGAGACCTAATGGGTAACTGTTTTAGAAATGAACCAAAAGTTATGAAATTAATAGTCATTTATTGACTGTAAGTTCCAGAGGTGGGCTGCAATAATGCAGCTTTGATAATTAGTGCTGTGATAGTGCGCACTGGTCACGTACGGCTCTTTATACCTATGAGTGTTTTTGCCATGTCAGACAGGCTTGTACAAAAATAAATTAACTCCGCCGTAGACGGTCCCAAGTTCATTTGAGAGGCGTTAAAAGACAGCCACACTAGTGCATGACTGAAAACTTGGTGGCTGGCAAATTGCTGCAAGTCTGGCTTTAAATGAATTTATCTGCCTTATTTTGCCAAAAGGGGTGCTTTTTACTTTTAAATTTGACATTTGAATACATAGGACAACGGTGTTGACGTTCGTAGATTAAATTCCCACCCTAGGCTTTCATATATACGGTTGGTGCAAAGTGGACAGGTGAGCGTAGTGGCCCCGAGTCTACTGTTGTTCCTATGTCTCAAAATCTCTTTTTTTCTCAGTCCAAAACATTTGAGTGAGAGGAATTTCGTTCTCAAAATGTAACAAGAGTTATCCCCCTTTGATATTCATAGGGATTTAGTCCCCTATACAATTTTATACCCGTACAACGTGCGGAAATTTTATCATATTTTTTATAACGGACAATGAGCGGAAACACGCGACTGCCTATACAATTTGAATCCCGTACAATGTGCGGAGATTTTCTTTTTTTTCATAAACGAAAACTAACGGTCACCTACAATGTACGTAGTTTTTGCTTTTTTCCTGTCGCACAATAGCGGACGAAGATTTAAAACTTTTCTCTGATCGTGTATAGAGAATTGCGACCTCCTATAAAATTTTAATCCCGCATTATCCATCCATCCACGGGTAGCCAAACACTAATATTGACCATACCGACCCCTGATCGTTTTACCCTTAGGATAAAGCAGAGCCTACTATAGGACCACACGAGTTGCCAATACCATTGAAAAGGCCTTAAGTAACTATTTTACACCTTTTCCTTATTACGTGGGTCCATCATAAGGCCCCATATTGGGAATAACCCATTATGGATAAAATATTCCCGCAACACCAACCAGGCATGCCATAGAGGTACATCATAGATCAAATGGTGGGTTAAGATCCTTGCTGTATCATTACTTACATCACCCTGGGAATAATTCATTTGCTAATCGAAGGGTTATGTCAGTCATGTGGTCCAAATCCTTGCGAGGCACAGTGTTTTGTCCGTTAATAGGACAATATAAACACACCTCCCACTGACTGGCAAAGGAAAATCATTGTTCGATCCTTCTCTAAATATGACAGGCCATCAAATTATAGGTCTGATCGAGGTATTATTATAATGGCAAAGAGCTCGGCTAATGTTCCAAGCCTTTTGGAAAGTTAGTAGCCATTTTTATGAAAAAGAAAATTCGATAGCCGAACCAAAAAGATCACAAAATTACCCTATAGGCATTAACCCATTAGGGGTAAAATATTCCCCGAGCATCGGCCAGGCATGCCATATAGGTATTTTATGGAACATTACAACACAAATGCTCCCTGGTTCCTGCCTGCATCCTTAGTTATCGGAGTTGTCAGAATATTAAGCAAACAAATGTTTTACTCGACCCATACCCGCCTTTTTGGTAGCCAACTGCTAATATTGACCACACAAACCCCTAATCGTTTTACATTAATATGTTTAAAGTAACTTTATTTATGTTTATTTCATAGTTTTCATTCTATTTATTCAAAAGAAACCGAATTTTATGATGTTTTGTGTAAAACTGATGAAAATGTGATACAGGAAACGTTTGTAATATGTCAGTTAAATTATTTGCCTCTGGCCAATATGCCACTTCTATGTGACACATAAAAGAGCTGTAGTTTCTCTATTTATGGTGAAAATCATTAAAGTGATACTATTAGTTATCTTGGCGTAATCAGGGGTGTACAGAATTTTACACCGTTGCGGAAATTTCATAAACCCTGAGGCGCAGCCGAAGGGTGTATGCATTTTCAACACCGGTGTAAAATTCCCAACACCCATGATTACACCAAGATAACGAATTTATCTCTTACGAAGTGTTTATTTACTCATTTTTAAACCGGGATGCAAAATTGAAAAATTATAATGAAGAATTTCCAATGCAACATTTTTTCAACACCAATGTTGCTGCGCATTGTCAGATATTTGCTTTTAATATTGTGGAAAAAAATATTTTTAATTATCTAAAATTTAAAAACAAATTTTGTCCCTCCAAATTAATATATATTTTAATTTTGCATTATATTTTTGATTGGCATTAAATTTGTTATTTCTATTATTTTCTTTTTGGGGTAATTTTTGGCAACATTTTATTTATCCCCGGGTGAACAAGGATGGAGTGTTATTTACACCAGGGTAATTAACCAATCAGATTGCAGGATTTTTGCTGCATAAGAAATAAATCATTTTATTCGCTATAATGTACAGATTCATAAAAACTGAGATTTTTTTATATATTGCAAACAAGGTTTAGCTTAAGGGCGCTATAAACAGTTTCGTATAAAAAACAAGGGGTTATTCCCCGACTAAAAATAGCCATTGATGGAATTTTTTTTTTATTTCAATAATTGGCGAAAAGTGTTATGTTTTTAGTTTTTGATTGTAAAAAATAGTTAATTAGCTTTCAATCAAAACAGGTCGAATGATTAAAATATTAAAAGAAATAGATTGAATATACATGTTTTAAGGGGAGACAACACTATAAACTTCCTTTTTGTTTTTGTTATTAAAATTGAAAACGTCTTTGTAGCTACTGTAGCTCATTTCAAATCTATGAAATTCATACAGTTTTGATTATCTGAAATATGCTGTATCATGCCTACATGCGTATGCACATGACCTGATTTCAGGTTTTTTATGTTCAGATTAGGCATTGTTTTCTTTCATTTTCTCTGGATAGGAATTTTTTAAAATATTTTAAAATTACACTTTATTTTTCATTTCATTATAAACTAGAGAAAATTTTGATTCCAGTGATATCTAGTTTTATACATTGAAGAATTAAAATGTTTGGTGTACAATGGGCATAGGTAGCAACTTTTAAGAAATTTTTGGAATCATTATTATGAGAACATCATTATCAGCTGCTCATTACAAAGTGTATACAGAATTTTATAAAAATCGGATTTTTTTTTAGAAAAAAAAAAAAATTTAAATATAAGTCTACATTTTTAAATATGCGGCAAATTCTGAGTGAAATTGCTTAGTACTACTGTTCAGTTTGGGACTAGCTTGTAGAGTAATTTTGGTTCCATTAAAAATTTTGACAACTGATGACGTAAACAAATTAAGACAATTGAAATCCTGTTCCCTTATGTTTGTTAAGAAATCACAATATGAGCCTGTAAAACAACAAAACCGATCATTTCTGCTCATCAGTTCTTTATTTCTACAGTTCGTTCTAATATTAATATTTGGAATCATTTTCTACAACATGCACAATTGATTTGAGGTATCCCGAAAGATTTGTTGTAAGAAAATAACTAATATTGCATGATATAATTTTCACGAATGTCAAGAAAATTTATAAAGGGAATTTCGGCTGATTTATTTTTAAAAACCAGTGTCATTTTTACAAAAAAAAAACCTTTTACTCAGCAGGGTAATTTAATTGACAACTTTATCTATACATGATATATGTTAATAGCAATATGGGATATTATTAACCATCCTGTAGTATGAGCTTCATATTTGTAGATGTGCTTATAGTGTTAATCAGGTCGGCATGGGATGATCATTTATATTTACTTTTGAATTGTGGATTTTTATGTAAGTTTTTTTAAAACTAATTTTCTAAATAATTCGAAATTTTTGTTGCGTCATTTCAAAGGAAATTATTTTAAAACAATATTTAAAGCATCTCAACAATGTTTCAAACAGAAATGTGTTTATTGTGTTAATCAGGTCTGCATGAGATGCACATTGTGTATCGCTAGCTTGAAGATATTTACTTTTCATTTGTGGATTTTTTTAAGGTTTTTGAAACAACAATTTTCTTGATAATTGAAAATTTCTGCTGCAACATTTTAAAGGAAATTATTTAAAACAAATATTATTAAAAGCATTTCAAAAATGTTTCAAAAAGAAAAAAAAAAAAACACATGTTGAAAGCTAGTAACCTAAAACATTGTTTTATTTTTTACAACATATTTTGGGTGGATGTTTCTTAATCAAAGTGCAGAAAAAAAAGGCTTACCTTACAACTATCGTAATTGCAGATATGTAACAAGACTTTTACCTATTTAACATCTATTCGTCGTATTTGCATTTATTTTGTATTAAAATATTGTCACACAATAGATCTATTTTAAGATTGTCTTCCTGTTATATTTCTATAATCGGATTTTACCTAAAACGGTTTCGCCGTTTCTCTTAAATAACCTCAGTGCAATACAAAAACCAGTTAAGCTACTATTGAACAATTAAACTGTTCGATATACAATGGGCATAGGTAGAAACTTATTTGAAATGTTTGTATCATTTGTTGAGAACATCATTATCAGCTGATTATCATTACAAAGTGTACACAGAATTTTAGAAAAATCGGAATATTTTTAGAAAAACCCGTTTAAATATTAGTCATAACTTTCAAATAGGCGGCAAATTCTGAATAAAATTGTTCAGTACTACTGACCAATTTTGGACGAGCTTGTAGAGTAATTTTGGTTCCATTAAAAGCATAACTACCGATGACGTAAACAAATGAAAACAATTGAAATCCTGTTCCTTATGTTAGTTAAGAATTCACAATATGAGCCTATAACACAACTAAACAGATCAATTCTGCTCCTCAGTTCTTTGTTTCTACAGTTCGTTTTGTAGCAGTTGTTAATATTGGTATTCGGAACAATTGTCTACAACATGCACAATTGATTTGAAATACATCGACAGATTTGTGGTAAAAAATAACGAATATTGCATGATCTTATATTCAAGAATGTCAGCAAAATTTATAAATAGAAGAGGCAAATGTGGGCATATTTTTTTTTTCACCAGTGTCAATTTAGAACAAAAAGTCTTTTACACAACATGGTCATTTAATTGATGACTTTATTTAAACAGGATAAAATGTTAATAGCAATATGGGATACTATTTAACTATTATGTAGTATGAGCTTCACATTTGTAGATGTGCTTATAGCATGTATAGTGCTAATCAGGTCAGCATAGTATGCACATTGTATATCGCCAGCTCGAAGATATTTACTTCTGTACATTCTTATTTTAATTTCAAAGCAACAACTTTCTTGATAACAGACAATATCTGTTGCGACATTTTAAAGGAAATATTGTTAAAAGCATTTCAGAAATTATTCAAAAAGAAAAACACATATTGATTGAGGTACTCGTGACATTCAGAATTCCTTGAAAAGCTACCTATTCTAACAACAGCTAGTGACCTCAAACATTTTTTTGTTTTTTACAACATATTTTGGGTGGATGTTTCTTAAACAA
The DNA here is from genome assembly GCA_017311375.1 of Mytilus coruscus. Classification (NCBI taxonomy): domain Eukaryota; kingdom Metazoa; phylum Mollusca; class Bivalvia; order Mytilida; family Mytilidae; genus Mytilus; species Mytilus coruscus. The sequence continues at coordinate 9,843,983 of CM029608.1, forward strand.
AATGCAGACCATCAAAATAAAGGCTTACCTTGCAACTATTGTATTTGCAGATGTAACACGACTTTGACCTATTTAAAATATTTTCGTCGTATTTGCATTTATTTTGTAGTATAATGTTGTCACACAATAGATCTGTCTTAAAATTGTCTTCCTGTTATATTTCTATAATCGGTTTCTACCTAAAACGGTTTCGCTGTTTGTCTTAAAATAACCTCAATGTAATACAAAACCAGTTAAGCTATTATTGAAGAATTAAAATGTTTGGTGTACAATGGGCATAGGTAGCAACTTATTAGAAATTTTGGAATCATTATTATGAGAACATCATTATCAGCTGCTCATTACAAAGTGTATACAGAATTTTATAAAAATCGGAATTTTTTAGAAAAAAAAATTTAAATATAAGTCTACATTTTCAAATATGCGGCAAATTCTAGGTGAAATTGCTTAGTACTACTGTTCAGTTTGGGACTAGCTTGTAGAGTAATTTTGGTTCCATTAAAAATTTGACAACTGATGACGTAAACAAATTAAGACAATTGAAATCCTGTTCCCTTATGTTTGTTAAGAAATCACAATATGAGCCTGTAAAACAACAAAACCGATCATTTCTGCTCATCAGTTCTTTATTTCTACAGTTCGTTCTAATATTAATATTTGGAATCATTTTCTACAACATGCACAATTGATTTGAGGTATCCCGAAAGATTTGTTGTAAGAACATAACTAATATTGCATGATATAATTTTCACGAATGTCAAGAAAATTTATAAAGGGAATTTCAGCTGATTTATTTTTAAAACCAGTGTCATTTTACGAAAAAAAACCTTTTACTCAGCAGGGTAATTTAATTGACAACTTTATCTTTACATGATACATGTTAATAGCAATATGGGATATTATTAACCATCCTGTAGTATGAGCTTCATATTTGTAGATGTGCTTATAGTGTTAATCAGGTCGGCATGGGATGATCATTTATATTTACTTTTGAATTGTGGATTTTATGTAAGTTTTTAAAACTAATTTTCTAAATAATTCAAAATTTTGTTGCGTCATTTCAAAGGAAATTATTTTAAAACAATATTTAAAGCATCTCAACAATGTTTCAAACAGAAATGTGTTTATTGTGTTAATCAGGTCTGCATGAGATGCACATTGTGTATCGCTAGCTTGAAGATATTTACTTTTCATTTGTGGATTCTTTTAGGTTTTGAAAAAACAATTTTCTTGATAATTGAAAATTTCTGCTGCAACATTTTAAAGGAAATTATTTAAAACAAATATTATTAAAAGCATTTCAAAATGTTTCAAAAGAAAAAACATATTGAACACATGTTGAAAGCTAGTAACCTAAAACATTGTTTTATTTTTACAACATATTTTGGGTGGATGTTTCTTAATCAAAGTGCAGAAAAAATATTTACCTTACAACTATCGTAATTGCAGATATGTAACAAGACTTTTACCTATTTAACATCTATTCGTCGTATTTGCATTTATTTTGTATTAAAATATTGTCACACAATAGATCTATTTTAAGATTGTCTTCCTGTTATATTTCTATAATCGGATTTTACCTAAAACGGTTTCGCCGTTTCTCTTAAATAACCTCAGTGCAATACAAAAACCAGTTAAGCTACTATTGAACAATTAAACTGTTCGATATACAATGGGCATAGGTAGAAACTTATTTGAAATGTTTGTATCATTTGTTGAGAACATCATTATCAGCTGATTATCATTACAAAGTGTACACAGAATTTTAGAAAAAATCGGAATATTTTTAGAAAAAAACCCGTTTAAATATTAGTCATAACTTTCAAATAGGCGGCAAATTCTGAATAAAATTGTTCAGTACTACTGACCAGTTTTGGACGAGCTTGTAGAGTAATTTTGGTTCCATTAAAAAGCATAACTACCGATGACGTAAACAAATGAAAACAATTGAAATCCTGTTCCCTTATGTTAGTTAAGAATTCACAATATGAGCCTATAACACAACTAAACAGATCAATTCTGCTCCTCAGTTCTTTGTTTCTACAGTTCGTTTTGTAGCAGTTGTTAATATTGGTATTCGGAACAATTGTCTACAACATGCACAATTGATTTGAAATACATCGACAGATTTGTGGTAAAAATAACGAATATTGCATGATCTTATATTCAAGAATGTCAGCAAAATTTATAAATAGAAGAGGCAAATGTGGGCATATTTTTTTTTCACCAGTGTCAATTTAGAACAAAAAGTCTTTTACAAAACATGGTCATTTAATTGATGACTTTATTTAAACAGGATAAAATGTTAATAGCAATATGGGATACTATTTAACTATTATGTAGTATGAGCTTCACATTTGTAGATGTGCTTATAGCATGTATAGTGCTAATCAGGTCAGCATAGTATGCACATTGTATATCGCCAGCTCGAAGATATTTACTTCTGTACATTCTTATTTTAATTTCAAAGCAACAACTTTCTTGATAACAGACAATATCTGTTGCGACATTTTAAAGGAAATATTGTTAAAAGCATTTCAGAAATTATTCAAAAGAAAACACATATTGATTGAGGTACTCGTGACATTCAGAATTCCTTGAAAAGCTACCTATTCTAACAACAGCTAGTGACCTCAAACATTTTTTGTTTTTACAACATATTTTGGGTGGATGTTTCTTAAACAAAATGCAGACCATCAAAATAAAGGCTTACCTTGCAACTATTGTATTTGCAGATGTAACACGACTTTGACCTATTTAAAATATTTTCGTCGTATTTGCATTTATTTTGTAGTATAATGTTGTCACACAATAGATCTGTCTTAAAATTGTCTTCCTGTTATATTTCTATAATCGGTTTCTACCTAAAACGGTTTCGCTGTTTGTCTTAAAATAACCTCAATGTAATACAAAAACCAGTTAAGCTATTATTGAACAATTAAACTGTTTGATGTTCAATGGGCATAGGTAGAAACTTATTAGAAATTTACTGAATCATTTTTTGAGAATATCATTATCAGCTGTTCATTACAAAGTGTACTCAGAATTTTCGAAAAATCAGAATAATTTTAGAAAAAAAAAATTAAAATATTAAGTCCATTTTCAAATATGCGGCACATTTTGAATGAAATTGTTCAGTACTACTGTACAGTTTTGAACAAGCTTGTAAAGTAATTTTGGTTTCATTAAAAACTATGACTACCGATGACGCAAACAAATGAAGACAATTGAAATCCTTTTCCCTTATGTTTGTTAAAAATTCACAATATGAGCCTGTAACACAACAAAACAGATCAATTCTGCTCATCAGTTCTTTGTTTTTACAGTTCTTTCTATGGCAGCTATTAATATTGATATTCGGAATAATTTTTCTACAACATGCACAATTGATTTGAAGTATGTCGACAGATTTGTTGTTAGAAAATAACGAATATGGCATGATTTTATATTCAGGAATGACAGCAAAATTTTAAATAGAAGAATCAAATGTCGGCCTTTTTCTTTTAAACTAGTGTCAATTAAAAAAAATGGATTGTACAAAACAGATTCATTTAATTGATTACTTGGATAAATGTTAATAGGTGGAATTTGTAGATGTGCTTATAGTGTTAATCAGGTGTGCATAGGATGCACATTGTGTATCGCTAGCTTGAAGATATTTACATCTGTGCATTCTTTTAAAAGCTGAAAAAAGTATTTTTTGATAATAGAAAATAACTGTTGCGACATTTTAAAGGAAATTATTTTAAAACAAATACTATTAAACGTATCTCAAAAGTGTTTTAAAAAGAAAAACACATATTGATTGAGATACTTGGGAAATTCAAAATTCCTTGAAAAGCTCCTATTTTAACAACAGTGATCTAAACCATGTTTTTTAAACACATATTTTGGTTGGATATTTATTAATCAAAATGCAGGTCATTATCAAAAATAAAGGCTTACCTTGCAACTAGTGTATTTGCAGATACATGTATAGAACACAGTTTTGACCTATGTAACATCCAATCGTCGTATTTGCTTTTATTTTAACTTTGAAATATTGTCACACAATAGTTCTATTTTAAGATTGTCTTCCTGTTATATTTTTATAATCGAATTTTACCTAAAATGGGCATAGGTAGAAACTTATTTGAAATGTTTGTATCATTTTTTGAGAACATCATTATCAGCTGATTATCATTACAAAGTGTACACAGAATTTTAGAAAAATCGGAATATTTTAGAAAAAACCCGTTTAAATATAAGTCATAACTTTCAAATAGGCGGCAAATTCTGAATGAAATTGTTCAGTACTACTGACCAGTTTTGGACGAGCTTGTAGAATAATTTTGGTTCCATTAAAAAGCATAACTTCCGATGACGTAAACAAATGAAAACAATTGAAATCCTGTTCCCTTATGTTAGTTAAGAATTCACAATATGAGCCTATAACACAACTAAACAGATCAATTCTGCTCCTCAGTTCTTTGTTTCTACAGTTCGTTTTGTAGCAGTTGTTAATATTGGTATTCGGAACAATTGTCTACAACATGCACAATTGATTTGAAATACAAATCATGATCTTATATTCAGGAATGTCAGCAAAATTTTAAAATAGAAAAATCAAATGTCGGCCTTTTTTTTAAACTAGTGTCAATTTAAAAAAAAAAAAGATTTTACAAAACAGATTCATTTAATTGATTACTTGGATAAATGTTAATAGGTATATGGGATACTATTTAACCATTATATAGTATGAGCGTCAAATTTGTAGATGTGCTTATAGTGTTAATCAGGTGTGCATAGGGTGCACATTGTGTATCGCTAGCTTGAAGATATTTACATCTGTGCATTCTTTTATCAGTTGAAAAAAAAGTATTTTTTGATAATAGAAAAAAACTGTTGCGACATTTTAAAGGAAATTATTTTAAAACAAATACTAATAAACGTATCTCAAAAATGTTTTAAAATGAAAAACACATATTGATTGAGATACTTGGGAAATTCAAAATTCCTTGAAAAGCTCCTATATTAACAACAGTGATCTAAACCATGTTTTTTAACCACATATTTTGGTTGGATATTTATTAATCAAAATGCAGGTCATTATCAAGAATAAAGGCTTACCTTGCAACTAGTGTATTTGCAGATACATGTATAGAACACAGTTTTGACCTATGTAACATCCAATCGTCGTATTTGCTTTTATTTTAACTTTGAAATATTGTCACACAATAGATCTATTTTAAGATTGTCTTCCTGTTATATTTTTATAATCGAATTTTACCTAAAATGGGCATAGGTAGAAACTTATTTGAAATGTTTGTATCATTTTTTGAGAACATCATTATCAGCTGATTATCATTACAAAGTGTACACAGAATTTTAGAAAAAATCGGAATATTTTTAGAAAAAAAACCCGTTTAAATATAAGTCATAACTTTCAAATAGGCGGCAAATTCTGAATGAAATTGTTCAGTACTACTGACCAGTTTTGAACGAGCTTGTAGAGTAATTTTGGTTCCATCAAAAAGCATAACTTCCGATGACGTAAACAAATGAAAACAATTGAAATCCTGTTCCCTTATGTTAGTTAAGAATTCACAATATGAGCCTATAACACAACTAAACAGATCAATTCTGCTCCTCAGTTCTTTGTTTCTACAGTTCGTTTTGTAGCAGTTGTTAATATTGGTATTCGGAACAATTGTCTACAACATGCACAATTGATTTGAAATACAAATCATGGTCTTATATTCAGGAATGTCAGCAAAATTTTAAAATAGAAGAATCAAATGTCGGCCTTTTTTTAAACTAGTGTCAATTTAAAAAAAAAAAGGATTTTACAAAAAAGATTCATTTAATTGATTACTTGGATAAATGTTAATAGGTATATGGGATACTATTCAACCATTATATAGTATGAGCGTCAAATTTGTAGATGTGCTTATAGTGTTAATCAGGTGTGCATAGGATACACATTGTGTATCGCTAGCTTGAAGATATTTACATCTGTGCATTCTTTTATAAGTTGAAAAAAAAAGTATTTTTTGATAATAGAAAATAACTGTTGCGACATTTTAAAGGAAATTATTTTAAAACAAATACTATTAAACGTATCTCAAAAATGTTTTAAAAAGAAAAACACATATTGATTGAGATACTTGGGAAATTCAAAATTCCTTGAAAAGCTCCTATTTTAACAACAGTGATCTAAACCATGTTTTTAACCACATATTTTGGTTGGATATTTATTAATCAAAATGCAGGTCATTATCAAAAATAAAGACTTACCTTGCAACTAGTGTATTTGCAGATATATGTATAGAACACAGTTTTGACCTATGTAACATCCAATCGTCGTATTTGCTTTTATTTTAACTTTGAAATATTGTCACACAATAGATCTATTTTACGATTGTCTTCCTGTTATATTTTTATAATAGAATTTTACCTAAAACGGGTTCTCCGTTTCAACTAAAATAACCTCAATGCAATACAAAAACCAGGTAAACTTCTGTTGAATATTTAAACCATTAGATGTACAATGGGCATAGCTGGAAGCTTATCATAAAGGACAAGGTACGATAAGCCCCTGGTTTTGCCCCCTATTGTCTCATTTTTCTCATTTTGTTTTGGAAAGCTACTTATCATGTTAAAATATTCCCTGAGGTTTGAAGTTTTCTTATATGAACTTTAAAACCAGTAATTCCAGCAACTGGATGAGGTTAGGGGGTAAAAAGACATCAAAAACGCCAATAGTAGGAAAAATTACGATTTTTGGGTTACTTAAAACTTAATGGCGTGCGCCTACGTGACCCGGAGAAAATTATGGCGATTTAGACAGCAAAAACAGTGATAATGAAATCATGAGCTGGAAATGATTTAACTTTTACATTAATACAGGTAACAATTTGTTGTTTTTATTCACACTTAATTTCCATGATTGTATATCTGTCGCAATGGCATTCCAGTTGTGTATTAAAGTCCAGTAATGCAGTACTTAATACCGACCCCTATTTTCCTTAAACATGCTACGAAGTTTCTATCATAGACGATAGCAATAATTTGAATTCGGTTGATCATATTGAGTAAAAAAATACAATATTGCAAACATTCCCTCTAAACATTATATAACATAATGGTAAAAACGGCAGACGATATGCGACGAAAATGAAAAAAAGACGAAGTATGAATTTTGAGAGGATTTCACTGCACGACTTTGGTAAAAAAAAAACTTTTACAGTAATAAACCCTTAAAATTATGCAAGTAAAAATTTTAAACATATTTACAAATCTTTTTTGAGACTTTTGTTAGAAAGATTTATATACCAAATATTAAGAAGGTTGAACTCTGGCGATTCCGTGGTTCAGTGGATTTGTGCTGGAAATCCATGCAAATTATCTGAGTTCGAACACTTTTTTTTGTATTTTTCTTTATTGGCATTATCATTTATTTCTTAAAGTTCATAATTTGCTTTCTTTCTTTGAAAAAAATTCTTCTAATTATAATCTGTAACAGTGTAATTATGTGGTATGTTGAATAACGGCATTTTTTTTTCTTTTAGCGATTTGTTTACCTAGTGTCTTATTAATATATGTTTTGACAATGCAAAATAAGATGATATTGTGGCGTAGCGGTAGCATGTTCGATTTTCGTGTAAATTTTTAACTTCCGCAAATCTCACAAGAACCTTCGGTATATTATTTGTCTTATGCATGCGAAAAACGTTATGATAATTGGGCAATTGCCAAGTCAAACTAGTACAAAAATACCCGCAGCAAAGTAAGAAGTATAATTTGTTCCATTCTATAACTTAATTATTTGTTAAAAGTTATATCAACATTACATGTTGGAGACGGGCTTGACGGGGATAAGGTGAGATAATGAGAATGAGGGAGGCACAATCTGATTGAAATTCAGACCAATCAAACTGTAATTGTACCTCGTTGGTAGTGAAATCATAAATCTATTTTTTAATCAGATTGAGGGAGTCGAGAACCGGAAGAAGTGATGAGGGAGGCGAGATTCAGGAGAAGTGATTACAATCTAATTAAAATCAAATCATCTAATTGCTCCCGCTGTTTTATCTCTATATTTTTTGTCTGTGTCCTTTGAAATCAGACTAATATGGTTGAATTCATAACTGACATACGGATGCAGTATATGTAAAACATGTAGAAAGTATTACATTGGTTCAAGATACGTATTTTCCAGTTGAAACCTTCATCGAATTTTTAATATTGATGATTCATGTAGATGATTATCGGTCTCACAAAATTGAAAAGGCAATAACCAATAAATGTAAGAATTGAAAAAGGTATGCACGCAAATGACTTCTAAGTAGAATGGACTAAACCCGTCTGCGATACTGTCGTTCTATGTATGCTGGTAATCCATAAAAAAACTTCCGTCATTACATTATTTTCATACATGTATAAAAACTGTAAATGCATAAGTGATGTTCATATTAAGCTTACCTGGACCAAAGGGTCATAAGAGGGTTTTGTTATCACTTTCCGTCAGTCGAATCATGATGTTAGAATATCATTTTCAGCTGTTCAATTTTGTTTAACTGGTCAGTTAAGGTAATTTTAATATTTCAATGTGCAAAGTCACATGATACCATGAATCTGTCATTTAAAACACATGTATGTTGTTTTTTGTTTTGATTTGAAGGCTGTTAGACTATTTATACTTACTCCATCAAGTATTTACTACCTAAAATAGAGACCTAATGGTTAACTTTTTTAATTATGGACCAAATTTATGAAATTAATAATCATATATTGACTGTAAGATCCATAGTTGGGCTGTGGATATGCGGCTTTGATAATTAGTGCTATGATAGTGTGTGCTAGTCACGTACGGGTCTTTATATCTATGTTTTTTTTTCCTTGTCAGGCAGGCTTGCACAAAAATGAATAAATCCGCCGTAGACGATTCCAAGTCCGTTTGAGGGGTAAAAAGACACTAGAATCTTATAACAGACAGCCACACTTGTACATGATTAAAAACTAGGCGACTGACGAATTCCTGCAAGTTGGGTTTCACATGAATTTATCCGCACTATTCTCCGTAGAAGCCCCGGAGTTGTAACTAATATAATTAAAATATATGTATATATGTATGGACGCTTCTCTTTTTACATAAACCGGCCAATTTCTCCAGTCTCCTTTACTTACTTTACTTTGCTGCATTTATGCTATTTGGGTGATATAGCTTCTTGTAATACCTATTCTTTATTGTGTTTGCTTCATCTTCTTGGTCTTCCTAGTATCAGTGTGCTAGGGCAAAATAAGGCGGGTGATTGAATTCACCTGCCTTATTTTGCTGAAATACATACTGAGACTGCTTTGGACTATTTCTTGAAATTTGAATACATAGGACAACGGTGTTGAAGTACGTGGGTTCGATTCCCACCCTATAGGCTTTCATATATACGGCTGGTGCAAAGTTGGCAGATTATCGTAGTTGCCCCGCGTCTACTCTGTTGTACCTATGTTTAAAAATGTCCAAAAAATTATCGAGAGAGGCATTTAGTTCTTAAAATTTCCCAAGAGTTAACCTCCTTTGCGAGTCATAGGGATTTAGTCCCTTATACAATTTTATTCACGGACAATGTGCGGAGATTTTATAATTTTGTTATCTCGGACAATGAGCGGAAACACGCGGCCGCCTATACTATACTGACATCATCTTATGAATAGTTCATTTGCTCGCCGGAGGGCTATGTCCGTAATATAGTCCATACCCTTTACGAGTCACAGTGTTTTGTTAGTTAATATGACATTATAAAGACATATCTCTCTGATACGCAGGGGCAAACTATTGTTTTGTCCTTTTCTAAATATGAGAGGCCATCAATCTATGTTAAAGTAAACAATTATAGGTCAAAGTACGGCCTTCAACACGGAGCCTTGGCTCACACCAAACAGCAAGCTATAAAGGGACCAAAAAATTACTAGTGTGAAACCATTCAAACAGGAAAACCAACTGTCTAATCTATATAAAAAGCAAGAAACGAGAAACATTTAAAAACCAGGCAGAAAAGAAAAAACACGAATAACGAAACCCAAAGCAGTATTTTTAACTGACAATCAGCAACCAATTGTGCTCCTATTCTTTCCGACTTGTTCGTTTAGTCATATGACGCTGACTTCATACAGGAATAACTTACGAAGGAACAAAAAGACGATTTTCCCTCACTAATTAATTAAAATGTTGGTGACTTTGTTGAACGCATTTATCCCATCGAACTTGATATAAAGGATACAACAGATACTGGTAATTAAAAGTCTGCCTCATATCTTGGCTTACATCTAGAAATTGACAATGAGGGTCGGTTAAAAACAAAACTTTACCACAACAAAAGATGATTTCAGCCTCACAGTTGTAAACTTTCAATTTCTTTGTAGCAACAATCTTGCATCCATCGAACGGAGTATAAATTTCTAAGTTGAGACAATATTCCAGGGCTTGTATTTCCTATCATGATTTCCTTAATAGAAGAACTACTGATCACAAGGAAACTATAAAACAAAGAGTTATAGGTGGTCAAATCGTAATCATCCCTTCGTAAGATTGTATTTACGCGAGCAACACGACATGTACCACGTGTTAAGCAGGATCTACTTCCGAAGCACCTGAGATTACTCGAAGTTTTTTTTTTTGTGGGATTCGTGTTGCTCACTCTTTTTTTTTATAGCTTTTTGTGATCTATTTTGTATACTATTGTTTGTCTGTTTGTCTTTTCTTTTATAGCCATGGTGTTTTCAGTCTATTTTCAACTTGTGAGTTGAATTTCCCTTTGGTATCTTTCGCCTCTCTCTTATGCACTTCGAGTACTTTTAAACCAACTTTTGTTGAGAGGCGCTCGTTCAGAAAAGCAGACTGACACGTTTCTTATTGGAAATATAACATTAATGTAATGCCAAATATTCGTTTATTTTGATATGACTAATTTAACATGCATATGGATTTATATACCCGATGAGCCTCAAATTAATGTATAAATATATTGACGCAATGTATCAAAACAGAAGTCAGTTTCTTGTAAAAATATTGACAAGAAACATGTTTTCGGATACTTTTAACAGCTAAAAGAAAATCATTCTGATGATAAGACTCGGCTACTTTAGCCAGGACTCTCCATGTTGATTCACAGGTTTCTGGTATGGCACGCCTAGACAGAAATGTATGCTCCAAGACCAAATGCACATAATTGTACGCACCTCAAACTTACCCTTACTCATATATATTGAAAAAAACTCTCTAAGAAATTAGTTGCTGAACAAGAGAGCTCCTTAAATTTATTTATATATAACATGTATAGATATAATATCCTTAATTTTCTATTTGTTTGAGATTTAAAAGTCTCTGATTTTAAGGTTATGATGGTTTTATATTCTTGTGTCTCACATTTAAATTTTTTTTTTCCTAATCTAGGTCTTATTTAATCGATCTATTAAAATGTGTGTCAAGAATAGAATAATCCTGCGACCGGTCAATATTATTGAACTGGCTATCAAAAGTGAAAATATGGGATTCTATCTTTTACATAAATCAGTGAATTTGATGAGGTTTTCAGGGCTGAATAATATATTCATTAATTGATATAAAGAGAAATATTTATGGCTAGATTCGGTCTTTTGAATGGTTTCAACTCTATTCTTTCAATTGTCCATCAGACAAGTAAACTGCAGCTTCACTTGCCCGATAACCCTTTTCACAAATTTCCTGGGCAAAGGACATCTTCAAAATGACGAACCCGTTAAACAGGTCCAGTTTGATTGTCATTTACATTCTTGGACACATGTGAGTAAAGAAAATACAAATAAACCTGTTTAAATATAAGTTTTCATATAATGGATATAATTATTTTTTCAGAATAGGAACTGACAAAAAAAAAATAAAAAGTATTACATATAATAGTCAAAGAACATTGATTTTATCATACATTAAAATTGATCAATAACTATCTTTTTCATATTTGTACATTGAGCAAGCAAATCAAAAATGATAAAATTTACCATTTCAAAAATATTTTTTAAACTTCAGAGTTATCATCCTTGTCACACTAAATCATTATGCTACATAATACAATTTCACGTTTGCAGAAAAATTCAAACAGGTAACAATGTAAAAATGAAGCCATAACAAAGTTCTTCTATCTAATTCTGTAAGTTCAATGACATAATACGTGTAGAGGTAAAATGGGAAGGGATAAAACATGACAATTACTTAAAAATAATTTCCGGTATAATTACGACAAACAATAATCAACAGAAATTTTGCAAGAATTACAACTAACATGTGTGCATTGGCATAGCTTTAAAGTATCTCATTACCATATTCAAAGCATTCGAAAGTTTAAAAAAAATCAAACTCCTGTAGACATGCGTCCCTCTATTATGCATAGAAATGCCCTACAAAGTAGTAAAGCTGTAGCTTAAAAAGTGTAAGAGGAATTAGCCGGACAAACCAACCATCATCTCTTAAAGCAGCTAGTACAAAAATGATTCATATAGACATGCGTCCTTCTTTTATGCCTAGAAACATCCTACAAAATATTAATGTTGTAGCTCAAAAACTGTAAGAGGAGATAGCCAGACAAACAATGTATCTATATTTGGACGGACGAACGAACGGACGGACGGATTGACAGGAGTAAGTTAGTTTTCCCCTCGACATGTTGTCGCGGAGGTATAAAAAAGTTACTTTCTGTGTGCGATATATAACTTTTAAAGAAATCGATATGATCCAAAAGCACAACTGGCAACACATGTAAAAGTAAAGGTCAATTCTTGTAGACCAACGAATCACGACAGGCCTAGACATTTGAACAAATTACGATAAAAGTCATCAATTTGAAGCTAACATTAGCCGAAAATGACAATTTGACGACTGACTGTTAAAGGCCTTCCGACTTTGGTAACATATACCTTTCATGAATTAAGATGGACACGATTGGGCGTTTTTATGATATTGAGACAATTGGTTGTTATAAAATTGACACGTTTTATCGTCCTACACAAGCTGGATATGTTTGGATGACAATGACGTCAAAAGTATGGGGGATAGGACACATTTTGAGGGGAAGGATACGTTCCTTCATGTTATAAATATAATAAAAATTTTTGTCCATATTTATAACAAATGTCGGAAAAATCGTTTCCGGATTCAAATCTAAATGATTTTCGATTATTCGTTAGCAGTATCACAAGATGGAATTTGTGGTTAAATCACATTTTCCGTCTTAATTCTGGAACCTCATTTCGACAGTTGCTATCAGTTCTTAGTTATAACTATATGTTGTTCATCGAATTGAAATGAAAGCAAAATGTTTATCAGACCCTAACTGCATTATTTCTGTCAACGTTGTTTCATATCAGTGACTCAAAAAAGTAAAATAACAAAAATACCGAACTCCAAGGAAAATTCAAAACAGCAAGTCCCTTTTCCAATGGCAAAATTAAAAGCTAAAACACATCAAACCAATCAAGAACAACTGTCATGTTCCCGACTTGGTACAGACATTTCCTTATGAAGAATATGGTGGATTATACCTAGATTGTGTTATTGTACTATGGTAATTTGTTGTATTCTTGTCTTTCATTTTTGCTGATGTGCTTTGTCAATATGCAATTTTGTTTTTCTTTGTTGACACATTTGTTTGTTTATATAGTGATTAAGATTATAACACAATGTTGATTGCTGTACCTCTATTTCTGACTTTTTAAACTATTATATCTGTTTGTTTTGTTCACACGTTGTTGTCAATATAATGGAAATTTATGCAACTGTCATACAAGTCAGAGGTTTCGCTAGCTGTAAACCAGATTTCATTCACCATTTTCTACATAATGAAATACCTATACAGAGTCAGGAATATGACAGTTGTTTTCCATTCGTTTCAACTTTTGATTTTGCCGTTTGATTAGGGACTTCCTTATTTCAATTTGCCTTGCAGTTCGGTATTGTTGTTATTTTACTTTTTATAACGTGTTGTTTTCATTTTATAACAAGGTATGACGACTCAAGGTCTGATTTTCCCAGAAGTACACTAGTAAATGTGCCACGCATGATAATCGTGCAAAACTCATGCGTATATCATGCGAATTTTTTGCACGGAAAACGCCCAAATCGAGCTACATCCGATAATCGTGCGTAAATGTACGCATGATTTTCGCATGATTCCCGCATGTAAAATATGCGTATAGAGCTACGTGTGAATTACATGGAATAAATTTACGCATGAGAATCATGCGTTAATCAAAACACATGATTATCATGCGTAGCCATGGTAAAACTAAGTAGTGATTTTTGGATTTTTTTTTTATTATCTGGCTTTGCTTAGTTCTTTTTGTTAATGTTTTAACAACTTTTGGCATCTTCTACTTTCATTTGATATACATGTACAAACATATAGTGAAATTGAAAAAAAAATATATATATTTGTACGGTTTGATTTTTATGTCACAGTTGTATTGCTGGGACTTCTGATGGAACAGTCAATGACAAAATGCTGTACTTTATTTTTAGGCAATGATAATTTTTTTCTGCATTTCCTTATATTATCCTAGTGTCAAACTAAAATTTGTTTCTAATGCAATATACATACAAGGATTTTGGTAAAGAACTTTCAGTAGTACATTAAATTGTTGTTAAACAAGGTGAATATTGATGGTGACTCTGATGTAAAAATCCATTCAAACATACTACATGAATATTCAAAAGTAAAGCAACAATAATCCCAAGTATTTCAGTGCTTGCCTCTGGTTCATATCATATTTTGTTTTCACATATTTACTTGTTAAAAGTAAGGCTATTAGTTTTCTCTTTTGTCATGTCTGGGTCTTTTTATAGCTCACTATACATCGGTTTTATTCATTGTTGGAGGATATATGGTGACCCATCATTTGTACTTTAGTGGATATTTTTCTCATTGGCAATTCAACCATTTTTTTTTACTTTCATAGGATCTTTGAATTATATATCAAGAGTAACTGATCTCAAGAGTGATTGTGAATGGTGTATAGTTTCCTTTTTACAGTTTTGAATGTATCTGTTTTCTTCAAACTTTGTTAGTACAAACACCAAAATATAATTTTCAATCTTCTAACTTTATTTCCAAGGATTTTTATTCACATTTAAATCTCTTCAGTTTTCCTAGTACAACATTTACATGAATTTCAAAATAAATGTCTTCTTCGTTAATCAAAATATTGGGTTTTCTTGTAATATTTCCCATGTTTGTGAGGTAGTTTTCTATATCCTGTATTGGTTATCCTTTACCATGTTCACTGAAATAAAATATTTATAAATAATAGAAATTTAATTTCAATAAAGTAGTTTGTTAATAATTAAAAGTGTAATAATACACTTTAAATAAGAGGTCTCAAACAGCCTACACCGTATATGCATATGTTAGTTTTGGAATGTTAAAAAAACTGCTGTAATGTCTATGTTTATTGTACTTTTTGTTGTAAGGTTGCTGTCAAATGTAAGCCTTTCCTTTTTATCAAATCTCAAAATAAAGTTGTGTGTGTACTCATATATTAATGTGCAGAAACAGTATCAATAAATCAAACAATGGAGAAATTTGATCAAACTGCAATAGCAGTAACTTGAAAGGGCTGCTATTAAATGCAAACTGTAGATTGAACCAGTATTTGAAAAGCATGTTAAGCCTACAACTCATATGACAGACAAATATTGTATCATCAAATCAAAGGTCCTCATTAAGCACATCATTGATAATAAAGACAACTGATTTTCTCATTCTTCAGATCTGTAATCTAAAGGCCTATCTTGATATATATATATTTATAAAGGATAACCAGTACCTCAACAAGAGTGCACACACTGACATGTCTTGCCTGCTTTACTGACCATTGATTTTATGTTGAAAGTCTTCAAGAAAAAAGGTAAAATTACTAAAAGTATCACAAAAACGTAACAGTTCAAAGATCTTTGACCATGAGGTGAAGGTCGGATGAATCCTATCAGACAGACATATACAACTTACAATTTTTTTAAAACACCAAATAAAGTTGACCAATTGTAGTACTTGAAAAACAGACCAAAACACAAAAACTTAACACTGACAAATGAAATGAGGTCAAGATCAGAAAATATTGCTAAGAAACGACACACAAAAGCGGCCGCATTATCTTTATAATTTGTTTATTTCGAATTCTCTCTAGGGGAACGTAGAAGACATCGATTTTATAATAAAAATAAAGGCATTTTAAGGTGGAGTAACAACTTCTCTCACCCAAATACACAAAGTTATCACTTTTCTATCGTTATTGGAAATGATTCAAATACCAAATTATTGGCCATATGGTTAAAGATTGTGAGAAAGTTTCAGTAAATTCTAATAAGGGGTTTAGGAGGAGTTGCATTTTCAGTATGGGTATCACCTTCTGCGAAATAAATCAACAACAAAGTAGATATAGGAAGATGTGGTATGAATGCCAATGAGACAACTCTCCATCCAAATAACAATTTATAAAAGTAAACCATTATAGGTCAATGTACGGCCTTCAACACGGAGCCTTGGCTCACACCGAACAACAAGCTATAAAGGGCCCAAAAAGTACTAGTGTAAAACCATTCAAACGGTAAAACCAACGGTCTAGTCTATATAAAAAACGAGAAACGAGAAACACGTATAAATTACATAAACAAACGACAACTACTGTACATCAGATTCCTGACTTAGGACAGGTGCAAACATTTGCAGCGGGATTAAACGTTTTAATGGTACCAAACCTTCTCCCTTTTTCTGAAACAATAGTATAACATCACAACATAGAAAAACACACGATAAAACATCAATTGGAAGGCTTAACTCAATCAAAAACGTAAATTAACACACTATGAACGAATAAATTCGATCTGTGATACCTGCATGCTTTTGTTAAGAAAACCTTAAAAATAGTTTATTTTTAAATTAATGGGGAATGTGTCCATAGGAAACAGATGATGCACAAGCTTGCATTTAAGATAATAAAGGGACATACATTTGTAACTCAAAAACAGTAAAAGTGACGCTACACAAATCTGTACTTGATCTGAGTTTTGTGGTTCATTTTATTATTAGCATTGTGTATAAGTTTCAAAACATTTAGCATGTTTAGTTGATGCAAAATCTTAGTTAAAGAATGGAAACGCTGAATTTTTCCATTTGTAAAGGGGCATAACTCTAGATGATAAAAGTGATGTTACCAAAATCCAAAAGTGATCTTTTTCTTTTATGTAATAAGCATTGCGCATAACATTCATAACATTTGGTTGAAGAACCTTAAGTAAGAGAACAGAAATGAAAAATTCAGGAAATTTTAAGCGGCATTTCTCTAGAACGGTAAAAGTGATGCCACCCAAATTCAAACTTGATCTGCGTTTTCTGGTAATGAACATTGTGTACAAGTTTCATAACATTTGATTGAGGCAAACTAGTAGTCTATAGAATGAGAGAACGGAAACCAATTTTGCAATGTTAACTAGTATGTAAGGATGTACAGACAGACAAGGGTAAAACTTAATGCCGCCCTCCGCTACAGCAAGGGCATAAACAGGAGATGCACAATGGAATTATGTGGAAAGTTTCAAAAACTTATGATTTATGTGTTTGTGCAGAAAAAAACAACAAAATGTTCGTTCTAGTGTGCAGATATAACAAAGTACATGTCATTCAATTTCATAAAATTCCATGTATGTTTGACAAAGTAATTGATGTCCAAGAAACTCTAATATCAGACTGAACCTAAATATTGACCCAATCGCAGAAGGAATTTAGGATCTCGATGTGTCGCTTTCACAAAATAAATTTTGCAAGCTTGACAAAAAGCATACCGGTAACATGAATTTCTATGTAATTATTAACATATACCGGTACTATGTTATGGTTTTATATCCTTGTTATGTTCAATATTTTGGCATTACAGTCATACTTTTCTAATTACATGTCTTAGACTGCTTGAAATGACTAATGTTGTTAGTACCCCTAAATCCGTTGGTGAACTGATAGATATTGTAGTTTAGAAAGCATAATTTTTGCACTTTTTTTTCCTTCTAAGTACATATATACCTATTGATAAGCCCAGTCCTTTTTGGCTAATTTTGAAAGTTGGTACTTATGTTGTTTGCTGTCTGCGGTCATAACTGTATGTAGTTTTAATTTTTTCATTGGTTCACATTTTTTCATCCCTATAAGTTACTTTATGGTATGGATTTTGATCATTGTTTAAGGCTGTACAGTGACCATTTGACCAGTAAATTTTTACATCTCTGTCCTTTGGTCTTTTAATTGATAGTTAACACATTGGGGATCATACCTCATCTCTTTATATTTATATGCTGGTTCATTGAAAAAGCTCCAAGGTTACATGTACATAATTTAATTGTTATATGCAAATTCGTTCTGATAATGCAAAACATTAATTGGATGATTTTTCTTGCTTATTTCAATGTCCAGTGGCAAATATATTATGTATTCTAAACGAGAACAACTTTACAATTCATAATATAGGCCAGTCTGACAATGTAGGTTTGTAATGTTATTGCTGCAATGTATATGATTATTTGAACTTCTAACATCTCAAGAGTGTTTGTGTGTGTGTGTGTGTGTGTGTAGCAGTAGGAGGGGAGCAGGGGTAAGGATGCCTTGATGAATACTTGACATCGAAAAGAGAGAAAAATGTACAATTATACTTGAAAAAGTTTTAAATAGATTAGATTACATCTTATCAATAAATTTAACTGCAATTATAAAGATGAACTTGCTTTGATACCAGTTCTTTTTGCAGGACATTCACACCTATATGTACTTGTTCACCAGTGATTTTAATACTGCACTTTCCTTTCATTTGGTAACAAGCTTAAATTGTAAATCTAAATAATTTAATTAAGAAGTCCAGACAAAAACTAGATCCAGTATGAACATGATGAACTGATGCTAACTAATTTATACCTTTGCTATATAGTTTTAAGTGAATGGAAACAATATGTAAGGAAACAACAGAAAGAAGATCAATAGTTTAGCTTATAAATATATATGTACTGGTTAATATTTATTCGTTCATTGTGTTTAATTTATGTTACAGAACTACGTTTTTTGAGTGTGTTAAGCCTTCCAATTGATATTTTATAGTGTGTTTTTCTATGTTGTGATGTTATACTACTGTTTCAGAAAAAGGAGAAGGTTTGGTACCATTAAAACGTTTAATCCCGCTGCAAATGTTTGCACCTGTCCTAAGTCAGGAATCTGATGTTCAGTGGTTGTCGTCTGTTTATGAATTTCATAAGTGTTTCTCATTGCTCGTTTTTATATAGATTAGACAGTTGGTTTTCCCGTTTGAATGGTTTTACACTAGTAATTTTTTGGGCCCTTTATAGCTTGCTGTTCGGTTTGAGCCAAGGCTCCGTGTTGAAGGCCGTACCTTGACCTATAATGGTTTACTTTTATAAGTTTATACTTGGATGGAGAGTTGTCTCATTGGCACTCATACCACATCTTCCTTTATCTATGTACTGATTAAACTGATCTATTCTGCTGTCAACAGTTAAAAAATCATTTCAGGCATTATTGTCAGATGTTTGTTACATCATATTTTGCTGTTTCAAGTTAATAGGCCATTAATAAAGATTAAACTCATGAACATATTAACATGTTGTCATTTGTGTTATCATCCGTACTTCAGGCATTTAATAAAAGAACAACCTTTCAATGTATCGATCTTGCCAATGGATGGATACATTTTCTGTCAAAAAGCAAACTAAACCGTCTGATGAGTTAAGCCTTTTTCAACTGATTTTTATAGTTCGTTCTTATGTTGTACTGTTACACCACTGTCCAAGGTTAGGGATAGGGTTGGGATCCCGCTAACATGTTTAACCTCGCCACATTCTGTATGTATGTGCCTTCCCAAGTCAGGAGCCTGTAATTCAGTGGTTGTCGTTTGTTTATGTGTTACATATTTGTTTTTCTTATATAGATTAGGCCATTAGTTTTCTCATTTGAATTGTTTTACATTGTCAAATCGGGGCCTTTTATAGCTGACTATGCGGTATGGGCTTTGCTCAGTATTGAAGGCCGTACGGTGACCTATAGTTGTTAATTTCTGTGTCATTTGGTCTCTTGTGGAGAGTTGTCTCATTGGCAATCATACCACATCTTCTTTTTTATATTCAATAAACAGCTTCACCAATCACAGCTGGATACGACTGCAGCGGTCCAACCATAAACAGTTGGGGCAAAAATGGACACAATATTCAAGCTTGATACAGGTCTAAATTTGGATTGTAATCGAGTATTTGACACAGAATAAATGTACTGTAGTCAAAGAACTTGAAATTGTTTATATGTTTGAATTTATATTCAATTGAAAACAGGAATAAAAGCCCTGTTCTTTGATAATTTTCTATGTTTTCTATGTATTGTGTGCGATTTTGTCCCGTGTACATTTACCATGTTTACTCCATATCCTTTCATTTTCTATTGCTTTTGTGCTATACACTGTGCTGTTGGGCAATACTTGGTAAATATTTGAAGAAATTTTCTTTTTAATTTCTTCAATGTTGAGGAAAAAAATTGCACCCCCCAATTTTTTACCCCCAAAAAAAAAAATTATATACACAACTTAATGTCTGAAAACTAGAAAAATGCTTATTGTAGACCCTTTTTAGACCCTAATTCCTGAACGGTTTGGGCAAAATAAACCCCTAAAATGAAACCCAACCTTCTACTTGTGGTACAATTTCAGAGCAATCAAAATTCTTATAAACAATAAGTTACATGTTATTGTCCTGAAACTAGAAAATTGCTTGTTTTGGGTCCTTTTTTGGCCATTAATTCCTACACGACTGGGACTATCACCCCCCAAAAAAATCCTAACCTTCCTTTTGTGGTATTGAACCTTTAAATTTAATTTCATAGACATCCATACATATAAACTGAAGTTATTGTCCGGAAACCAAATGTCTCCAAGTGAGGTGATAGCAATATAAGACCCAAAAATTGTTTTGCTGTCGTATAAAAAATGTGTTTTTCCTTTTAAACATTTTCATAAATAATCTACAAGAAATGTAGACCTGTTTGGGATTGCTTGCAATGAAATTTTCCTTACAATATATATTTTCAAGGAATAACTTCTGTAAACATATATTTACGAATGTGACCTACCGAATTAGACTATTTACCGGGTTTGTAATAACATGAGCAACACGACGGGTGCCACATGTGGAGCAGGATCTGCTTACCCTTCCGGAGCACCTGAGATCACCCCCAGTTTTTGGTGGGATTCGTGTTGCTTAGTCTTTAGTTTTCTATGTTGTGTCTTGTGTACTATTATTTGTCGGTTTGTCTTTTTTTCATTTTTAGCAATGGCGTTGTCAGTTTATTTTCGATCTATGAGTTTGACTGTCCCTCTGGTATATTTCGCCCCTCTTTTAATAGCACTTACTTTCTAACTCATGCATTTCAAAGTGACAAAATTCCTGTATAAATAATTCATCCAAGACATAACTAATAAAAACCTTTGGTATACATTTGAGGATTAAACCTAAGACATACATTGTAGACGTATGTCTTGCCTGTATGTAATCTTGTTATCGTAGTTAATTTCAAATGTTGATATTTAAATGACAATGCATAAACATGTTAATTATGTAAAACATCAAAAGTCGATGAACCATGACTCTCAAAAGTTTCAAAATCATTAAACTATAAATGAGGGGCTGGGTAAAACAATAACCATGGCTCTGACATACAACTACATACCAAATATCAATGACTTATCATTATTGGTTCTCTCAAACTGACCTAGTCAGAAACTTTCAACATTTAAGTTAAGTAAAAGTATTAAAGTCAATCAACCATGACTGAGGGATTGGAACCAAATAGTCTCCATGGAAATGAGAAGTGCAAATCCTACTACAACTGCACACCAAATATTAATGACTTCATATATATAATTACAATGTACCATAAGTTATTTCTTGGTTTCCTTAAACTGACCTGATCACGAATATCAACAAATTTTTTTACGACTTTGCCTCTGCTGAACACAGAATGCCTAAGCCACACCTTCATAACTGTTGTCACAATGTGGCATGACAAAAAAGAACAAGCAATGTAGCCATTAAGAGAGCTTTGAATGCAATTTTCTATAAACTGACCTGTAAAAAAAATAATTTGTCACTTCTAACATGGATTGGAATTTGCCCACAACAAGAATCAAACTTTAAACTCTATGACCTCAAACTCTAAAAAAAAAATCTTCGAAACTACATGTACAGAGTCTGACAAGACAAAATAATTCAAACAAAGTTATCATTTTCATTACATACCTCTCATCACAAAATTATGCATTGACTGCTGCTCCTCATATGCACATAAATCAATATGACAATCTATCACTATATAATCTAGAAAGCAATGCCTCAAATGAATTATGTTCTGTTGCTTAGCTCCTCCTACTTCTCAAAGTACTTGTACTTTTGTTGTAAATGCTAAAAGAAATAATGTTTAAATAATAAAATGAAGTTATAATATCTGCCAAAATTGCCTTTAATATTTTGATCATGCAAAATTGGTTTGGTTTGATCTTTTAAAACTAGACCAACAAACATTCCCTGAAACAAAAATGACTATAAAAAAGTATTTAATCATTTTAATGTGCTAATCCATCATATTAAATCCATATGACCCTTGAATGAAGGGATGAACAAAAGTGATTATATATTATAGGATCTCTGAATCTGTCATGATTTATTATGCCAATCTTTGGGCATTACTAGTACAAATGTAGTACAAGTTATTCTAATAATCATGATAATTTGAAATTTGAAATTATTCAAAGATGTTTAAATTACACCAAAAGTTGGACTATTTTATATAAGGCAGTATCTGAGAAATGGACTAAACCAGACAAGGTTTGGTGGTAAATACATGTACCTTGTTATTGGCTTTGAACTAGGTGTTAGTAACTGGGAGTACTCTCAGATCTGTACTTAGTCTTATCCCATGTCAGGAGCCTGTAATTCAGATCTGTACTTAGTCTTATCCCATGTCAGGAGCCTGTAATTCAGTGGTTCAGTTTGTCATTTGTTGCTCATGCTGTGTATCATATTTTGTTTTTTTGTTCTTTGTTTTGTATAGAAATCAGTTTGGTAGTTTTCTTGTTTGAATTGTTTACAAATTTGTGCTTTTCATTTTGGTGTTTTATAGCTGACTATATAGTATGGGCTTTTCTCATTGTTGAAGGATGTACGGTGACCTATAGTTGTTTACTTCCATGTTATTTGATCTCTGATGGAGAGTTGTCTTTTCTGATTGGTGTAAACAATATATTATTTTGAAAATAATAATAAGTATTAATTTAAACATTACAATATGACAGTTTTAGGATTGGAAATCAGGTGAATTTTCACTTTTACCCTCTCTTTTCTCATTGGTAATCATACCACATTTTCTTATTTTTATATTTACATTACATACATGTAAAGTAGACCTTTCATCTTCTTGAGGGGTCCACTTCCTCAGTACAACAGGGGGCCCTAACAGCATTATTTCGAGTCGGCTAAAAAAACCACAGATAGATTATGCTACAATTAACAGGTTTCTTTGCAATTATTTTGCAAATAACTAAGCTTGCAAGAATAAAGTTATTCTTCAATAAATACATAAATAATAATAAATAATGGATCTACAATTATATTTTGAGAAGTGAAACATCATTTAAATTAATTCAATAAATATCATATATTAAATTTCAATTTTTGTATTCTGGGTAGACAAGTTTTCATTTAAGTAGTCAGAACTTTATTATATATATTATTATATTCATTTGGATTTTACCCAAGTTACAAATGTAGGCGAGTTGCCACTGTTGGCAGGAGTATATTTAACGGGATTCAATCCTTTGGCTTTTCTTAACTAAGTGGGGCAAGTTGGTAAGTAAGCTACCACTTGATTTTTAAGGGGTGGAGGAGGGGGTGTGCTAGGATGAAAATGTTTTCCTGCATTTTTTTAGTTGAAATATCTTTCCTATCTGCCAGTTTATTTTTCACTCTTTTCGGTCCTGGTTTTTTTACTCAAAACTCCTGTCCTGCATTTTTTCAAATTTCATCCAAGCTCCCCCTCCCCCATAAAAATCAAATGGTAGCTCCCTTATTATATTATTTTATAAAAATGGGGCGTTTTGCCAGTGGCAGTGGGGCGAGTTGACTTGGTTCCGTTCTTGTCAATCTTTCACTGATTTTCGGGTTTACATGCATGACATGGATAAATTAAAGTCAAATAGTTTTTCATGAAATGTATAACTCTAACATCTTCCTAAAAATGTGCATGATTATATTTACCTTTCGTTGTGCTTTATACCCAACTTCCAAGCAAGGACCGAAGCTCATAAACTCGGCAATCAAACGCAGGACTTCGGGAATGTCCTGAGAGCCGACAACTTTGCTTCGGAAGTTGGTACTTACCAAGTACAAAAAGTGGGTACGTAATCCATAACGAAACACTTTCGTTGCGTTGACTTTCTATTTCATTCCCCGGATCTTCCAGTTAATCGACCAGTAACCCATTTCAATATATCTGTTTATAATAACTTTTGGACCCATCAGTTTGAAAAATTAAAGTGCTTTGTATCATCTATCTGACTATCTCACTCTGTCCATTCTTTAAAACAGTAAAACATGGATTCAGCAGCAGACGAGCGTCCATGGATTTTGCGTCATAGTATAAAAACGGCAACGGTGAAAAGATTTCCGGGTTTTCGTATTCGACGTGCCAAGCTTTCGTACATTTACGTATAATAATATGAGAGTTAGTCTGGAATCAAGAATGGGGATTTAAATAAGGACAAAAAAAAAAAAAAAAAAAAATAGATAGTTAAAAAGCAAAAATATAAAATAAAGGATCATAGAGAATAATTGAGTATACTTAATTATGAAGAATCCGAGATACCGTGCTCATGCCGTATATGTCTCTGGAAGAATTGAGAATAAAGAAAAACAAAATAAAGAATATTTAATCATGTATTTATTATTTATAACTCATTCACATTTCGTTCCATTCAGAATTCCTGCTGAGGGGAGGGGATAGAAAGTTGGGAAAATTGACAAACGAGAATTACCCAAACAGAAAAAAATTACATGTTAGACAATTAGAGTGTAATAAATAAATTATAAACACATATTTTTCAAATGATGTCATAGAAAACACAGATTTAAAAAAAAATATTAATAAGAATCTGCAATTTGAGTATGTCCAACAGATGTCAGTGAAATATAAATTTTACTAATCTGACAGACGTTCAGTTTAGAATCTGTGACACGTTCTTTTGTAATATTATTATGAAATAATATCCTATAAGTTTTCCTATTGTCTCCGTGACTTAAAATTGCATACTCTGCAAGATTCTACACAAATAATAGCTAGTGCTACATTATCAGCATGATCAATCCTTGAAATGGCTTAATTAGGACTTGTATATTGGTCCAAAGTTATAAACAATATATTTTGTTTTGTATAATTTTCAACTTTGACATGAACTATGCAAATACTTTTAACACTATTGGCGAATCAATTCAAAGTTGTACTTACTTAATTTGCAATTATACTAAAACATAGGTTGCCACATGTCGAGCAGGAAGTTCCCAACTGTTTACCATGTACAGTACCTAAGTTCACTCATGCATTTTGAAGGGTTGTGTTGCACACAGAAGCGAATTTAGAGCACCCTGTCCCCTCCGCTTTTGTGGGAAAATTGATTGATGATAAAGGGAATCACCGAAGCATGACTAGAGCAGCCCTGTCTTTAGCAGCCAGTGCCTCTCTCCTTTTACCAAAATATCTGGATCCGTCACTGGTACAATCATTAGTTTCTGTGTAATGGTAATGTTAAGTTATTGTTGTTTTATCTTTCATTCTGTTGGCTTTTCTACTTTTATTGGATTTATGGTTATACATTACCACTTTAATAAGTATCCTCATTCGATTTTACAGTGAACAAGTCAACAGACACACAGCTAAAGGCCGTCATGGCATGTACTGTATTGTAAATTTTATCCAACCCAAAATAGTTTTATTTTTCACCTGCAGGCCGGAGAAATCTGTCCAAAATTTTAGACTAAGGCTGTTTGGGTATCACAGTTTAAAAATGTTTTTATAGTTGATCTTAAACGACTTCTTTGCAGTACTTATTCAATGATCTTCAATGTATTCCCTCACAATTGTATTAATGCCTCCAACATTGATATTTTTGTTCCCCTTATAAATAGAATTAGAGAACTGAGGACATTTAGGCCTATTACAATGTAATGAACTTTGAAAGAACACAAGCAAGGGTAACTTTTGACACCACCTGCAGGACAGGAGGTGGTCACCAAGTCACTGGAGGTGGTAAGTTTATAACAGTAAACCCCTTTCAACCCATCAAATGCCGCTTGCTTGAAATAAAAGTAAAATAGAAGAAGGTAATTATGTCCTTTGCTTTTAATCCACACCAAAGAAGAAGAAAAGTAAAATAAAGTTATAATGATACATTATTATGTACATTGTATAAGGGACGACGTAACACCTTGTAATGACCATAATTGTTTGTCGT
Organism: Mytilus coruscus; assembly: GCA_017311375.1. NCBI lineage: Eukaryota > Metazoa > Mollusca > Bivalvia > Mytilida > Mytilidae > Mytilus > Mytilus coruscus. Next base: position 9,870,584 of record CM029608.1, read on the forward strand.
GATTTAAACACGATAATAGTGTTTCTTTCCCCTAAATCTTATTAGCCTCTTTGAGAGATTCACTTGTTGTCGAGTTGCGAGTTGCGAGTTAAAAAAAGTCGAGTTGCGAGTTGCGAGTTAAAATAAGTCGAGTTGCGAGTTACGAATGTCGAGTTGCGAGTTAGGAAAGTCGAGTTGCGAGTTACGAATGTCGAGTTGCGAGTTACGAATGTCGAGTTGCGAGTTACAAATGTCGAGTTGCGAGTTAAGAAAGTCGAGTTGGGAGTTACGAATATCGAGTTGCGAGTTACGAATGTCGAGTTGCGAGTTAAGAAAGTCGAGTTGCGAGTTACGAATGTCGAGTTGCGAGTTACGAATGTGGAGTTGCAAGTTAAGAAAGTCGAGTTGCGAGTTACGAATGTCGAGTTGCGAGTTAAGACAGTCGAATTGCGAGCTACGAAGGTCGAGTTGCGAGTTACGAAAGTCGAGTAGCGGGAAAATGGGGAAAACTATTTCATTTTTTGGTGTACCTCTAGATCTTTAACATTTTGAATGATGATTGCTTATAGAATTGTATACATTATTGTTGATTCTTTTTGTTGTTTGGACTTCATCTGACTCTCGTGTAAAAATGAAGGATTGCTTACATAATCACTACGAGAGAAGAAACAGATAGCCTTTTGAAATACAGCGGATGGCTTGTAGTTTAATTATTATTAAATTTCATAGCTAGCACCCTCATATTAAACGTAAAGGAGATAACAACTAAACTATAGTACATATATGTAAAAGACCCTTTTGCAGATTTCGTTTAGAGTTGGCTCTTTGGGGCAGCTGCAGAGGCAATATTTATTAGGGACCTCAAAATTTATTCTTTGGCAGTGACACTCAAAATTGTGGACGTATAAGTTAATATGTCTAGATTGGCTAGAGATGAAGGGGGAAGGTTGAGCGCTCATAAAACCTGTTTAACCTCGCCGCATTTTTGCCTCTGTCCTAAGTCAGGAACCTGTAGCCTTTGTTGGACTTGTATATTTTTTTAGATTTAATTTTGGTTCATCTATATGTTTCGGAGCATAGAATGGCGTCCATTTTCTTGATCTATTGTACATTGTGTTTCGGGGCCTGCTCAGGGCTGCCTCTGGGTGTGGGATTTCTCGCTGTGTTGAAGACCCATTGGTGGCCTTGGGTTGACTTGTACATTTTGGTTGGGTTGTTGTCTCGCTGACACATTCCCCGTTTCCATTCTTTATTCTATATATGTAGCTGTCAAATATACTTTTGTAAAAGAGACAAAAGACGCAGTTTTGGAATATATAACTTCTTTCTTAAAATGGGTTAATCATACACAGATCAATCAAGTTAACATAGGAATAACATGCTGACAAATATAACTCTTTTTTAACTTTTTGACACAAAACTCATTGTGCAGTAGATGGAAATTGATTACATAAAGTTTAAATTGTGTGTATAAAATTTGTAAATAATCGTGTCCATGAACCAATCTTAGCAAAACCCACTACTATTATCGCCTATAGGATATTTTATTTCTTGTCCGTATCTAGTTTTTATAATGATTTTCCATGTATCGCTGTGTATACGTTATATGCAATTTTATATGTCTTCAATTAAATGTTTTTCTCAAGGAATTCAGAATCAAACAATTCTTAAAACAAACCCTACGACTCTCCAAAATATGGATGGCAGATGCCTTAAAGTACAACTTGATGGCATACTTACCCAGGTAAAAGAACTTCAGGTGCTCTCGTGACAGGCTATGCTTGATGACAAAATGAAGAGGAAGCACATTTTTAGAACCATGTACACTATCCAGCCGATATCTGAAACTACAATATTTGTATCAAGGCTGCATGCAGGTAAAAGGTAAACTTGTAACAGACAAGACTTCCGTGCTCATACCTTAAAACACACGCAATAACATTCCTTAAAACTGTTCATTTTTTTTTTGTAACAGCGGTATAGCTTATTGTAGAATAACGTCTTTCCAAATTAAAAAAATCGTATTATGATCTCCTATGCCAGGAAGTTACCATAATGCCATAAAAGACATCTATAACATGCTTATTTTTGCGTTGTAGTATTCAGATATATGTATACATTGAACAACTTGATTATTAACTATTTGTTATATATTTGCACTCTCTGCTTGGGGTTGAATCACAAAGTTAACAAAGTTAAAATTATTTAATTTATCACATAAAGCACATATCATATCACATTTCTGACTAATTCATGAGATATTTTCCTAAGTTAAATGTGGAATTGTGCCTATATCACCCTTAACCTTTGCGAAAGACGAAGAAGTACTTGGTATGCTAATGAATATCATTTATTCAAATGTCACTGATGAGTCTTGTATAGACGAAACGCGCGTCTTGCGTAGAAAATATTATAAGCCTAGTACCTTTGATAAGTATTTACTTTAGGGCTAACACAGTGACATATTCTGTGAGATGTCGATAATTTGCAAGTATATTTCATTGGTCTACATCATTTATTTCGTATGCTTGATTTGTTCAGTACGGTATACATTTTGTCTTATATCTAACAGTATATCCTGTTTTATTTTAGAAAATGAACAATGTCGCTCTCATGAAAGAAATTTAAGCGTGCCTGACTTTGCACGTATAGACTCTTATAAATAAGTATCACATAACTCTTTCAAATCCTGCAATCAAAATACCGAGATCCTTCCTCATGCAGTGTATAACAAAGTTTGGGTACATTTATGCTTTGTTTATTAAATGCGAAGCAAACCCGAAAATTGTGTTTCAAAATCAGACGACACGACCGTTTATATATATAATTCTTAAGAAATTAGAGAAACATAATAAATTTGTAACTCGCAACTCGACATTCGTAACTCGCAACTCGACATTCGTAACTCGCAACTCGACTTTCTTAACTCGCAACTCGACATTCGTAACTCGCAACTCGACTTTCTTAACTCGCAACTCGACATTCGTAACTCGCAACTCGACCTTCGTAACTTGCAACTCGACTTTCTTAACTCGCAACTTGCAACTCGACGATAAGAAACCCTCCCTCATTGAACAGGATGAAACTACCTCACACTTCTAACAATCTGAAACTTTTCAAGTACTTTCTATATGCTCATGTGCATTTCCTTGTAAGCATATAGTTTTGTACTTGGACAGGTAATCAGAATGATCAACAATCAAGTATTGACAATGTTAATTGGGTTTCGTTTGTTTGAACAACCACTGTGAACCAGGTAATTTTTAATTCAGCCTTGTACAATGTATATACAATCAGACATTTTTATAACACAAGGGTAACAAATAAGAACATCCTAAATAAAATATGCAAATGACTAGTTTAATTTGATTATAACGTCATAACTGTATGAAGCACCTAAGACTAGAATATATATTGCATGCCTTTTGCCAGTTTTGATCAAAGATAGTTGGGCAATGGCACACATGTACATATGAATAAAAAGAGATGCAAGAAGTTTTGTACTGAACTTTTGAGAAAGTTACCCAATAACAATAATAACAAAAGCACATGTACAACATATCTTGATAATTTTGGCAATTGTTTAACTTAATATAGCCATCCATCATTCATGCCATTAGTTGTTTGTGGGGAAGACATCAGGCATTTTTGTAATGACAAACATTAACAATAACATCAAATTTAAGAAAAGACTTTCTTTTCAATTACATTTATTTTCAATTACATACAGGAAAAGATTTTTTTTAAATCAACATTGTTTTAATTTTATATAATTTCACCATTCACAAGTTTACTCCTTTTCTCTAATTTTTTTGAAGAGATGTTAGTGGTTAATGGAGAAGTATAACCATATATGTATCTTAAATTGAATAATTGAAAAAAATCAACAATCTTTTATAATATGAAAGAATGTGAAACTGTTGAATCACCATGACTGATGTTCAGAAGCTTGCCAGTTTATTTTGTAAATTACTATAACTTTATCATTAAATTGCTTTATTTAAATATTTAAATATTTAAATATTTCACACTTTAGTCATGTGGTCTTTGCAGGAACGAAATCACTTCATGTGTACTTATATTATGCTAATATTTAAAGTTATAGGCTTGAAGTAGAGATTTACAGTATGCATGTACATCAGAATGTTGAAAGCAAGTTAAGAATTTACTTCATGCGATATCTGTAATGATTTATGCATACTTTCACTCCACACTGTAACTTAACTTACTATAACCTATACTATATACAAAAGTATAGATACAACACATGAGATTTACAACTACTACATCAATCGGATGAGTTGAGCATGATACACATGACTTTCTCATGTACTTTCATGCGTAAATCATGCGTTTACAATACATGTGATACACGCATGTTTTATTACATGCGAAAGTCGCATGTGAAGATCATGCGTTTTACGCATACTTCAAATAACGCATGATTTTTACACGATTCAAACATGATTTACGCATGTAATAGCCTTCATGCGTAAATCATGCGTTTAAAAAAATATGCGATACACGCATGTGAAATACGTGCGAAAACCGCACGTGAAGATCATGCGATTTACGCATACTTCATTTTTCGCATGATGGCATTCGTGCGTATATCATGCGTGGCACTTTTGCCTGTGTAGTTATCCCCTTTAAACTGACCGGATCACAAACTAACATACTGTTGACACCGCCGTTAACAGCACAGCCGCCGGAAACAGCATACTTCAGTCTCTTTTTACAATGTGTTACTTTTGACACAGAGATGTGTCTCGCCTTTTTGTAATTTTCATAGTATAATGCAAATATTGAATCCAAATTGCAATGTTTAAACATACAAACTATGCAAAAACATAGTCAATGAACCTGTATTTATGGTACCGCTACAGGACGAAATAACCAAATGGAAATGAGAAATACCAATGTTTATAAAACTGCATACCAAATACCATCGACTTATCAAAATTAGCTAAAACATATACGCCTAAAAACAAACTTGTATTTGTAAACAATGTAAAAGTTTCAAAGTCGATGAACCATGTTGAGGGGTGGTGCCAGATAATTACTTTGGAAAAGAGACATGCAAATGGTAATACAACTGCATACCAAATATCATTGACTTAAACATAAGCGGTTCCCCTTAAACTGATCTCATCACAAACTTAACATGTAAACTATGCAAAACATTTAAATTCAATAGATCATGACTGAGGAGGCAGAAACAAATAATTTCCACGGAAATTGGATTTCCCAATGCTAATGCTTCTACATACTAAATATCATTGAACGACCGAGACTGGTTCCTCATCAACTGACCTAACCACAAACTTATACATGTAAAGTTAGTAAAAGTTTTAAAGTCAATAGACAATGACTGAGGGGGTGTGGCCAAATAATCTCAATTAAAATGAGATGTGCCAATGCAAATACAACTACATACCAAAAATAATTGATCTACCACTGAAGGTTCCCCATAAAGTGACATAATCACAACCTTATTCATTGATGTCGCCAACTCAGCCGGAAATAGAATTCCCAAGTCTCGCTTTTTGACCCTCTCAAAGGGAGACAACAATAGAATATATTATAATTGCAAACCATAGTCAACAATGAATCAATATAAACATCATAGTTGCGGCTTAATTTTAATACAGTATTGCTATACAGTGTATAAGTCATATTAAAAATAATAAAAATTAACAAAAATATAAAATTAAACAAATGTAAGAAGTAAATCCAGTCAACAAAGAAACGCACATTATCAAAAAACAAGAAAAAGATTAGTAAAAACAACAAAATCCATTCCAATGAATATAGCGTTGCTATCAATAATTTCCTATCACTGTCATCACTCAATTTAAACAGATTTGATATACATTTTAGCCATCTATTTACATAAATGAATGATGTAAAACTACAAACAAATCCAATCTTTTCATCAAATACAGAGTTCCTTTTAAATCAATATTATCACTTAAAAACACTATGCCCATCAACTTACTTAGTAGAGTGTACTGATAGAAATAAGTAAGGTTATAAATTTACTACAATAATATCTTTTCATTGTCAATATTCCAGGGGATAGACAAATACATCACAGTTCGTTTGATTAACTGATGCAGGATTTTTAATATGAAGCAAAAACTTCGTTTGTGGTTTGTTAAAAAATCTGTTACCAAGTTGATAGTTAAAAGCGTAAAAAATGACGTTTTACAGCTTACAACGCAATGACATTACGCTTATTTCGACGTTTCATAGTATTTATTCGGATACAACACCACTTTGAATGAAGAATATCGTGTGAAAACGAATTCGATGACCCTATTATTATTTTATATCATTAAAACGGAAATTTATGTATCAACAACATATAGTTGTTTTAAGAAATATCTATGGATCTAATTAAAAAGATTCACGATTTTAAGACGATTTTAAGACAAATTTAAGAACTTTTAGCCGATTTCATGTGCTTTCTGTACAAATGATCACCTACTTTGAAAATGCAATCAGTGATATTTCAGAGAATAAAAAAGATGTACGCATTACTTTTTTCGATTTTCAGCTGTAGTTCAACGAGCCAAAGTTGTATTCAAAACTTTATCAAAATCTCTGACATAGCCCATTTACTGTAACTTAACCTTACTGAATACAATATTAATACATCATTGACAGTTATAATATGATATATTGTTATCAAATAATAAGTATAATACATTATCATTATTAATCAGAGTTCTTCAACACATATTTTTCTCAAATCCTGAACAATGCGTGTCTTTTCTGTTTGCTTCATATAGACTTTGAATAACCGACAGCCTCATTCCTGCGACCAAAATAAGCATGCTACATTGAGAATACATTGAGAACACAAGGACAGTTCATTTGAATTGTAACATATAAGTAAGTAATAATACTAATATCTGCATTGAAATGAAACCATTTTTAAAACAATTTTTGAATAATGTATTTTCAAAATAAATAACAACGTTAGTTTGTTATTTTATATTACAGCTGCCAATCCAGTTTTCAGTAGACAATACATGTTAAGTGAATACATTGCAATACACTATGTTATGTTAAATGCAATTTGTAGCACAAAAGTATTTCATAATAAAGCTATAAATATGATACAAAAAGTGCAAGGAACTTAATCGGGTTTGCATCGACCTGTTTTCCTTTAAAGTTTGGTTTTGACATCCACCTGAATGCATTGTACATCCTCTTTTTTCGAAAGTTTTCTGAAGAATCTCATTAAACCTGTCTACATACAAATGTGTCGGATTATTGTGACGGACAAAACGACGTAACACAGGTTGTATTATGGTACATAACTCTATGTATCTTGAATCATCAAGAGCAAAAACATTCAGATGATTAAGGTCATTTCGTATAAGTGTTATACGTTCGATATCATCACCTATACCTAAATCCCTTACGGATATATCTCTTTATTTCCCACCCCAATAACCACGCCTGTTGCTAGATATTCTTGGGGTATGCCAGTTTAACTTCTTGTGCTCGTGATATAATGAAGTGATATCCCAATGACTCTGTGGATAAATTTGGTAATTAGGATCACTATGAGTGTCCAACTTAAGAAGATCATAAAGCGCATCAGCAAGTATTTCTATAGCGATCTTTCCCATTTTAGTCATGTTGATCTCTTCTGTAGAAAAGCTTCCTAATATATATATATATATATATAAAGAAATATCAATGTAATATATATATTCTTTTTATTATATTTATATAATAAAATGTAATATCAGAAAGACATTATATAGATTATTGATTAATGTCAAAAGATATCGAAATCTTTTCTTGAATTTGCAATTTTAATTTTTACGCTGAAAGATTATTTTTTTCAAATCAAAACTCACAAAAATACTGGTTTTAAAAAGTATGTTAATGTCCTTTATTTCATATCGGTTAAGAATTAACTTCTCTTATTGGATAACAAGGGGCCACATGACATTCTTTATTCTTCAGTAAAAAAAATCCATCGGTCTTTAACAGAAAAAAAAAAAAAAACAAACCAGAAAACCGGTCGTTAAACGGACTTTTACATGGTAATGACCAGTGGGGCGTGGTTTCTCTGTTAAGAGTGATGTCCCTTTTATAAAACGCAATCACGATTCGTTAATTATAAATTATAGAAAACTTTATTTTGTATTCATATACTGAAAAATTGCATTTAAATCAATGGCAGTGACTTATAGTTACATGTATCACTATGACTGGTCTTCACTCTTTCCTATAGAAATCGTACAATTACTCGAGTTTGCTTTGAACAATTTGAATTTATGAGAATTTTTAAAAACATGGTTCCTCAATGAAATAAACATAACAGTTATTGAAGAACTGGTCATTATCGTGATACATGGACTGCCCGTAGGACAGTGGTATTGACTGCGACAGCGATAATGAACTCGCCTACGGCTCAGTCATTATCGCTTTCTTAGTCAATACCACTGTCCTGTGGGCAGTCCATATATCACGATAATGATCAGTTTTTCAATAACTATTATGCAATTGGTACGACCTTTTTTTTTGTAATCAGTATTGTGTTATCCACATATTTTAGCATCTGCTGTTCAACAAGATTGGAAGGAAGATAATACCTGAATAGCAAAAGACAGTCTAGTATAATTCATATATGAGTAAGTATATGTAGGTAGGCAAATTCACAAAAACTGAAAAAAAAAAAAAAAAAAAACGTTTGAAAGAGAACAAAATTCGAAAAGGGTTCTGCGAAACCCTGTGTCTCGCCTGTGATTGCTACTATCAGTGTAAAAGTGTAATATTGACTTAAAAGTTAGTCCATTTATCAGTAAAATACAGAAGTAAAAAAAAAAAAAAAAAAAAAAACAAACGTTTTTCTAGGCCTTGAAGATTAGCTTCTGTCCAAGTTTCATAACAATCTATGAAGGCGGACAAATTTATCATGTGACAAAAAATTTTTTCCAGACGGTCTGTAAATGTTACCTAAAAAAATCTAAGTCCATCTATCAGAAAAATCCTTAAAAAAGTAAAATATATTTTCAAAGGTCTGCTTCAGAAATTATCTCTTCGTCATTTGAAATTTTCTGCAAAAGTTACATAAAACTCTATGCAAGTTTGATAAAGAAATAGACGTGTAACAAACTTTAACCCAAGACTGTATCTGCGTGTTAACTATAAAAAAAAAAGTACATTTATCAGTAAAAAACGAAAAAGTTCAAATAAATATTTTCAAAATTTTGTTCTGGGTACTTTTTTTTGGTCATAAACAAGCTTTAGTCCAAATTTCACAAATTTCCTTGAAGTTTTGTCAAAGTTATATATATTGATGACTGAAAAACTAGATCTGAAAAAAAAAATCATAATCTTCAATGTTAGGCAAATACATGGGGACTAGATTAAATAATGCCATTGAAATTCGAACATAACTTTCAAGTCCAAAATACCATTACACCAATGTTTTCAAATTAAATCAGTTGTCCCAAAGGAATTGAGGAGAATGTGTTATTGTCTTAGGTGTAATATTATGCCTATACATATTGGACAGCAAGTTATCATCTTAAGAGCATTTTATTGCTCCCTATACCATGTATACGGCATGTTCATTGTTTGAAGTCTTCACTGAGTGTAAATGAGAAAATAATGCTTTGCAAGTCTCTAGCCCCTTTCTGAATTTACCTTAATCAGAAACATGCAAACAAAAACATTTGAAAGCCAAGGATGTATAAATACTTGAATATGTTAGTAGCTATACCATTTACATTTTTGATAGATTTGAAACGTCTATATCTTTAACTGGCTGTCAAATTTCTTCAGTTAAGAACTATCTTTGTTTATCTACCTTGTACTTTAATGTCTGGATAGTCTATGATGTAAGTCAACCTCATTAAAACCATTGTTGGGGCCTCTTGAGTTTGAAAATTCCGTCATAGGTTTTATTTTTCTTTGTTGAGCACCTTCAGTTAACAGTGTCCGTATTTAGCTTAAGCTTAAGCTTTTAGTGTGCTGTTAAGAGGATAATGCTACTCATTTAATGTCCTTCCACTATTTGCAATTTTATTGTTTTTCTTACATTAGATCATGTTATATTTTTCATAAACCTCCAATACAGATTATAAAGAAATGTGAGAACTATAAATTATCTAACCACCCAACATTAACTTAAATATATTCCTATAATTATAACACCAGTTAGAAAATGGTAATGGCATACTATAGAAAACAGAAATATTGTGCAACATGTATACAAACCTTGTTGATATTTTTCTGAACATGAAATTCCAAAAAGATTCTATCTCCATCTTTCTTTTGATCATTTGTATTTTCTTGTTCAGTTTGACATTTAGCAGCTTTCTTCGTCTAACATATAATATCGTGTTATAACAACTTTGTTCAAAATATAGCTCATATTATCTTTTTAAGATTAATTCATTTGTTTAAATTGATAGGGCAAATCAAACAACATAACTTATCTTAGTGTTAATGGAAGTGGGTGTAATTCACTTTCACATAGTAAAATAGAAATATTTAATTATATTTTTCTTATCTAAATCCTTATAATTCACTGTTGTTTTAATTGTAATGAGAGACAAAGAAAAGGACCAACGAGGAGAGTAAATATCATTTTTTAGGTCCATAATGCATAGTTTCCAGGGTGGTTTTCAAATTTCTATTTACTTACGGTTGTGTGTTCACTGAACCAGTCATCTCTGTTAAAATGAGTGCTATTGTCATCATAACAGAAATACCCATAGCCATTATCAATACGGTCTATGATTCCATCGAAGCAGTCATAACTTGTAAATTCGCATTTCATTTTCACATCATAATTTATACGAAACGATCCATAACTCTCGTGTATAATTTGATCAACTTGTTCTAGTAAGATTTTTCCGATTTTTACAGAAGAAGTGTGACATATACAATCATATTTCCAGATTTGAATTTGAATGAAATTCTTGAATGATGCTACCAATAATTTTTCACAACATTCAATGTTAAATAGTCCAGTGTGTCTAAATAAGGCTGATCTTAGATTTGTCTTCTCCTCACTTTGGACGTATCATTATGCATAAAATACATTTGTATTCATAGTTTTGAACTTAATATCATAAAAAAAGTTTAAATGATGTTCAGTGTTTTGTTACATATAGAAACGAAAATATTTCTCAGCCTTTTCGAGTACGACTTCCGATTATTTTTACTGTTTCATTTCTGTTGATCAATCATCAGAACGCAGACTATTCTAGAGCAAGAATAGTTAACCAGTCTGATTTATTCTTCCCAGCTACTTTATATTTGCTATATAAAATGAATTGTATATTTTTGGTCTGCTATATTGGCCCTCGACTCTTCGAGTCTCGGGTCCAATACAGCTAACCTCGAATCTATAACAGGGTCAATACAGAAACAGCCAGTTAATAACACTATACTATAATATATTTATAATCAAAGAACTTTGATTAAAAGGCAATTTGTTAAGCAGTACATAACCCTAAAAAATCCTTACATACTGCCAAGAAGGTATATCATATTGCAATTTTAATACAATGTAAATATTAAAATGTAAAATGCACAATGTCATTGACATCAAAACATAACTTCCACTACACGTACATGTACTATAGACTAGATTTTACATTTTAAAAATCAATGATAAAATGATAACCACTGATAACAATAACTTTGCTAAAATAAACATTGCAAAGCTATTCATTAAAATCTAATATTCAGCATTCATTTGTTCAATTTCATGAATACAAAAATAAATTTCAATACATCTACATTTATGTAAAAATAAAAGTGCTTGGACGGAGCATACTAAACAGAGAGATTTACGCATAAAATAGATTGGCACTGGAATAAATAAACAAAAAAAAAAAAAACAAAAAAACAAAAAAACAAAAACCCAATTATTTGCAATTTGTTCTTTGGCACACTTAAAATATAACAAACTTTAAGTGGGAGAACGAAATAGTTAAGCTATTACAATAAAACAGTTATAAATGAACTAGAGCACATGCCATGTCCAATGTTTCTTCATCTGAAGAACTCCACTCATCATTTTCGTGACAGAGTCGTTTTTGAGCTCCTTTAACATTTGACAAAGTTTCTTCATCAGAGGATTCCCATTCCTGTATTATTAATTGTTTGTTAGTGTTATGAGCAGAAAAATCGACTTTAATTGTAGCCAACAAAGACACAAATCAATAATAAATTTAACAAGATTTATTATACACAAGTTTACAAGAAGTTTTACATAGAAAGAATTGTCAACTTAACTGTCAAAATATATGTCCAATCTTTTATCTTTTCTTTATCCGAAAATCTTCTCGTAATCCACAGAATATTATATCCAATTGGTCACAACTTTAGAAATTTAAATTACGCATCTTTTGTTATGATCATTCTGGAAACGTTATGTAAGTGAATTAGAAAGTTCTAATCATTCCATGAGTATCAATGATTGTTCCAATGATTTCCAAACTGCATAGTTGTAACACAATGTGTTTTATTTTGTACACAATGTAAAACATATAATAGGCCACACAAAACAAATAAGGCCAACTAAATAAATATAATAGTTACAATATCATAACACCTCCCCTTAAAAAAGTTTGAGTGTAACAAAACTTTTCATGAATAATATGTACAAAATACATAGTATATACAAAGTATTTCAGTAAGTTCTAGATAAAGCATCTACTATTACATTAACTTTATCTTTAATATGTTTAACAATAACATCATATTCCTGTAACAATAAACTCCACCTAGTCAATCTCTGGTTCTTGTTTCTCATTTTATGTATGAAGGTGAGAGGATTATGATCAGTATAAAAAAGAATAGGATGGACAGTGGGATTTAAATATACATCAAAATGTTGAAGTGAAGACAACAGTGCAAAACACTCTTTTTAAATAGTTGAATAATTTTTCTGATGTTTATCTAATTTCTTCGAAAAATATGATATAGGTTTTTCAACATTTTCATCTGTTTCCTGATATAAAACAGCTCCAACTCCTACATCGCTTGCATCAACGGCAAGTTTAAATTGTTTTTCAAAGTCTGGAGTGATCAGAACTGGACTATTAATTAAAAGTGATTTGCTATTTTCAAAAGCGTTTTGACAATTTTCACTCCAGATGAATTTAGAATCTTTCCGTAAAAGATAAGTCAATGGTTGAACAACAGTAGCAAAATTTGAACAAAATTTTCTGTAAAAATCAATCATGCCTAATTATCTCATAAGTTGTTTTTTATTTGTAGAAGGAGGAAATTTAGTAATTGCGTCCACTTTAGCCGTAATAGGTTTCACTTGACCTTGGCCAACTGTATGCCCTAAATAATCAACAGTGGCCTGGCAAAATTCACTTTTACGAAGATTAACAATCAAATTTGATTGTGACAATCTATCAAAAGTATCATATAAATGTGTTAAATGTTCTTCCCAGCTATCACTACATACAATAAGATCATCAATATAAGCATAACAACAGTCTAAATCTTTTATAACATTATTGATCATTCTTTGAAATGTAGCTGGAGCACTTTTCATGCCAAACTGCATTACAGTATATTGAAATAAGCCATCTAGTGTGACAAAAGCTGACATTTCTAGAGCTCTCTGTGTCAATGGGACTTGCCAGTAACCTTTCAATAAATCAAATTTGCTCACAAATTTTGCTTGTCCAATGTTATCAATGCAATCGACTATCCTTGGAATCGGATAGGAATCAGATTTTGAAACAGAATTTACTTTTCTGAAATCCGTTACGAAACGAAAGGTTTTATCTGGTTTGGGCACAAGTAGACAAGGAGAGCTCCATTCACTGTTACTTGGCCCCATCATATCACTGCCAAACATATATTTAATTTCTTGTCTCATAAATTCAAGTTTGAGTGGATTGAGCCGGTAAGGATGTTGCTTAATTGGAGAAGCATCACCTACATCGACATCATGACAAACGGCAGTGGTTTTGTTTGGCACATCTGGAAAAAGATTTTTAAAAGAAAATACCAAAGCTTTTAATTTTTCTCTATGATCAAAAGACAGATGTGCAAGTTTTGAATCTAAATTTGACAAAATTTCTGAATTTTTCAATCTTACTGTCTCTTCCATAGTTTTAGAACTAAAAAGTGGTTCAATTACATCTGGCTTGTCATGATTTTTCTCCAATTTAACCATGGCTAAAGTGGCAACTGGTTTACTCTCACCTTTATTAGTATGCTCAAAATATGGTTTTAACATAGTAATGTGACACACTCTTTTTTCTTTACGCCGACCTAGTGTTTTTCCAATATAATTCAATTCATTAATTTTACTCTCTATGGTATAAGGACCACAATATGTAGCTTGTAATGGATGTTTAGGGACTGGCAAAAATACAAGTACCTTATCACCAGGCTCAAAAAATCTGTCCCTGGCATCTTTATCATACTATATTTTCATCTTATTCTGAACAGTTTTTAAATTGTTCTGAGCAATTTGACATGCAGTATACAATTTTCCTTTAAATCTAGATACATAGTCTAGAAGATTCAAGTCAGTGTGTTCAGTAAGCCACTTTTCCTTTATCAATGTTAAAGGTCCCCTTACAGTATGACCAAATACCAACTCAAAGTGACTAAAACGAAAGGATTCTTGAACAGCCTCTCGGACCGCAAAAAGTAAAAAGTGAACACCATCATCCCAATCCCTGTCAAATTGAAGACAAAAAGTTCTGATCATGTTCTTCAATGTTTGATGAAAACGTTCTAAGGCACCTTGAGATTCCGGATGATAAGGACTTGACCTATACTGAGCAATCCCTAACTGGTACACGACTTGCTGAAATAAATCTGACATGAAATTTGAACCCTGGTCGGACTGTATAGACTTTGGAAGTCCTACTAGCGTGAAAAATTTGATCAGAGCTTTGACAATAGAAGGTGTCTTGATATTCCTTAACGGAATAGCCTCAGGAAAGCGAGTGGAGGTACACATGATTGTCAATAAATACGCATTTCCAGTCTTGGTCTACGGTAAAGGTATAACGCAATCAATGAGTACGGCTGAAAGGTTCTTCAAAGGTTGGAATAGGCAGAAGTGGTGCTGGTGGTATTTTCTGGTTAGGCTTACCAACAACCTGGCATATATGGCATGATTTACAATATACTGCGACATCATTTCTAAGTCTTGGCCAGTAGAAATGCTGCAAGATCTTAAGACATGTCTTCCTTATACCTAAGTGTCTAGCCAAGGGGGTGTCATGAGCAAGACCAATAATTTCTTGCCTATAGACTTTAAGCACCACCACTTGGTATACCATTCTCCATTCCTCCTCTGGGGTAGCATCAGGGGGTCTCCACTTTCTCATTAAAATGCCGTCTTGATGATAATAGCATTCTGCAACTTTGTCTGCTTCCTCCTGTGGTTGAGCCCTCTTGCGGAGCTGAAGAACCCCAGGGTCTTTACCTTGTTCTTCGGCAAATTTCCATCGGCCTTATGAATGGCTGTTTACGTCTGGCCATGGCATAATTACATTCTTACTAATACTAGGTGGTCCTATGACGGCCTTCTCTGAGCTACCGGGACCTTCAATGTCGGCTAGAAAGGTGTCCTGTAATCAAACTAGTCTTCTTGCAAATCCTCATTTTGTTGTTTTTTAGCCATCGCCCTGGTAACGACATAAGCTGAATACACTTCAGCATCATCTTCAGGTGATTTAACATCCACCACCGGTTCACTGGTAACAATTGGTTCAGCAACCACTTTGTTCCTAGCTAGATCATTTCCTAGCAATAATAAAACACCCTCAACAGGGAGATTAGGACGAACACCTACAACAACTGGTCCAGTTATCAAATCTGACTTCAGATAAATACGATGGAGGGGAACATCTATACAACCAAGTTTGTAACAAAACGGAGGCACCATCAGAAGTCTCCTCGGACAAAGGCAACACACCTTCTAACAATAAAGTCTGAGAAGCTCCAGTGTCCTGTAAACTCTTAATAGGCTGAGGAGCAGTATTATCAACAATAGAAACAAACCCATCAGACATAAAAGGTTTATAATCCGACATGTAATCACAAAAACTGGACTTAAAGCCTGACTCGCAGGATATTCCAACGTATTGGTAACACGGGGTGTCGTACAAGCACTGGTCTTGGGCTTATTATCTCTTTCATTCTTCTTCTGGAGTCTGAAACAATCAGCCATCAGGTGACCATTCTTCTTACAATAAGCACAAGTCAGTGACTTCTTCCCAAAAGTACAAAATTTTGGACTAGACATATTATAACTAGACTGACTCTTATTCTGTGCAACAGGCTTACTATCAGTACGCTCAGTGCTTTGATTGTTGTAATTTCCATTCGAAGTATTAAAATTTTAACCTTTGAAACTTCTTTTATGTAAAAGGGTAAAATTATCGGAGATAACAGCTGCATCTTGTAATGTCTCAACAGTTTTGTCATCTAAATGTGTTTTTAAGTCTAAATGAACACACTGCTTGAACTCTTCCAATAACATCAATTGTCTTAAATTTTCAAAATATTTATCTATTTTCTTTGACGTAAGCCATTTATCAAATAGATCTTCTTTTTCCCTAGCAAATTCAACATAGGTGTGTGAATCAAACTTTTTATAAGATCTAAATTTCTGTCTATATGCTTCTGGCACTAGCTAATAAGCTTTCAAAACTTCCTTTTTAACCTTGTCATAATCAGAACTATTTTCTGATGAAAGTGCTGGGTAAATTTCAGCGGCCTTGCCCTCAAAAACACTTGGCAGCATTGTAGTCCAAAAAGGCTTCGGCCATTTCAAATTTTGAGCAATTTTCTCAAACTGTGGAAAAAATTTATCAACTGTTTTTTCACAAAATTTGGGAACCAAACGTATGTTTTTTGATGCATCAAAATTAAAATGTTCTGATTTTGATTGGAAATTAGTGTTGCTTTCTTCTTTTGCCATTTCAATTTTCATTTTCTCAATCTCTACCCTTTCCCTCATTTCAAGTTCTGCCTGTTTTAATTTCAATTCATCTTGTTTTAATTTCAATTCATCTTCTCTTTTTTTCTCCATTTCTAACCTTTCTTCTTTTTCTTTTTTCTCCATCTCTAACCTTTCTTCTTTTTCTTTTTTCTCCATCTCTAACCTTTCCTTCATTTCAAGTTCAAGTGTTTTTAATTTGATAGCGTCAACATTTTCGACCTTAAGTTCAAGAGCCTCTTCACCTAAAATTTCTGCGTCAACTAATTTGTCAATTATCAAATTTTTTATAATTTGTTTTCTCATAGATACTCTTATGTCTAATTTCAGATGTTTAGCAAGCAACATTAATTCCTCTTTCTTTAAATTATCAAACCCTTCCAGGTCTGGCGTTTTCAAAAATTTACCAGCATCAAATTGTAGAATTTTGTTGGCTAGTTCTTATAAAAATACTGAAAAAAATTTAATAAGATATTAACGTTATCCCGGACACGAACCCCCAATTTCTGTTACGCCAGAAAAATCGACTTTTAATTGTAGCCAACAAAAGACACAAATCAATAATAAATTTGACAAGATTTATTATACACAAGTTTACAATAAGTATTACATAGAAAGAAATGTCAACTTAACTGTCAAAATATATGTCCAATCTTTTATCTTTTCTTTATCCGGAAATCTTCTCGGAATCCACAGAATATTATATCCAATTGGTCACAATCTAGTATGATGTAGTTTGTAAATAAAAGTGTCAATCCAACTGCTGAGAATGTTGATGTCTATCAATGTGCAAGTCTATCTATGTCCGTGTCTTTAGGCATGCTTATAAATATACTCAAACGGAAACTTCTAGACAACGCTAGACATTTAAATTACGCATCTTTTGTTATGATCATTCTGGAAACGTTATGTAAGTGAAATAGAAAGTTCTAATAATTCCATAAGTATCAATGATTGTTCCAATGATTTCTAAACTGCATAGTTGTAACACAATGTGTTTTATTTTGTACACAATGTAAAAACATATAATAGGCCACACAAAACAAATAAGGCCAACTAAATAAATATAATAGTTACAATATCATAACATTAGCTATAATGATTGTTTTGAGATGAAGAACCTGTTCCGTAGGACTTAGTTTATTGAAATTTTTCAAAACATCATTAGAATTCACATGCTGAACCTCGGCTAAAGCTCTCCATAATTCAACCTGCTTTAACAGTTGTGTCTTGTTCATGTTGTTAACAGATTTTTTTCTAGGGCACAGTCGAAGCTTAGCTTCTTTCAGACTTTCATCAAGTCTACGCTTTCTTTCCTGTCTTATCTTCCTTCGTTTAGCTATTTTTTGTTCTCTCTCTTCTTTATTTTCAAGAAATCGCTTTTTGATTTGTTCTGTTCGTGTTCCTTCTTTTTTACGTTTTTGTGATGCTTTTTTCATTGCTATTTCGCAAACATTCTGAATAGAGAGCTTTGAAGTCTTTAACCACTGTACAGGTTTATCTTGCTTTGCAGATATAAGACTGCTAACATTTACTGGGTTTGAAGATGGAGCTAGTTTCATTTGCCTGAAAAAGAAACATTTCTGAACAGTGTGTTATTGCCAATCAAATTTCACATATTATCATATACAATCAGTTAAGATAGAAATGGCTGAATTTTGTTTACTACTTGATACGAAATCACATGACTCAGCGGATGTTTTATGAAAAGCAGAGAAAGCTTACCCTACCAGTTCACCGGTCCATAATCCCGGTTTAAGTGAAGTCCGGGTCGCTCATTTATTATTTTGTTTTAGTTTTTTCTGTGTTATAATTTTGTTGTTTCGTGTTGTAGGTGTCTGTATGTCCCTGGACTTTCGATTTTGTCTAGCAGAAGAATCTCATGTGAATTCAAATATATAGAGGCTAACATATGTAGTTGAGAAAAAATATGTGAAAAAAAATTGTGTCAAGTGGTAGGACTTGTTTTTTTTCTATTTTTTTTCACTTTTCGAATATTTATGTCATGCATATGTTTAACTCAAAATTCAAAAACCATACCTGTCCAACATTCCAAACATACTCTCGATTCGGTCATTTGTTGCTTCATTAACAGTTCGTGCTGCCATAAGCATATCTTGGGTTGGCTGTGCATACTCTCCACCAGGTAGGTGTTCAACTGCATGATCGTGAAGTTTATCTTTCCCAGCTTTTGCCATCACTGTAATAGACATTTTAAATAATTTTGTGGTAGTTTAATAAAATTCAAAAAGTACAATTCATATTCATTATGTGACTGTATATGTACACAGTTTGATATAAAAAAGAAGATACATTGTATGGTGCAATTGCCAATTATAGGTCACCGTACGGCCTTCAACAATGAGCAAAGCCCATATCGCATTATGCCCCATAGTCAGCTATAAAAGGCCCTGAAATGACAAATGTAAAACAATTCAAACGAGAAAACTAACGGCCTAATAAATACATGTACAAATAAATGAAGGAAAAAAATATATGTAACACAGCAACAAACGACAACCACTGAATCAAAGGCTCCTGACTTGGGACAGGAACATACATACATAATGTGGTACACTCATTAATAATATTGTAAAAATTGATAGCTCTTTTTACCATGTTTTCCCAAAGGGCCAGGTGAGCTAAAACCTGTTATTAAATGAATATTTGAACTTTTATTTTGATTTACATACCTTTCAATGTATCAACAAGGATGCTGTTTTCTGATGTCATCTTGTGAATTTCTGTCATATACGGGATGTAAACTTGCGGTCCTTTTGCGTTTTCCCACAACAAATCATCTCCATTTATAAGTCCGCTTGGATCAATCCTCCATTCCTGTAATTTCGCTATTGTCATTTCATAATAACCATTCATCTCTAAAGGAGACTTTGTAGATTTTGCTTTCTGCATTAAAGGAGAACAAACATAGAAGTACATTAAGGCAAAGACTATTTCCTCTGTCACCGTTGTTGTATTTAAATAACCTTGCTGTACTGAATACTCTAAACGGTTAAGTCCAGGGGTTTCTTTAGCATCTTTTATGTCTTCCAAGTACATTAAAACAATTTCTCGAGCAGAAAGTGTTGGTATTGCATTTTGTAAAAATATTAAATATCGACTTTCTACAATTGGTCGAAACAAATTAGAACCAGAGTTCTGGTCATTACACAATGTATACGCCTTAAAATCTACACCTAGACCGTACTCTTTTCTTGCATGTTCACAAGGAGTTTATTACATTCATAGATGTGTTTTTTAGCACCGTGCATCCCTCTCTTCTTTTTGTCTATCACATAAAGAGCATTTGCACTTGCATCGGTTATAGCTGATGCCATGTTGTTAATTTTGTGAGCAGCACAGGTAAATGTATATAGATTTCCATTGTCTTTTTTTTCCATAATAAGTTTGGAAGCAGCCCGATCAGACATTCTGGCACCAATACGGGATATTGAAAAACTATTCTCATCATTGTCTAACCCTAATTTATTTGCTAATCCACTAAATTCCTCTAACTGATCTTGTAGTTGCTTAACAGTATCATCAGCTTTTCCTGAACTTACTGGACTTACAGTTAAAGTAAAAAATTTAGGATTATTTGGATCGTCATTTGGCAAGAGCTTTACTGCATGTGCACCCCAGTGTATAAGATTTTTTGTCGTTCCGTCAGACTGATGACACAACATTGTTTTTTCTTTAGACAATTCATATGCGGTTATGATTTTTACCAACTCCCCTGCCTCGGAAACCATACGTTGCGCAGTTGATCGACTAGGTAGTTTAAGCTTTGTAGTATCATATTCCGTCATATTTTCCAATACAGTACGTACAACCGACTGGATTGTATTTGCAGAAACACCTTTTGTTAGAAGATCATAATATAATAACCTGACCTCTCCTTTATATTTTCCACCAGATTGTGTTTCTAAATTTTTCATTTCTTCAATTTTCATTTTTTGCATTTCACTATTAAGCTGATTTTGATTTTTGAGGTTTTCAACTATACCATTGTAGTACAGTTTCATTGATTCTGTGTCTGTTTCAAATTGTTTGTATGCTTCGTGCAGTTTAGACTTCAGTCCCGATATATTTTGGTTTATCCTTTGGACTTTCTTTTTGGTACTTTTTAAAAGTTTATTAACCGAATGCAATTTTTGCTCAACTTCTGATGTTTTATTTTCCTTTCCATCTGCAAGATCAAGTGATTCGCTCACAACATTTGATAAACGGCCAATTTCTTTTTTCATCGTCAGTAGCTGCTTTCGTTGATGGTTAGATATCAATTTTAATGATTTCAGCTCTTTTGATTTTTTGGAAAGATCTTGGCTCTTTTTTTTCAATTTATTAATTTGCGAAATTACATTCTCGACAACTCCATTTAACCTTTTTTTCTTTTTGCTTAGTTCAGCTTTCAAATTATCGTTTTGCAACTTAATTGAATTTATTTTGGCACTATGTGACTTTAAAATTGTTGCCTGTTTTGATACATTCTTCGCTAAATGTCTGTTTCTTTGTACAATTCTTGCATAATCAACACTACATGTATCATTGGACGTCACTTTAATGTTTACACAGTAACAGGAAGAAGATGTGTCTGTTGTAGCTTTAGTAATTTCATTTTGAAACGATTCTTTCTTTTCTTCCGGCAGAACAAGTTTGTCATTTAGAAAACTTATAAGTTTTTCTTTAACTTTTGTATCATTTCTGGCATTGAAGCATTTTTGCAATTCCTTAATTTTTTTTTGTCTTCTGTTAAAGAGCGCCCATATAGCTTTTCCATTCAATGCAGTTTTTGTAAAAGTGAGAAAGCCAAACAGTTGCAATGTCAATCCATTTGTCAAATGAGGAACTTCCTTTCTTAACTTTTAAATTGTAAATTTCAAAATTCTTTCCTGTATGTATTAAACATATGAATTGTCCAGTAGTTAGGTTTGAGAAGTAATAGAATGAGCCGTCTGACGCAGTGTTACTGAGGTCATATAAATTCTCTGGATGCTTAATTGGCCAGTTCGGGATCGGATCTTCAGAGTCTTCAAGTGTAAGGCTGGTTAAGGTGAAAACCAGATGGGAGTAAACTGAAAGAAAATAGATAAAAAATATAAAAAGTCAATTGTTCATGAACAATTGAAAGGTCTTTCCTTTTTCTTTTATTGATAGCCTTCTTAGTTCAAAAATATATGGTTCTTAAGGACTTTTATGTTCATAACAAGTGGTTGTTAAGGACAAAAATCATTCCTAAGGATAAAAATCATTCCTAAGGATAAAAATATTACTTCCAGTATTAAAAATGTCATATGTACTATTCATAGTCTTTCAAGTTAAAAAAAATAAGTAATTGCTAAGGACTTATATGTCGTTGCTAGGGAAAAAAAGTCATTTTCAGTATTAAAAATTTCATATTTTAATTATTCATAGCCTTCTAAGTTCAAAAATATATGGTTACTAAGGTGTTTTATGTCATTGATAGGGACTTTGACCTCTGATATTGACCTAAATTTATAGATCTTATTATGCTGAACATTTTTGCAATTCAAATTTTCTTTCTATCTCTGACCTCTTTTGAGTTATAGGCAAAAAATCTTCATTTCGGACCCGAAAAATAGTTTTGGGGCCCTAGGTCCATAACAGTTGGTCCTATAATTTGAACTCACATAACAAATGTAGATCTCGCCAAGACACACATTTTCTCCGTTACATTTTATCAGCCATCTTTTACGGTTATTGGGTAAATCCGATAACAAGCTTAGGTCAAAATCTAGGTCATGACCTTGACCTTTGACCTGAGGTCAATTTTCATGGTCACGTAAATTGATGATCATTGGTGAAGATCCTAGGTGACTACAACTTACGGTTTCTGAGTTTTAGTGGCCAACCGACATTGGTTAATTTTCAAAGGGCATAACTCTACCAATGAGTCGTTGAATCTTTTCGATCCATGTAACGAAGAACCAGGGTCTGCTCCTGAACAAATTCCACCCTTCGTTTTTTTTCTACCTATTATGGTTATGGAGTTAGAATGATAACAAGGTTTTCGGTGTAAGGGGAGATAGCCGCTATAAAGGAAATGATACGCGGTCGTGCCCTCACCACAAGATAGCTTTTGGTCAACCGATACCAGATACCTAATATCATTTTAACATGTCGCGTACTTTTTTTGGGAAATGTCGTTAAAGTTTGGCGGGAAGAATAATAATAATAATAATCATAATAATAATCAGAAGAAATACAGTAAGGTCTTTCCTTATAGAAAAGGAAAGACCTTAATAAAGAATAGTCATAAAAACTGCATGCTATATTTTATTTCAGGAGAGATTGGTATTCTAGGATAAATCGTTCATAATCTTTCATTGAAAATACACATGTACATGTCGGTACATGAAAAGTCAGGCCAAAATAAATAGTGTTTCCTATTTCACTTGAAAAAAAATTTGGTAGGGTAGGTAGGCAAAACATTTTAATATATTTTCTGAACTGGATGGGTGAAGATTGATCAGTTGTATGGAATAGTTAATTGTTTACTAGGTTAAGATAGAACATTGTTTTTTTATTCAGCCACTGTCAACTTCAAGTAAACCTGAACCTCCCCCTTTTTCCTCCATGATTTCAAACATTTATTATTTTCAAAGAACACACTTTTATTGATTGAAATTGTAACTCATGAGGGAACTTGTGGCTAATCTATGTAACCTTGTATCAAAATAAAGCGAAATATGCAATGTCGAATATAAATTTTCATTGCGATTGTCAACTTCCGGTTTCCATTTTCGGAAAATTCACTGACCCCTTCGCGACTAAATTGACTCGTGCAACTTCAATTTTTGTCCAATCTTATAATGTTATAATCATTTTCTTCGGGAATAATAATAACTTTCATCTGTGAACGCACTAAGATGTGCTGTCTGTTGTAAGTCGGCAAATCATAAAAAACTTACTAGCTCTGAACCCCATGATCGAATTTTCTGGTGCGACATCCCAAACAATCCTGATACCGCATTCTTCCCGTTAAACCCGTTTTCATTGGTCGAAATGCAAAAGGCTCGCCGCACAGCGCCAATGAAAAATATCGTTTTAAAACAAAAGCGTAAGCACCCGCTTAGGATTAATATAGATTAATCTATAATTAAACCGTAATCGACGAGACGCTAATCGATCGATAACCGGGACGCTCTGCATCTGCAACTTCATCACCTCATAACTTTTTTTTACTTTTTTACCAATTTTGATGAAATTTTGCAGACAAAAAGAATAAATACTGTATAAGACAATGTATTTTTTTACGAAAATCGATAAAAGTTTAAAAAAAATACAATGAGTAGAAGTTCACTTTAAAACTACCGCTCCCAGATTCCATATAAATATTTACATTGTTTTGTGGATGGGCCTCACTATCTTGGATTAAGACTGAATATTCATTTTCACGTTTTTGAAATTAAAATTTCTACAAGCATTTCAAAATCTTGATTTAGTAGAATCATAATAGTTTATGCAAATGAGGCAGGGTCCGCCTGACCCTCTTAACAAAGCCACATGCATCTTAGAAGAAGGGCGAAAGACATCAAAGGGACATTTAATATCATAAGTTGAAAATAAACTGCAAACGCCATGGCACAAAAGTAATGGACAAAAAGACAAACAGCAGTTTATACTACATAGAAAACTAAAGACTAAGCAGCACAATCCTCACCAAAAACTGGGGTTGATCTCATGATCAGGTGCTCCGGAAGAATAAGTGATTCTGCTCCACTAGTTTATTTTTATATGTTTATATAAAACAATATAGGGTGAACTATATCTTATATAAACTAAATTTGCATGTTCAAATCCAGGAAACTTTGATTCGATGATTGCCCTTTTTTGCTGTATGTCATATTTGTTTTTGGTAATAAATCAGGTCGTTGATTTTCTCTTTTAAAGTGTTCACAAAAAAATCTAAATAATAGCTATACATGGGTATGTGAATTTAAATGTCGAGGGTACTAATATATTTAAAAACTGTCTTACCCTATCCAGGGATAGATAATACATTTTCAGATACATATACTACAAGCAATGGTTTAACACAAATAGGAATAAGTAAGGTGCTGTTTCTGTGACATTTTTCATGTCGTACTCTTTATTCTTTTTATGTATTCACTAAATGAATTTCTATCCTGTTTCTGCGCCAAAAATATGTGTGTCCTTCGCAGGAAATATCTGAGGGCTTCTCTATTGTAGTTTTTAATAAATGGATTACATTAATATAGTTTTGAGGGAAAAGGTAAAGGGGAAGTTGTTTTGTGTTGAAAGTTGTTAATTAGCTTGGACAAATTTTGAAATTCTCAATTTTTTTAAAGTAAATTATTTGTTGCAGATGCTTATGAACAACTTTGATTACGTCAGATATTAATTTGACCCAGAACAGGTTTTCGAAGAGGGGTCCAAAAAAAATATAAAAAGTCTAACCTTGTGCAGATAACAAAACATTTTCTGATATACAAATTCCAAGCAATATTTTTACACAAAAACAAAGCAAAAAAAAAAAAAAAAAAAAAAATGGTCAGGCTTTTGTATCCAGGATTTCGGTTTCTTGACATTCAGACTTATTTTGTTTCCTATCTGGTTTGGTCCTTCTACCTTTTGATTTAATTGTTATTTATTCATTTTATTCTGTTTTGTTTTTTGTTTCTGAAAAAAATTGTTTTTTGTTTCAAGCCAGGTCAAAAAGATATTTGATTTGTGATATCGAACAGTTTTTTAGCTTTTGAAACACATCCCCTTCCAACAAGCACTTTTGATATGGGATTAATCTCCTGGTATATTGTTTATGTACTGCTTCTATTCAGACACATTGAAAGTTATCGCCTTCATTTGTTTTTCAAAATGTTTGTGAATTTTCAGGACAATCTGTTCAAAGTGATACGGAACATGAGTTATTTCCCTTTTTGTGTTTGACAGAGACTGTTTGTCAGTTTATCTCATTGATACCTAAATATGTTAGACATTTATTTCAAGACACATAATAATTCTAGAATATAGGTACCATTGGTTTCATCATCAGTCTCATTTAGCGTAGTAACCACCAGATATATGGCTTCTTCAGAGAGAAACGTCTGGTGTGTGTTGTAAAACTCTCTATCACCTGCAAAGTCCCATATAATTAAGGAAGCATACTCCTCATCATCCATATCTTTTGCAGAAACAAAATTGTTTCGGAGATCTATATTATGTTGGTTATTAGTTCCATTTGAAGACTCCTGCTTTCTTGCAATTTCATTCATTTTGGTCAGGTCCTGAATATTTCTGCTTTAAACATAATCTGTTGCTTCTTTAACTATATTCAGTTCATGTGTATCTAGACAAACTTCAGCTTTGTGATCGCGCTCTTCATTGAAAACTAAAATACATCGTAAAAGAGAAAAGAATCAATTGGTACTCAGATCAAGTTTCTACTCGGCTCGAAAAAGGTGTACAAATTGAAAAAAAATGAATGTTGGCCTTTGGATTAATGACTGACATCAAACCTATACACCCTAACACGCAATTACATGCCTTTGATGTTTAATTCACGGATAATGCTTTATTAATTAATGGATTTTTTCCAATTACAAAATCACTAGACAGTTTTCTGAATCCTTAGTTCACTAAAGTGTACAAAAAAATTGGATTATCTTTTGAAAAATTTTATTAAGGAGTTACAATTAAAACAGTAAATTAAATGTTGTCAGCATTTCCGTCAATCTCATGCATATGTCCAATGTAAAATGCCTGTCTTCATAATGTAAATATATAAGTATTTTGAATTGTTCCTTCTACTGCTAAATTTTTGTTGGGATTCTAATTTTAATTTTGTTGACAATTCGATCTCATCCATGAAAATAAATAAAACTTAATCCCAAAAGAAATTTTCGGCATTATATTTTGAAAATAGATCTTGTATTGGCAGGGTTTCAATTATGAATTAAACTTATAGACAACAAGAGGCTGTCCGAGTGAGAGGAAACCTGATTTTTTAACATTTATTTTCAATATCACAAGGACCATGACATTTTAAACGGTTAAAGTGGAAATCATCAATATTAAACTTGACCTCCATTTTTTCAACAGTAACAGCACATTCAAATTTGAAAAGCTTTGGTTGAATGGTCCATGAGTTAAAGCACAGACACGACTGGAAACACCATTTTTCAATCTTTCAAGAACCATAACTCCTGAATGGTGCAAGTGAAAATCTTCAATATCGAGCTTGACCTCCATTTTGTCATCAGTAACAACATATCAAAATTTTAAAAGCTTTGGTTGAACGGTTCATGAGTAAATGCACAGACACTGTTTGGCAACCGCCCGCCGTACATCCCCATATCAATAACCGATTTTTCCTTCGGAAATCCGGTTAATATAAAAATCGACACACAATTTGGTATTTGTACTTATGTACCAGTTGCAGTTCAAAAATCCCGGCACTTCAACATAGCAGGCCTTTATTTCAGGTCCCACCTATTATATTTATTATCAATTCTGAACTTAACAGCTACATGGTTTACTGTCATCAGTTATCTTTTACATATACCATGTATACAGCACAGACAACGACAGACGTCTGTTTTCTTTTTAGCATCGTGTTGTCCCTCATTGGTGTATACATTTTTTTGCGTATTTCAATTCATCTCTAACAATTTTATTTGACTGTAATATGATATATGTCTTGACATTTTGTAAAATCAGTTGCCGCATATTAAATTTCGAAATATATTTCCCTCATATGCACCGCTCTGATTCCTTTTCCGAATAAGGCTATACGGTTCGTCTTTTGTTGCTTTTATCAGGTCTTCAAACTCTTTACTAGATATCAATATTTAATTTTTCAATATCAAGATGGTTGAATTGACAAAATTCACGTAAAATATTGTGTCCATATACTGATAATGTGCTTTTAACCTTGTGGTTTAAGCTGATACATTTACGGTTCCTATGTTGTGAAAGATTAAGGCTGAGCAGTCACACGCATGTTTAACCAAGCCACATTTGTGACATGCATCAAGTCAATCTGTAATTAAGTAGTTAGTCATTGCAGTCCGCTATGTATACATAAACAAGGAGATGAGGTGTGATTGCCAATGAAATAGCTATCCACCAAAGATCAAATAAACTGGATATAAGAAATTATAGGCCACCGTTTTGTTCCTTAAAAAGTTTGACATTGTGGATTTTTTAAACTTAATTTACAGTATTGATGTTTGCTTATTGTTGAAGGCTGTATAAAAACCTACAGTTGCTTACATCGTCGACCTTTTCGTTAGGTGGATATTTATTTCACATAATTGGTAATCAAATAGATAGAAGAAGATGTCGTATGAGTGCCAATGAGACAACTCTCCATCCAGCTCACAATATGTACAAGTAAACCATTATAGGTCAAAGTACGGTCTTCAACACGGAACCTTGGCTCACACCGAACAGCAAGCTATAAAGGGCCCCAAAAATAACTAGTGCAAAACCATTCAAACGGGAAAACCAACGGTCTAATCTACATAAAAAACGAAAAATACTCTAGATAGACATACCGTATAGCGGGTTATTTTGGCGGGTGTAAAATTTCGCGATTTAGGGGCAACAAAGTATACGAAAAATTTTGGCGGTTTTTATTTTGGCGGATTCTTTAATCCCAATTAAATATTTTGACGAATACTGAAATGCTTGAAGTTAAAAAGTTGTAAAAAATTGACAAACAAGTGTTAAATGATTGTTTTACCTTCATGACGTCTTATTTATTGATTATATTTTGATACAGTTAATCAATAGAATACCGGTACTTAGATATTTGTCACAGGTGTACAACCATCTTGTAAATCTTACGGTTGATTAGTTACAAAATTGACCGGACCTTTGATTTACTAATTAGGTTATTAAATTATCAAGAGTGACTTGCAACTCTTACATAATTTGACACTAATTAATAAGGGTAAATACCTGACAGAGTACCTAACACTTTAATATAATTTTACACTATTAAACTAATTAACACCCTTTGGCATTTATGTCGTTTAACTAACATAAACCGTTATTGGCCCCGTCGACCGGGAAAAAAAATAGATTGTTTCCAAAACACCTTAGCTATTAGAAAGAACCGAATGTATGCATTAATGTTCGCGGAATTTATTTTCGCGATTTTCCCTCATCCGCCAAAATAAGCGAAAATAAACACCCCGCAAAAATAAATAGCTATACGGTAAGACGATATGGTATTAGTGCCAATGAGACAACTCTCCATCAAAGTCAACATTTATAAAAGTAAACTATTATAGGTCAAAGTACGGTCTTCAAAACGGAGCCTTGGCTCACACCGAAAAGCAAGATATAAAGGGCCCCAAAAATGACTAGTGTAAAACCATTCAAACGGGAAAACCAACGGTCTAATCTATATATAAAAAAAAAAACTAGAAACGAGAAACACTTATGAACCACATCAGCAAACGACAACTACTGAACATCGGATTCCTGACTTAGGACAGGTGCAAACAATTGCAGCGGGTTTAAACGTTTTAATGGTACCAAAGCTTTACCCTTATCTGAAACAATAGTGTAACATCAGAACATAGAAAGACACACTATACAATATCAATTGAAATGGCTTAACTCAATCAAAAGACATATTAACACCAGTGAACATACACTGAACAAATAAATGTGATCTATGATACAATGTAAATACAAAATAAAGAGTATATATGTCAACATTTCCAATACCTTTTTTATGCTGGAGCTTAACTTATTCTTTTATTTGATAGTGTTGAGGTTTAGTTTATATATAATGTTTTTCTCATAGGTAATTTCGCCTTTTTTTCTTAAAGTCACAAGTAGAATGTTAATGATGAACGAATAAGAAAATGTAAGCCAGTAAACTTTCTAAAGTGTATATGTCAACAGTTTCAATGCCTTGTTTATGCAGGAGTTTAATTTTATAGTGTTGAGGTTTACTCTATATATAATGTTTTTTTCTAGTTGGAAAAGTTGAAAATATGAGGCAGCAGTTCATGAAGTTAACCGATGTTAAAAGCTCATCAACTTTTTGAAAATACAAACCCTTAGAACATGCCAATTGTAATCGACGTCCAAACAGAGGAAGACGGTTTTTGACAGAGAATTTGTATCCGGTTATGAATGCATCACCCGCCTTGTGAACCCGAACTTCTGTCAACATTTGAAGTTTATCAATAGAACAAAACTGGTATACTTTACATATCTGACAGCTGTTCTGTTTTCATATGATTTACAATTCCATACCATGTTAATATTTATATCATGAGTTCTGACACAAAATAATCGTACTGGTTTACCATCCTGATGATTACAGAAAAAATGAATACATATATATACATTACGTAACGACGAATGAGATATAGCTGAAATATATTGATGCCATACGATGGGTCAGATGATATGTTTCAACTGAAAAATACCAATTGTTAGTTGAACTTCAATTGACAAATATGTTGGCAATAAAAAAAATCTTGCAAATTCTTAACTATATTGTTTTCTATGTATTAGGAGGGGTCAATATGGTTGATAAGCTCGGAAAGCTTTTTAAACCGTATGCTTTTCTTATGTCTGTTTGTTTATATTACAAAATACTAGTTATGTTTCCAATATTTTGTGTTAAAGGCAGAAGATAATAATCGCAAGGGTTTTAAGCTTGAAGGGATGATTTTTATAGTTCAGAACATCTTTAAATCATTTCCGGCCTTTAATTGTTTCCTGCAGAACCTGGGGGAATCGACGCCATAATGGTTCATAAATAAATTGTTGTTGATATCTACTTGTTTTTCTTTAGTATATATTTATATATTCTTCTGTTATTACTTGCAGAACATGAGAGAATCATCCTCATAATGGTTCTTAAATAAAATTTTGTGGAAGTTTATGTGCTTTTTATTTAGTATATATTTATTCATTCTTCTGTTATTTATTGCAGAATATGAGGTAATCAACCTCATAATGGTTCATCAATAAATAGTTGTGAAAGTCTATGTGCTTTTTCTTTAGTATACTAGTAAGTGGTTGTTAAAGTTAGTGGCGTGCTGGTTTGTATTTTGATAATATGTGTGTCTTGATAGCATAACACAGCAAATCACAATTCTAAAAATAATGTTCTATTATTCGACGAAGTTCTCTCTACTTTGATTAGAATACCTACATATATTCCTACCATAATGCAAAGGGTCAGTTTTATGTACTCATGTATTTCAAAGAATTATTTACCTCTTTGGCTTAATTTAACTTTATTGCATACGGATTTGTCATGTTTAATTAATTAATCTGATACACTGCTAAACACATATATTCATCAATAATCAAATTAAAATTATATCTCTTATCAAATATACAATACTATACTTTAAAATGAATTACTTAGTAGATTATTTAACTTATTTTAATTACTACTTAGCATGCCACACGAATTACTTAACGTTACTTAACTGATATGTTTTACTGAAATTAAGCTATAACCAAATGTTTAAGTAAAACACAAATTAATTATATTCAGAAAAATATTCAAATTGCTTAAATGATGCAAAACCATTACTAGAATTATTTCTGATTACTAGATAACTACTACTTATGTGCTTAGAGATGATAATAATTTAACTTCATATATCTGAGGTAAACTATTTTGAAAATTTGAAAATAATTGAAATATGTTCACTATGATAACTAAAAAGTATAACAAAAAATATCAAACTCCAAGGCAACTTCAAAAGGGAAGTAAAAAATAAAATAAAAAAAAAAAAAAAAAAAAAATACGATATTACCCAACAGAACTTGTGAAAAACAACTGCTATATTCCTGACTTGGTACAGGCATTTTCCAAAGAAAACGGGAAAACGTAGGGTTAACCCTGGTTTTATTGCTTGCTAAATCTCCTTAGTTAAAAAATGATATAACAACCAATTACAAATAGCCAGCTATTTTTTTCAACTCTATGTAATGTTCCTTTCAAAAATGTCTGTGTTCAAGTTACTTTATTAAGTACATTGTAACCTATACAGTAATAAACCATTCCTGAAATCTGATATTTTGCTGCATTACATAAGCGATCATACTTTGTATTCATATCACTAATTAAAAAAAAAAAAAAAAAAAAAAATATATTTATTCAAGTTCATGCTTCCAAAGCGCATGTCTTGTGTTCCCTTCAAAGTCAAATATTTGAAAGCCAGGGATGTATAGGACATGAAACCTGAAGACGTCATTGAAAGCTCTCGATAATATCAAAACATTTCTAAATAATTGTAGAACATATTACACAGATAATTAGGGATAATGCGGTACTCTTTCCTTTACGTGCTATGTTTTGTCTCTTTATCGGTACTGCTTTTTGAGGTTATAGTGTGCTCATGTAATAAGTGATGAAAACAAAAACAAAATTAAAAGAGGTCAATACAAAATAAATAGAGATATTTGAAACGGACAATAACATTGGAAAATCGGATAAATGTGCACATTTCAGTACTTTTGATCTAAATACAGATCTGTGGTCTATATATGCAATAAAAGAGTCGCGTTCATGTTTGAAAGATATGAAATTATTGCACTAATGAACAGTACCACTGTATCTTTGTGTCTTCCATCATTTGTCATACACGACGTTTATAATCCTTACACTGAAGTGACAGTTCCACTATATTTTATTCTCCTTCAATAAATTCTGTCAATAACCGTTACACTAAAAATAATCAGCAATGCATGTCAGTAAAATGTCTACTGTTTTGTCATGTCCTTTATTTGAGGCCACACATAATAGTAATGCTAGATAATCCCCATCAATGTCCCACTGAGAGAAAATAGCATTGTATTTCAGTAACATTTCCACTGTGTTGTCATGTCCTTCTATACAGGCCACATACAATAAAAATACCCCATCAATGTCATGCGAAGGGAATTTCGAATTGTTTTGGAGTAAAAATTCCAATGTTTCTGTATGCCCTTCCTCGCAGGCCACAAACAATGGAGAATCACCATCACTGTAACACTCGGAGACGTCAGCACCGTTCTGTAGTAACAGTTTTACTATATCTGTACGTCCTCTTTGACAAGCCACATACAGTGGAGAATATTTATAAATGTTACACTGAGAGACATCAGCCTTATTCTGCAGTAACAGTTCTACTATATCTTTATGACCTCTATCACAGGCAACAAACAATGGGGACTCTTCATCATCATTACATAGAATAACATCAGCATTGTTCTTAAGTAATAGTTTCACTATATCTGTGTGTCCTCCTTTACAGGCCACAAAAAGTGGAGACTCTCCATAGCAATTACACTGATATACATCAGCCTTCCCCTGCAGTAGTTGTTTCACACTATCTGTATGTCCTCTTTTACATGCCACAAACAATGAAGACTCCCGATCCTCATTACACCGGGAGACTTCTGCATTGTGTTTTAATAACAGCTTAACTACATCTGAATGTCCTCTCTCTGATGCCATATATAAAGCTGACCTACCTTTTCTACTTCCGTATGAATCGCACTTATTCACATCACAGTTAATATCAACAATAAGAAACTTGGCAATTTCAAAGTAGCCACCTGCTGCTGCTTCAATTAAAGGTGTTGTAGTAAAGGTTGACATTAACCTATACATGTTTTGTTCATCGTCTTTTGTTATTACGCCTACTACTACTTCAAGCTTATTAAGTAATGCTTTTGCATCATCATTCTGTAAAAAAAAACTTATTAACTTCTCGATGAATGAATGAAATATTAACTGTGAATTATGGAATGTACTTGTAATGACATGCTGCTTTAAGTCACGTAACAATCTTTCAAAATATTTTTTTTCTTGGTCTTTGGAAATTGCTATTAAGTCATCATTTGTTTGAACTTCCGTTACAGATTCGAAAATAAAATGATCCCTAATAAATACAGAAGGGGTATATTTGATAAAACATTCTGTAAGTTGCTGCCCACATATAATAGCTGCCATTTTATAGATTTTGTCATGTATCATTCTATACTCTGTACCTCTTTGTTTTAAATAGGTTCCATTTAATGTTCTAAAACCGTCTTTTAAATAATTTCTTGATATTTCTTTCCTTAAGTCTATATCAAACTCATTAACTATGTATTCAAGTTTTGCTCTCTTCGTCTCTGGAGCTGATGTTAATTTTAGCCAATCTGTTTTGAATCCACCATCAAATGTGATACACAGAACAATAGCACAGAATTGCAATTTGCTTTCGGAAATTATGCACTGTATGTTCCTTTGAATAATATATACAGGATCTGTAAAAAGTTTCTTGACTTCTTTGTATGTTTTGTTTTTTGACATTTTACAGAGTAATGGAAAAAAGTCAAGATCCCCCACCAATGGCATTAGCGTGTCAATAATATTATCCGGAAGGTATTTTTGCATAATGAACATTCTTTCTTTCGGTAGCAGACACAAATCTGATGATAATATATTGCATTCTTTTTTGGTCAGTAATGTAATAAGTTGAAACTGTGATTCTTTGTATATATGTAGTCTACAGGAAATCAGTAGTTTTGGACCTGATATCTCTGAAGGATTTGTATTCACTGTTTTGTTTTTTTCATTTGAAAATAATTTTTCCAAGTTTTCTGAATAATCTCTCCAGATCTGTAATGTGAGTTTGCTGATTGTTTCCTTTCCGCAAATGTCATCTACAACAAACACTTGTGGTTTATTTCTTTTATAATAGTTTGTTATATCTGATGGTCCTGTAAAAACAGGTATTATCTCATATCCATACCTGTCACGTAAATACAAGGCAGCATGATGTATGTTTGAAGATTTACCACAACCCGAGCTCCCTGTAACAACTATACAGTGATTGGAATGTAAAGATTCAAGTATGTGATCAGTTGCTCTGGTTTCAACAAACGTATTTTTATCTTGCTCCCAGTCCGATATTTCTTGTTCATGTTGAGCTGCAAATACAAAAAAATGACAACCACTTATTCATCATTAATCTGGAAAACAAAATGAGGACATTATTAAAAAGGTTATTGCCAAAATGCTTTTAACTAGACAAGACTGGTAACGGATCACAACTGAATAAAACACTTAATTTCTTTTGACATCCATGTCATACTATATTTATAAAAAAAAGATGATTTATCAACAAATGCAATATAATAACTACTCTGTTAACATGCCAACCACATTATTATTAGAAAAGTTATATTTAAACAAATCTTGAACCATGATAGTATCTTAATGTAAACTTAAAAAAACTAAATTCTATTATCTGCAAAATATGGAAAATAGATTAAAATATTTTCATAGTTACTCTCTGGCAATTGTCATTTAATCATAAACATGTTTGTGTTATAAAGTTTTGTCCCCAAGGGTGACTGGGGGAATAGAAATATGGTCACTACAGGTCTTCTGTACCGACCGGCAGTAGAACCCTTGCCAAAGTGGGGCATCCGTTTGGCTGTGCGGGATGTACAAGTACGCAGCCACGTCCGGTCAGAATGGAGACGCTAAATCCGATGCCTCGTGTAGAAAGAGTGCCACGCTCTCTGTACGTTAAGAACCCTTGCAACAAACTCTTTGAGGGATCCGTAGGTGACCTGTTGCAAGGCAAAATTTCTGTTCCTATCCAATTTACCCTCATTTTCCAGTGGCAGTCTAAATTTCCCCGACTTTCTTTCCGGGCGGCCTACATTACAGGACCTACCTATTGTATTTATTGTTAATTTGTTCTCGTCCTGAATATGCATGAAATATTTGCCACTGGAGTTTAAGCAACCAACAATCAGTCAATCATGTTATAAAGTTTTGTAAAAAGTCAAACAGTATTTAAAATGTCATTGATATATAACAGTTCAACGTTAGACAACATCTCAATGTTTACTGCAAAAAATGCAGTCCATATACGTGATATATCCGCAAAATACGGAAACCAAAAACAAAGATGAGGAAAAATTTGCTCTGAATACTGTCTTTTGATTATAAACATGATAAAGAAAAACTTCTATTCCACTTCTATTTAATTCTATCTTGTATTTATACAATAAAAAATATTTTCATTATGTTGCTCTGGATACGGTCTTTAAAATCGTTAAAGAAATCTTATTGTATTAGTAACTGCGAGTTCTCCCAGGCCAGTACTTTATGGCTTAAGTCTTAAAGGTAGTGGTAATTTGTGTTCTTATTGTCAATATGGTAACACTTGCTCTTTAAGGAGTAAATTCAGTAAAAAATATACTTCATCAGGTACCGCCCATTTAAGAGAGAGCTTTCTATATAAAACTGAAGAAGTTATGTGCTCTTCGCGTCTGGCGCAGGTACTAAATTTTAATCCTGGTATCTGTGATGAGTTTATTTTCTGATTTTTAGATAATGTATGTAATAAATATTTTTTGATAGATGGATCAAAATAGAGTTGAAAAAAGAAAATAAAAAAATGAATGCTGAATGCATTAAATGTTTTTTTCTCAGGGTTGAAAAGTAATGGGGTCTTTATATGAATTAAGTGCGAATCCGCAGTGTTTGTAAACAAGGCCATTTGAATGGGCAAAAAATGCCGCATTACCCTATGTTTTTGTTGTTGCAAAAGATGGGGCTACATTTGTAATTTATTGTATGATATATGAAAGGTTCTGATTTCTAAAGCTAAATCTATTTGCATAACAGTCGATGAGGGCTTTTTTGCTGAATTTATCCCTTCAACTGATTTTAATAGCTCTTATATTGTACTGAAACATCACTGTCCTCGGTTTAGGGAAGGGTTAGACGCCAGCAACCATGTTTTATCTTGCAAGAGTATGTATGTACCTCTCCCAAATCAGTTCAGCCCGTTAATCAGCTGTAGTAATTTGTTGCTGTATATCACATTTGTATTTTGTTTATTGTATTGTACGTACATTTGACATTTAGTTTCCTCCTTTGAATTTTCTAATATTTGTCATGTTAAGATTACTATGCGGTATGGGTTTTGCTCATTGTTCATTGTCGTATGATGGCATATAGATACTAACGTCTACGTCACTTAATATCCGGTGGACAGTTGTGTCATTGGTAATTACACTTTATTATTTTTCAAAATTGGTTAAATGACATGAAAGTTTGACAATTTTTTGTAACTTAAAGTTAACTGCAAATTATGAAGTTCAATTATTAGCAAAATAGGACAAAATGAAAATATTTTTTTTTTCTAAATGTTGTCCTGAATACTGTCTTTTGGTCACAATAAATCCTTTCTTTCATCTTATGTCAACATTATCTATGGTAGTTTGAACCTAACAAACACTTCCTTTATATACCTTTATAGAGTTATTTTCTTTTAGAACAATAGGTCATTCTTTTGAAGAATCAACCGGGGCGATACCAAGTTTCAATGCAATATGCTTCAAGGCATAAAATAATGACCTGTGTCAGGTCATTATTTTCCATGGTTAGAATGCAAATTATAATTTACTTAAACATTTAATTTGATTGATAGTTATCGCGTGTTGTTGCAATTGGAGGGTTTACGTTTGAATGTCCCATCTTTAATAGGTTTAAGGCAGAAACATTCCTTTCCTCCGATTATTAGAATAAAATAACGACAAATCGTCATTGAGGCGCATTTTCACTTCGAAACAAATAACGTGAAGTTTTGTTGATTTATTACTACAATGAAGGGACATTATGTGAGATGAATTTGATAATTCAAAATTTTCCATAACACTTTTAAAATAAGCCAGATATACCACATTCGTGTGTAGAATTTTGAAAATCTTACTGATTCACACTGTATTTGAAATCATACTTTGACCTACATGTATGTTTTTCGTGTGACATGCACATGTATCAGGACTTAGTGCTCTCTTCGTGCGAGTTTTTGAATTTTTTACACCTTTATCTACCTTTTACTCTTTCAATTGATCAAATGATCAAATATTCTATTTTTTATATGAAATAACATCCACGTATTTTATAAGGGGGAGAGTAAAATTTTATCCAGATTCTCTGTTTTAAAAATGTATTTTCATTCAAATGAAAAGTATTCTGAATAGTTCAATTCGTAGAAATAATTGAAAAAAAAACTACATGCTTTTACGCGACAAAAATGTCACGAAGACATAGAAAAAAAAACCATAATCACCTCATTCATGAACTAATTTGGTACAATAAATTACTTACACATTGACTTGTATTTTTCATACACCGTTAATGGGGCGGTAACTTGCTTCTTGTCGTGACATTATATTTTTAAACTTTATATCTAGAATAATTAGTGAGTTTTATTTCACGTTAAAAATAAGCCGTAGGGTATACTAAACCGTGAACGCATCAGACAGGAACATTCCACTTTAGTGTGGTCGGCTAAATTTTTAAAGGTTTTTCTTGTCGTATAACACACCCCGGGGTGTCAGGATTGTCCAAAAAAAAAAGAACTCCCTGCAGTCGGTCATTCATTTGACCAATCCTGACACCCCTCGGTGTGTTATACGATAAGAAAAACCTTACAATATGCATTATCTATTACATATTGCTACAATGAATTCGAATTGTACGGAATAAATGTCTCTTCAATGATAGGTAAATATATCTTAATCAAATTTTTCAGATTCTAGCTGATATGGGACCCCGACTTCTTGGTAAACTCCCCAAAGTAGATACATGAACTTAAGAATAATTTCGCGTTTTAACATTTCCGTATTCAGTAAACTGTAAAACCGGGGTAAGAACCATTAGTATACGTTTTGACATTATCATCAATGAACTAGTGGCACAGAAATATGTCGGCACAACAGGAGTGTCTATCATAAGTAAAAATGAAAGTCACTGGACTATGACCTATAGGGACAGAACCTAGAAATATTTGATAAACTGATATGTAATGATAGTAATGCAACTTTATAGAAAATATAATTGTTCTATCAAAAGAAGTTCCTGTCAAACTGATTTAAGCAGAAAACTTAACAATTATTGACGCAGACGCCGTCGCCGCCGCCGGAGCAATAACACCTTTGTCAATTCTTCTGTGATTTTGGAGGCAGCCGGGACAAAAGCATATTTATAAAGTTTTGAGTTGATGTGATCCCAGCAACCAGATAATAAACATCAGATGCACATGTACTGATTTTACAGTATAATATTTCAATAGTCAGCAAACCGTTAATTTGGAGTTCGAACCGAATTTGGAAGGTTAAGGGTCTGTAATACAACAGGTGTCGTTGATTTCTGTTTGTCATATTTGTTTTTCTTTTTATTGTTTTAACGTTGCATCTCTTGTTTTAGTTGCTATGCATTTATAGCTTACTTTATGATATGGATTTTGCTAATTCTTGAAGGTTGTATGGTGACGTTTAGGTACTTACATCCTTGTTACTTGGTCTCTGGTGTGTAGTTGGCAATGGCAATAATATCACAGCTTCGTAACTGAATATACTTTATAAAAAGCATAACCCACAAGGTGATAAGTTGTGATAAGTTTTTGAACAATGTGAGTAACCAAACCTTGATATTTAGTTACCCTTACAATCGTTAACCACACAATAACATCTGATACAGAACGACACACTAAAAATATCGAAGGCGGGCTTTAATGGCAAATGCAGCTTTTTATTGCTACATGACTGCTTATTTGCAAAAAGATGGCATACAGACTCATGATGCTATATACAAATATAAATGATAATCGTAATCGATTGCAATTGACTGAAAATGAACAAATGTATTAGCATTCAAAATGATGTGGCCATAAATTGTTTTCTCAAAATCTTATATCCAAGCTTCATGAACCTGTATTTTGACATAGAATTTAAAGTTTGTCATTATGATGACTACTTATTATATAATTATTAATTCTAGATTAATGGGGAACTCATCAGAGATCTGAGCCTCCAAATTTGGTACGTCAGATGCAAGTTACGTTTGCATAAGACTCATCAATGTAGCTCGAATCAAACCTGTTATAAGGCCATACATATACAAAGTTGGGCTGGTGTGACAACAGCTTCATCGAACCCAACCTTCACCAAAGATTTTAACCTTCATATGTACTTATTTTACACATGTCAATTGGACATATTATTGAACATAAAATCGGGATCAAATCCGCGATTCGGCATATGATTTCGAATTTGCATATCATAATGAATTGCTGTACTCACTCAAAATCTATTTAACTGTCATAAAAATCAAAACTTGAACGTAAAACAATTTCGATTAATATTAATCCCCTAATATTGATAAACAAAACCCAATGAACCTTTCTTTTTCTTATATTTTGTACATGCATATGGCAGAAGAACTTATGAGTTTGCTAATCATCAGATGTAATATGAACTAAACATATAAATGATGATTATATTTAAATAAGTTTGATCGATATATTTCAGTTTGGATTATTCCTGAAAACAAAAGACCTATACTAGTAATTGACAGGTAGCAATCATATAACGTTCTCATAACAATTACTGCGAGGAAAGTTTATTATAATCATACCTCGAATATGGCTTGGAATATGATCTTTCTCTTGTTTTATCCATTCATTCTGCAATAATTCTGAAATTTAAACAAGTACTCAATCATTATACACCTCAAGCTTAAATGTATTTTTGTATACTAAACAAACTCGTCAAGGAGAACAAGCGTTTCATTTTCAAAAGACTCATTAGTGACATTTGAAAAAGAAGCTGATGATTTAATCATATTATAAGTTCTTGCAACTATACATTTTGTAACAGTGGCAATCTTGATTTGTGACAAGAAATTCGAGAAAATTGTACAGGAGAATTCAAACAACATTGATTGAAAGAAGTGAAAACACTTTGTTTTATGACCCTTTTATATGTTTCCATTTCGATAATAACAAATATCACTTTAGGTGAAAGCAATTATCAACAATGAAATCTGCAAGTTAAAGTAGTGTATTTAGATATCGACGCACAAACCAGCTCGTTACCCCCGGGCTTATGCATCATATTAGACATTTGGTCAAATTGAGTGTTACTTTTCTTATGCATTTACATTTGTAGGCACATATATGCATTATCTGGGCCAGCAGAAGCACGCCTCCGAGTGCGTGATTTTCTCGCTGCGTTGAAGACCCATTGGTGGCCTTCGGCTTTTTCTGCTCTTTTGTGGGGTTGTTGTCTCCTTGAAACATTCCCCACTTCCTTTCTGCATTTTACATACATGCATTATCTGGATGCTTTAACAATCCTCATTTATATCAAAAAGATACCTGATTTAGTTGTTAAGCCTTTAACTTCACTACTATTCAGTCGTTCATATAATATATCTATCATGTCTTTGTTTTCTTCACTTTTGTTAAAAAGCCTTTCTAGATTGCATCCCTTTAGTTTGATAATTTCTTCTAGATTTGTTGTTGGCTGCTTCATTTTCGTTTTTTCTTTAACATCTTTGTCAATATATATTGAAATTTGCTCCAAATCATCTTGAAGATTCGAAACCTTTGTTTCGAGTTGTATTTGGGTAGACAATAATTGTGCCATTGAATTATCCAGCATCTTTGTTCTAGCATCCTTCAAACTTGCAATGGACGCTTTTGAATTATCCAGACCTTTAATGGCCTGGAAAGTAAAAATAATATACAACTGACACATGTCTAAATTGGCCCATCATATTCAAATTATTGGCCTTTTTGGTAAAATGTCTCTAACTTGAATATCTATTCATGCTGATGTAAGCCTTTAGTTGTTTTAATATAAATTGTCTCAACTATAGGTTTGACATAACAATTGTACTTTGGTAAAGTATTTCTGTGTATCAGACAATACCTGGTTTAAACTGTAGGTAATATGTTCGTTAGAAATAACAAATGATGTATTTCTACAAAGATTTTTGAATGAACATATTGGAAAAGTAAACTTTTGTATAAAGTTATACGTGAATACTAGAAAAAAAAAATCAAATATTGATATAGGTTGTGCCTTTTAATGTCTTTTTCAAACAAAAGTCTCAAGGGACGACGATACATCAAGTGACGATAACAGGTAAATCTCATTCTATACTTTTTATATCAAATAAATATAAACCAGACCACATATGTTGTTGAGTCACAATGATGCTTGCATGTGTTCTTTGTATTTATTAAACAGCTCACTATAATTAAGATCAGTTATGTAAAAGAGTATTCTCCAGAAACAGATTTTACAAAACATTTAATTAGATACTAAGAGGGTATTTGAATTCAAATGATGGATCTAGCTTTCTTGTTATCTAGGCATAATTACGTAACTTATAGATATCAGACGAACTAGCTATATGAGCGGATACGTGATAATACATTTCAACATGTTCAATGCAATACAATTTGAATACTTGCAAGTTTCTGTTCGTAATTATGTAATGTAATATCATCAATATTAAAAAAATGAGAAGTGTATCCTGATGATGATCATTTCACATATCAACTGTTAAAAAGAGCACATTTTGAAATATCTTTTAACCTATGATTGATTTTATTTCTTAATATTGACTCTTTCTCGGTGTTTATGAGAAAAGAATTTAATCAGGAAAATCTTATGTTTGCAAATGAACCGTAAAAATAGTTTAAAGTTAGAAAAACCCTGCCAGATGGAAATATCTTTTACTTAATACATATACAATGTATACAAAATACAGCTGAACCTTTGTTATCTATATCCGACAAATGCACTCAACCATGAAAACTGACTGCAATGATCAATGCAATGGGGTCAAGATCAGGTGACATCAGTTTGAAAAACCTTGTAAAACCTGATATCCAAACAGTTTTTTTTTTTTCAAGCGGTTGCAGCACTATGAAAATGAGGTGAAAGTTCGAAATAACAGGAAATAAGACATCTGCATGCAAGATGTATAGTATCCAGGTCTTTTCTTCTGAAATATATTGCTTTCCAAAAATGTTTGTTGTCGTAATCGCGATTTAGCTTCCATATAACTGATATTTTTAGACCTGCGTTGCTGGCAAAAACGCACAGCTTTGATTATGAAAATAAGGTTCTTTTTCTGTTGTAGGAACAATAAAAATTAACACAGAAAAAAAAAAACGAGTACTCTAATAGTTCTTTGTATTTTACTAGGGTATATTTCTATCTTCAACCAGAGTCTATTTTCCTTCTCATTACTTATCAACTAGAATAAAGTTTATTACTAAAATTTGCATTCTGTTTATCTCGTTTTGCTGATTATTCTATTTTCTTTATAATAGTATCACTTTAGCTACTAGTATTTGTGACAAAAATATAAATGGGGAACAAATCATCATCCATAAACAAACATTCGTAAAAAGAAAACGAAAAACAACCTTAGTCTTATTTGCATGTTTGAACATGTAGATATTGCCTTGTTACAGTTCACCTCTTTCTTCTGAACTTTTCGCAAAATAGTGCAAAGAAAGGGCTTAAGAGTAATAATTAAAGGGCAACAAATCACTTAAATTGACTCATAATTCTGTATAATTGCTATATTTTAGATTTTGTCCTTCTGCTGATCATTTCTACTTTTTAAAGTTCCTCTCTTTGATAATACTTTTCAAGAAAAAACGGAAAATAGATTCGTAAAAATCTATATTTTAGGGCAATAACTTCTATAGAAGTAGTCTGTCTAATAGTTTTTGTATAAAAGGTAGTAAGAAGATCTCTCCATTCAAAACATGTGAAAATGAGGAAATGTGGTATGATGGCCAATGCAACAACTATCCACCAAACCTAAGATAAAGCGGTGCATGTAGATAACAATTATAGGCCACCGTACGGCTTTTAAAAACGAGAAAATTACATACTGTATATAGTAGGCTATGAAAGGCCCCGACATGGAAAATA
The DNA here is from genome assembly GCA_017311375.1 of Mytilus coruscus. NCBI lineage: Eukaryota > Metazoa > Mollusca > Bivalvia > Mytilida > Mytilidae > Mytilus > Mytilus coruscus. The sequence continues at coordinate 9,914,310 of CM029608.1, forward strand.
TGAACCTATTCAAACCAGAAAAGTAACGGCCAAAATAACAAAAAGAATTTTTGAAAACAAATGTGACATGTATGAACCAATGACAACTACTGTAATAAAGTCTCCTGAGTTGGAATAGGCAAAACTGTGGCTGGGTCAAACATGACTGTGAGCGTTCAACCTAACGTTACAATGAACATTGATGTTACAGTACAGCATAAGAGCAAACTGTAAAAATCAGTAGCAACTGGCTTACCTCAAAATATCGATACGAGACGCGAAAACGTCAAACTTAAAACAATTGACACAAAGCATCAAAATAAGAGTACTGATAGTGTCTATCATTGTTAATATTTATTTATCAGTTATGTAAAAGAGTATTCTCCAGAAACAGATTTTACAAAACATTTAATTAGATAGTAAGAGGGTATTTGAATTCAAATGATGGATCTAGCTTTCTTGTTATCTAGGCATAATTACGTAACTTATAGATATCAGACGAACTAGCTATATGAGCGGATACGTGATAATACATTTCAACATGTTCAATGCAATACAATTTGAATACTTGCAAGTTTCTGTTCGTAATTATGTAATGTAATATCATCAATATTAAAAAATGAGAAGTGTATCCTGATGATGATCATTTTCACATATCAACTGTTAAAAAGAGCACATTTTGAAATATCTTTTAACCTATGATTGATTTTATTTCTTAATATTGACTCTTTCTCGGTGTTTATGAGAAAAGAATTTAACCAGGAAAATCTTATGTTTGCAAATGAACCGTAAAATAGTTTAAAGTTAGAAAACCCTGCCAGATGGAAATATCTTTTACTTAATACATATACAATGTATACAAAATACAGCTGAACCTTTGTTATCTATATCCGACAAATGCACTCAACCATGAAAACTGACTGCAATGATCAATGCAATGGGGTCAAGATCAGGTGACATCAGTTTGAAAAACCTTGTAAAACCTGATATCCAAACAGTTTTTTTTCAAGCGGTTGCAGCACTATGAAAATGAGGTGAAAGTTCGAAATAACAGGAAATAAGACATCTGCATGCAAGATGTATAGTATCCAGGTCTTTTCTTCTGAAATATATTGCTTTCCAAAATGTTTGTTGTCGTAATCGCGATTTAGCTTCCATATAACTGATATTTTTAGACCTGCGTTGCTGGCAAAACGCACAGCTTTGATTATGAAAATAAGGTTCTTTTTCTGTTGTAGGAGCAATAAAATTAACACAGAAAAAAAAAAAAACGAGTACTCTAATAGTTCTTTGTATTTTACTAGGGTATATTTCTATCTTCAACCAGAGTCTGTTTTCCTTCTCATTACTTATCAACTAGAATAAAGTTTATTACTAAAATTTGCATTCTGTTTATCTCGTTTTGCTGATTATTCTATTTTCTTTATAATAGTATCACTTTAGCTACTAGTATTTGTGACAAAAATATAAATGGGGAACAAATCATCATCCATAAACAAACATTCGTAAAAGAAAATGAAAACAACCTTAGTCTTATTTGCATGTTTGAACATGTAGATATTGCCTTGTTACAGTTCACCTCTTTCTTCTGAACTTTTCGCAAAATAGTGCAAAGAAAGGGCTTAAGAGTAATAATTAAAGGGCAACAAATCACTTAAATTGACTCATAATTCTGTATAATTGCTATATTTTAGATTTTGTCCTTCTGCTGATCATTTCTACTTTTTAAAGTTCCTCTCTTTGATAATACTTTTCAAGAAAAACGGAAAATAGGTTTGTAAAATCTATATTTTAGGGCAATAACTTCTATAGAAGTAGTCTGTCTAATAGTTTTTGTATAAAAGGTAGTAAGAAGATCTCCATTCAAAACATGTGAAAATGAGGAAATGTGGTATGATGGCCAATGCAACAACTATCCACCAAACCTAAGATAAAGCGGTGCATGTAGATAACAATTATAGGCCACCGTACGGCTTTTAAAACGAGAAAATTACATACTGTATATAGTAGGCTATGAAAGGCCCCGACATGGAAAATATGAACCTATTCAAACCAGAAAAGTAACGGCCAAAATAACAAAAAAGAATTTTTGAAAAACAAATGTGACATGTATGAACCAATGACAACTACTGTAATAAAGTCTCCTGACTTGGAATAGGCAAAACTGTGGCTGGGTCAAACATGACTGTGAGCGTTCAACCCTAACGTTACAATGAACATTGATGTTACAGTACAGCATAAGAGCAAACTGTAAAAAATCAGTAGCAACTGGCTTACCTCAAAATATCGATACGAGACGCGAAAACGTCAAACTTGAAAACAATTGACACAAAGCATCAAAATAAGAGTACTGATAGTGTCTATCATTGTTAATATTTATTTATCAAAAGCGGTTTTCCAGATGAAATACAAAACTTGCATTTACCCCCATTGTTTTTTTTTTTGACTGTGTAGGCCAAATTGGTTAGTGGGCGGGATCAATTGACAAATATTTAAAACTTGACTCACCAATGATGATTTTGAAAAGTGTTTGCATGCGCAAGCACAAGTTTTCGATGATTGCATCAAAATCTAAATCTGAAGTCATAATCTTAAATAGGCAACATGTGATTAGCTGAAATGTTTCTTTGGCGTCAAGTTTGAGATTTTCACCGACAGCTGACCAGACACTTTGTTATGTTCAGCGTAAATAACAAAAACTCGTCAATTGACAGATTTTACTTACATTTTGAGGTTAACTAGTTAATAAATAATTTTAGCTTTTTACTACCCAGTTTCACCGATATTCGTCCTATTGATCATTGATTAAAAATATATGCATACATAGCACTATGCATGTAATCATACTGATGACTTGCCTGAAGTTAATAAAATTGCCTAAGCCACACATGCGATATCAAAATATGTTAGAACATTTATTTATCATGGTCATATTTAGAAAACAGCTTACAATCTTATACAGGTTGTATCTAAATTTTCGGGCTCGGTTAACAACATCACCGTAAAATTTAGGATGTCCTATTTAGTTTGAAATAAGTTTTATACAGCCAAACTTGCAAACCAAATCTTAGTATCAATTAAAGAATTAAGAAAAGGTTTTAAGTAGTTTGTGGTATCGAAATCCCTAAATTAATAATTTACTAGTAATACATATATTACTCTAATTGAGATCCAAACTGTCACTACAGACACGAGCATAGCGAACGAATTGGAATATATAAACATGTATTTACATGAATACCAATAACTTTTACATTGCCACTTACTGTTTACAATATTTTGTCAGTATTAAGATGACTTTCATAAATGATTTAATTAAAGTTTTTACAATTTAAAAAATAGTCATCAGAGAATCAGAGAAAAACAGTGAGCACTTTTTCATTTGCAGATCTGTATTCTTAATGAAACATGCAGATTCGATATAAAGGACTCCTGTTAAGTGTGTTCTTTTTCTTTTATCAGGAAACACATTTTGTTTTAGAAAGAGTTAATTGCCGTCCGTCATTTAAAGTTGTTAAACCCCTATGAGAATTGCAATTAAGTAAGTAAGTAAGTAAGTTAATTTTGAGTTTGAATTTTATAGTCGTCACATATATTGTTTGAAATGAACATAAGTTTACGAACCTCTTACACAGTATATGATGGCTATAGTGCCCACCCTTTTTCCCCTTATAACATTTGTATTCATGTTGTTTATTTCTTTCTCGGCACTTTGACACCGTAAAGGTAAATTGTAGGACTTTTATCATCACAGCGTTTAAATGTCGTTGTAAAAGGACTTGTGTATCATGTTATTAAAAAGACGGCATCGGTGCACCCCTTTAATACGTAATGATCTCGTTAACACTTGGTGTATTTCTTCTTTGAAATCTCACAAATACCGAGATTGCTGTTTCTTGGTTTTAAGAATGACCACAACACTTCAAAATTTGACAAGGAAGTTGGTTTTTGGTGCAGGCATGGATGAATTGTATATCACTTTGTTTTTTAATAGAAAATGTTTCATTTTAAGAAAGACCGAGCTGTTACAGGAAAGATAACATCTTGAATATCAGCCAAAAACCAACTTTATTGCAATCATAAATGAAGTTCTTTAGGGTTTGCCGGTCTCTTGAAGTTGAAGGTTCGCACTCCATCTTTGAATATCGCCCATACCCATAGTAACCAGGTTGCAATTCAGAAACACCAGAAATTTAAATTTAGATGATAAAGTGATTATCAAAAAAAGTATTCCAGTTTCTTGAGAAAAACTCCTAATAATTTCAAATTCTTCTACATTTTATATTAATGAATAGCATTACTCTACCTGTGCATCCTTCCCTTTTGTCAAGTAGTTTAAGAGGTGAATATTTTTAAGAGAAAAACTACACAGGGGGGTTTAAAACCAATACATGTTGTTTCTTAATATTTAGCACACAATTGTTTCAATCACAGCCTTATAACTTAGAACTTGGACTAGTTGTATTGATAATAAATAGCTATCCCCAAAGGCATTACAAGTTCAGTAAACATAGATTAGACCACGGTTGTTTTCTCGTTTGAATGGTTTTACACTGGTAATTTCTTGGGCCCTTTAAAGCTTGTTTTTTGGTGTGAGCCAAGGCTTCGTGTTGAAGACCTCTCTTTGACCCATAATGGTCTATTTTTATAAATTGGGACTTGGATTGAGAGTTGTCTCATTGGCACTCATACCACATCTTCTAATATCTATATAGTAAATAGCACAAGAACCACCGAGTAAGACTTTGGTTCTAACAGGTTCAATTGGTTTAATGGTTTAGAAGATAACAATTTGCAAAAAAAAAAAGAGTTAAGGATAACAATATAAAGATATGACTGACACCAAATGTAGATAGATCAAGAAAGCTTTAAAGATTTTCTCTTTTGTTTTAAAATTTTAAAAGCTAACTATTGTTACCTGTTCTAATGTATTCCACATTCCAACAAAGTCTACATTGGATATTGAACCGTCTTTGGAATGTGACACTAGAAAATTTTTATAATATTTCAAGCGTGCAATGTTGGCTCCATCACTTTTGTCATAAGGATTAGGTAGCTCGTCAAATCCATTCACAGGAGCTACTACAACTGGAGGTAAGTTACGTAGTAAACAAACAATCAGTGTTAGGTCCAAATCAGCTGAAGTTACTTTTGGTGTCCCTGCAAAAAAATATACAACAATTCAGGACCTTTCCCGTTATGATTGCATTATAACATAATTATAAAGAAGTCATTTTTTATATAAAAGTGACCACCATCATCAATGTATACAAATCTATATCAATCAACAATCAACACGTACACTAATGCAATATGTAGCGCCCTGTATTGACTCCTTGATTTTTGTAAGACATTGTACACATTCCTTCAGTAATTGAGATTTTTCAATAAAACATGTCGTTCATTAAAGTCTTTGTATATTTGAGGAAAAAAGATTATAGAAGTTATGATTCGGACGGACAATGTTAAAAAAAGAAAAAAAATGTCCATGTATTAGCACTTGGTCAAAACCACAACTGGTGGACTGTTAGTTTTCGAGGGTACCATCAGCTCAGTAGTAAATGGTGTAGCACTGACATGCTTTATACCTATTTTTCAAAATATCCAGTTGATAAATTCTTAAGAGACTTAGGCTCTAATTACCTTAAAAAAGGTGACCATTTATGCATTTGGTTATTCTTTGGCAAAGTTGACCTTTGATGAATTTGGCTATTTTTTAGGTATTTTTGTCATAAAGCTCTTCAACTGTTGCAGTACTTATACATCCTCGGATTTCAAATATTCGGCTGTGAGCGTTCCTGCTGAAGGTGAATCCAGAAAAGCGCTTCGGACGCATGAAATTATTAAACGTGTTGTTTTCAGTTTCTTTTAGTATTTTTCCGTATTTTTGCATCACTTGCTTTCAGATGTATAGGTTTGAAGTTCCTGATGACGGTCAATCTAGAGAAAACACTTCGGAAAAATGAAACATGAGGAGTACGTCGAATTACATTACTCTCTCAGATTTAAAATCGGCATATGCATGATAGAATCAAAATAGCACGCTTTATTATAATTTTCTATTTATAAAACTTGCAAGAAAGTATATCAGATGTGTGGTTGAAATGTATACAGCAGCCCACAACATTTAGAGGTGAATTAAAGGCCATCGTTTATAAAACTCTAAAACCACGTGATAAGGAACACATTTTCACTTCGGAACCTACCTGTTGGAGGATACAGAATATCCCATTGTCCTTGATAGAGAACTCGTTTTCTACCAGGAGGTGGATTTAGCAGCTGTTTGAGTTTAGCTTTGTTCCTTGGGATATGTAAATCAGCCGATAAATTTGAGTGTAGTTTATCAAAGAATCTTGTAAGTGCTCTAGTGGCTACACTGTAGTTTAGATACACAATACGTAGAAAGTTCTCTTCCTCTTTTGATACCATCCTGTTCATTAGTAAATAAATCCAAAATTATAGTAGAGTTTCATTTGACAACGTATTAAAAGCTTATACATAGCTTTTTATATGATGCAAGATAAACAGAATAAAGGGAACAGTGAAGGCAAACATTAAGTTTAATAATAGAAAAAAAATTATGATCCCGAATGAATAATGCTTATAATTTTTAAAACTGTATTTGATGAAAAACCAAACCAGAAATATTTTTTTCTCATTTTTGTCTGGTTAGAAAAATGATGGATATGCATATGAAAAGCTAATATTAATGTTTTAATGAAGTATGTTACGAGTGTATATGCGTAATATTAAATCCAAAACAACTGATTGATAAAATCGTAACAACACAAAATCACAAGAACGGTAATTTAAATCCTCACTACTAATAGGGCCATCGATTGTCGACTGATGTAGATATTTCATTTACAGTGATCATTTGCCTGTCAACATTGAATATTTGAGTTGGAAACGAGCAAGGTTCGTTAATAAAAGATCGTAAAAGACTACTTTTGCCATTGTCCTGCTGAATGCCGGTAGTTCTCTTCTGGTTCTCGAGAACCGTCTTTAACATAAACTGACCATCCTGGTATAGCTAAGGGTCCTGAAAATCATTCTACAATATCACTGTTTTCTCTATCTATAAGGTTTTCAAGACAATGACCAAACAACAACTATGAATTTGCAATGGGTTGTTAATATATTTTTTGAAAATGGCATTGTAGTTATCCTATTGGCCGTTTTTGCCCCAAATGAATTAGTTTTTCAATATAAAAGTCAATATTTCAAATTAAGACCCTGTGTTCTATTAATGTAACAGCAGATGTTGTGTGTTAATAGCTCAAATCCCGGTTATAAATTTTAACATGATTCCCGATGGAACATCCAGGTCAAGCTTGTAATCATTTGGCGCAGTTGTGTCATAGGTGAAGATTTTTTTTTTAAGTTTTCGAAAACAGACAGAGAGACAGACGACGGACGCTTATTGATGGTAATATCTCATTTATTTTCCGTGCCTGAGGGAGATATGAAGATGTGTTCACTCAAGAAGAATCATATTTCACGAGGAAATCGCCCGAGGGAAATATAACTTTTCGATGGTAAACAAATTTCATATCTCTCTAAGTCAAGGGGAATGAATGTTTTATTCCATTGCCTATACTCTTTTTTACTCCCTGAAAATGAAACATAAAAGATATAAGAAGATGTGGTATGAGTGCCAATGAGACAACTCTCCATCCAAGTCAAAATTTATAAAGGTGACCATTATAGGTCAAAATACGGTCTTCAACACGAAGCCTTGGCTCACACCGCACAGTAAGCTATAAAGGGCCCCAAAAATAACTTGTGTAAAACCATTCAAACGGTAAACCAACGGTCTAATCTATATAAAAACCGAGGAACGAAAAACACTTATGAACTACATCAACAAACGACAACTACTGATTATCAGATTCCTGACTTATTACAGGTGCAAACAACTGCAGCGAGTTTAAACGTTTTAATGGTACCAAACCTCGACCCTTATCTGAAACAATAGTGTAACATCAAAACATAGAAAGACACACTGTAAAAATATATATTGAAATGGCTTAACTCAATCAAAAGACATATTAACACAACGAATAAATTTGATATATGATATAATGTAAATACAAAATCAATAAAATAAGGGATGAATAAAGTAACAGTATTATACCGCTGTGAAATGTTAAACAATTTCAGAAAATCAACAATAACCTTAAACAAAAATCCGCCAATTTACAACAATATTATACATGTAATTGAAAATAATTCAGTTGTTAGGTATACAGATTAAAAGGAGAAAGGCAATATTTTTTCAAAATAAATAATTTTGATGTTCATAGTTCAAAAAGTGAAAAGTCAAAGCTGGTATATAGACCAGATATAACTCTGAATAAGTAAACATTAAATAACAAGAAAATAATAACTTTACATTACTATTTTCTTATCCGCTATTTTATTAGTAAACACGACATAAATCACTAAAACAAATTTTAGATTTACAAACAACGGAAATAGTTCTATTATTATGTGTCATTTGTTACCATCCGGAGTGAAAAGTTAAACATAATCAATGTTTACTACCTTTGTATGTCTGTGGTATTTTCAATGGCAATGACAAAAGACAAATGACAAGATCTATAATCTTTGTCGTCATAGATAATATAAGAGGTGTATACTTATAGTAAACTGTTTGCATCATAAAGAACTTGCAATGCAATCATACCACATCTTAACTTTAACTTGTATAAACCGTTAACCAACATTTTAACCAGTCATTTCCTATCACATTACAATCTCCTAGTAAACTAAGAAATATCGACACACCCCTAGTTTGTCATATATATTTACATGGTTCATTTCACGTTGCTGTAATTACAAACTACCTTCATCCAAGATTTAATATGTATTAGCTTTAAACTTGAACTAAAACCTGATATGAACTATCAAATTCCCATGTTAATGGAATATATGTAAAAACCGTAATTTTGCAAAGAGTTCAGTTCATAGTGTCGATGACTTCATACATTTAGAATGTGAATGTAAATGTCAAACTCTAAGAAAACATAGAATCAAAGGTTTACTCTTTTGCTCAAGCAAGAAGAAAGCTTAATTGTTTAATTGTATCTTTATTATTCAATAATGTTCAAATTACCGCATTTTCTTCCAGCATTATGATCCCAGAGTGTCAAAAACATATGCACAAACAAACTAATAGATTTTTTTTATATAATTTTCTCTCCATGGTTAAACATAAACATGTTAAAATTGTATATTACGATGGTTTAGATATAGTGTGTATATTGACAATGTTGACTAAAGAGCACAAAAATTCGATAAAAAGACGAGTATATCAAGCTAGTAGACATTTGAAGTTGAAAATATGTCGCACAGCCTTATGTTTTGACCTTTGAATAAAAAAAGTAGTGCGTATCAACTTTCCATTCTAGGATATATTTTTTATGAAACTTCAAAGTAAGAGTTGCACTGTTTTTGCCGTAAAAGGGGTTCCTATGGGAATTACATTGTCTATACAGTATTTACAAAAATGCAACCTGTATGGTAAGATGAAACTTCTAAATAAATAAACAGTCTGACGAAACAAGCGACAATGGTGTTTAATATCACAGAAAAACAAATGAGGGAAAGGAAAACAAATATTAAATAACATTATGGGAACCGTTCCTATAAATAACGGAAACGTACTAAAAATTTGAAAGCCAAAATTATAGATTATAACGACAAAAGAGCCAGAGCAGCCATAATTCGGTCTAAGGTACATTTGTACGAGTAAGAAAACATTAAAAAAGTGGGATGCAGAAAATTTTGTACAAGAATAAATTGTTTAGGTGTGAGGTATGCAGATTATATTGAATATATCCATAAAAAGCAAGTAGTCTTCTGCAATTAATTGTTTTACTCTCGAGGGTTAAAATAGGTATGTTGCACATGTACATTTTATATAATTTAGATAATAAATAAAGATAATAATAAGTGTGAAATAGAGGTATTTTTTATGAAATTTCCAAGCGTTAAAATATGGTGAAATTGTGAGTGATGTTTTCAAAAATCTGGAATGTGATGCTAGAAGATTAGTGGAGGTAATTTAAGAAATTTGTTTTACAAACATTTACTCTTTATATTTTCAGTACACAGAAATAATAACGGTCATGTTGAAGTTTGGGCAGACGCAGGACATAGAATAATTTTGACAATAAAAAACCTTAAAGCGTTATAAATAATTGATTGAATAAAAAGTGCTTGTCAACGGGCGCAACATTTACCATAATATAATCGATAACCCTGAATTAAAGAACGAGGAGGGTGCGATCTTATTCTTGAATCAACAAACATGGACAGATTGAGAATGGAAAGATTTGTGTTTATTAAAATTGAATTTAAGAAAAAAATTAAAGTTGAGTATAACTGATTTACTGAGACGTGTACTGTAAATTCAGAAATTATTGCGTGCATTTATTATTGCGATTTTGTCACTTTAGACTAAAATGCGATTTAAATTTTTGCGATATTGAGAAAAATCCTGTTAAAATCATATAAAAAATTTCAAAATGCGAGTTTAAATTATTGCGATTATAACCTTGTCGCATTTTTCGCAATAATTAAAACATCGCAATAATTTCTGAATTTACAGTATTCAAACAAATGAATGTAAGCATCACTCGTGGAATTCGTTTAAAGAAACCACTCCTTCAATAAATATGACAGTTGCTGTCCATTCGTTTGATGTGTTGAGCTTTTGATGTTGCCATTTGATAAGGTACTTTCCGTTTTTGAATTTTCCTCGGAGTGTAAAGTATTTTTGTGATTTTACTTTTTCCCGTGTTAAATATTATGCAAGCAGAACTATTTCAGCAACAAAAAGACACAACCTTATAAAGAAGAGATAACACTTCCAACTACAATTAGGGATCACATTGAAAAAAGTAAAAAAATAAAAAAAATACCTAACACCAATGAAAATTAAAAACGGAAACCCCCTTATTAAAAGGCAAAATAAAACACATAAACACATCAACTGTCACATTCCTGACTTGTTATAGGCATTTCCTTATGAAGCAAATGGTGGATTAAACCTGGTTTTATTGCCAGATAGCTAGATCAACCTCTCACTTGTATGAGAGTCGCATAAAATTCGAAGATAAATGTGTTTGCTGACGATGCGCGACTGCTTGTAATAAAATGCGGGATCTACCCAAGAAACATATATATCTCTTATACTGAAACAATTCAGAGGGTAGAATAGATATTAAAAAAAATGTGGGTATATACTTCGATACATTGCACAAAAGGACACTTAAATTCAACCAGATTGAATGAACAAAGCGACACGAAAAAGCAAGCAGGTATGGGGTAAATTTGTTCAAATTTGGTTTGAAAAAAAGAAGAAAAAAAAAGTTTGTTTCGAGATTTTGAAATCTTGAGTTCTCACATCTACGGGAAAATTCTTAATATTTTTTTGGTGTGTTTTTCTTTGATTGGATATTGAAATGAGATGTATCCCCAATGTACATTGGAAGGAAACAACAAATGAATAATATTGTTGGATACTTTATATTAGACGGGAAGGCAAACCAAACTGCATGGACGATGAGGTGTTCACCGAATGAAAAAGGGGATTAGGAATAAAACATTCAAGGGACGTTATAAAACAGAAGCAGGTGAAAAGTATATGCATTAATATAAATACGGAAACAAATACTAGACGCCAATTATGATATAGCCTTTTTCCTATGTTTACATTCGGACACTAGAGGTATTAGGACAATAAAAATGTCCAAATAATATATAACTCTTGCAGAAATTAAAAAATACTATATGAGAGATTGCAATTTCAAATACAAGTTTAAAGGCAGTATTCATATTATGTAAATTCTGCTTCTAGTCAAATAATATAAGTAAACGATACAAACATGACAAATGTGTATAGCACTAACACAATTAATCTCTTAAAACTTCTTTCGAAAGGTTTAACAAACTCACAGTCAGAAAGAATTCGATAGCACAATATAGCACAATTAAAGCCTCATTACCGCCTGAAAAAATAGTCCTATAAAGGCTGACACTGTCGTACTAAGTAAGTCTTGAGGACCTCTGAAATTTTAAACTGTTATCAATTTAGAAAAAAAAAAAAAAAAAAAACGAGCTGTTGTTATGAAAATTAATAATGATTCAGTGGGATTTACATTTTAGGACAAAATTAAAATGAAACTGCTATGGAAACTACTACTAATTTACAAGAATGCAATATTAGAAAAAATAGTTAATTCAAACGAAAGTGTCATTTTGAAATGAGAAGGAATCATTGTATCATCTTTTTGTATGATGGTAACTGGAAGAACAAGTTGGTAGGAAATGTTTGAGAAATATACATGGAAATATAGTACAAAATCGAAAATCAAACATTCAATAAAATCAGAAATGTTGCAAATATTCTTTTACGTTTGCGAAAAGTTACAATTTAGTAAATAAAGGCAAAAGTAGTATGCCGGTACTCAATAGTCATAAATCGATTGATTGAAAACAAATAAGGGCCACAAACCAAAATCGAGGGAAATACATCTACTTTAAGAGGAGAACAACGGAACAAAAGAAGCACTGAACTGCTACAAAAACAAATATAAAGAGGAGCGGACTATTTGATAACAACTGCAATTTTCCTGATAAGCTACAGGACATTTTCAGAAAAATATGTTGGGTTGAACCTGGTTTTATGGCTGACGGACAAAATCAAGTGTTTCGCCTTATCGATCAAGAATCCAACGGAACTAGTTGCTCCATCTATGACGTAGTGACCTTAAATTTGACCTTACCATAGTAGTGGCTGACTGAAGGCGTTGCTTTCGGATGACTTCCGCATAGGCTCAGTATTTTTTCAACTAAAAGAGGACTCCATTCAGATTTGACGATACGGTCTCCTTCTCGGAAAAGTTTTAACTTGTCAAAAACACGGTACGACGTTGGCTATTGGCTTAATTTGAACCTGGTTACTGTCTGCGAATGTAATTCATTACTTCCCCGTTATTTTCATTGTACAGATTTTAGAATTATATTTTTGGTCGTTCGAAAAACTTTTCATAGAAGCCAAAGATTTTGCCTTTCATCACACGTGTAAACGGGAAATATGTTGGAATAAAGAAATATCTCATGCAAGTACTGTCCAGTAAGAGAATCTCACAAATCCACCAGATTTCACTCAGGTTACTTGAATGGCGTCCGTTTTTCTAAAACTTAAAAGTAAGGCTGAATTTATTGTTGTCATCGGAAAATGTTCCCCTGGCTCAAGGTAAGAAATTGTTTCAGCTCGCAAGATATTATGTTTGATATCTTAAAATTTATTTTGAGAGGAACATACTGGTTATCACTTCATTTATGACCCAAAACCAGTTTCATATTTTGGGCTTCTGTTTTTTTTAGCAATTTTAGTGCTGATAATATAAACTGTATTCATTCGTAAAAATTTCGTCCCGATTTCGTCATATCAAATTTATCTAAACTTATGAAATGGGACGCCATCATTTCTTTTGCTAGAGTAGGTTGATAGAGTACAGTCGTCTGATTTTCCTGTATGTTATAAAAGAGGGTGAAAGATACCAGAGGGACAGTCAAACTCATATATCGAAAATAAACTGACAACGCCATGGCTAAAAAAGAGAAAAAGAAAAACAGACAAATATAAGTACACAAGACACAACATAGAAAACTAAAGACTAAGCAACACGAACCCAATAAAAAACTGGGGGTGATCTCATGTGCTCCGGAAGGGCAAGCAGATCCTGCTCCACATGTGGCACCCGTCGTGTTGCTCATGCTATAACAAACCCGGTAAATAGTCTCTTTCGGTAGGTCACATTCGTGAAAAAGGAACGGTATTGAAGTTACGACATAAGGAACATATCCGATATCTTCAGTGAAACGGGTATTCCATAACGGTCAACCAACTCAAATTTACGAAGGATGATTTCAACTGCACCATTTGGAACTCTTTGTTTAATAGCTTCCTTATGAGCAGCAACCCTCGATCAAGGAAATCATGAATGGAAATACAACGGCAATATCGTATCAATTGGGTGATATATACTCCGTATGCAGGTGCTGTTGGAATGTTGCTACATAGAAATGGAAAGTTGACAATTGGGAAGCTGAAATCATCTCTTTTGTCGAAAAGTTTTGTTTTCAGCCGACACTCATTGTCAATTTCTAGATGTAAGTCAAGATATGAGGCAGACTTAACTTTATTTGTTGTATCCTTTATCTGTAGTTCGATGGGATAGATGCGTTCAACATACTCACCAAATTTTGCTAACTTCTTATCTTTCTTTTTAAGAAGTTCCTGTATGAAGTCAGCCTCATAATAATAAAGGAAAAAGTTAGCAAGAAGATGGGCACAATTGGTTCCCATGGGAATACCGACAGTTGTTGAAAATCATGTCCTGTAAACGTAACAAATATGTTGTCAATCAAGAAATCCAGCATCTTGATAATGTCGGTTTCAGAAATGTTTTGTTTGAATCAGAGTGATTCTTTACAAAGTAAGACGATCCCTCCCTAAGACAAGATACTTTGACCATCCTTTTTTTTTCATTACTAGATTCGCTTTGGTTAGAATAAGTTGCGAGTATATAGGTCTTGAAAACCGTGCATCGTCCTCGTTTTATTTCTGTTACTCAAATTATTCTCTGTAAGTGTAAGCATGCAGTATAGAACTGTATGAATTTGTTTTACCCGTAAGTGGATTTGTTAATCTTGTTAGGAGAAGTATCAACATCAAGGAACTCGAATTATATTTCTGTACAGAAAATTTCAAACTTCTGGTAAAATGGATCACTCTTTATGTGTAGTCTCCTAACCCCGTTGAGCATAACCCATATTATTACCTGGTTTCAGGTAATGCTCCATAATTTTTGTTTGACTCTCCAGCATCAACTTGAAGTTATACTTTTTCCTTGATGTCCTTTTCTGAAGGCTCAGTGCCGTCTTGATGTTTTGTGTGTTTAGAATTCGTGTTCTTAAGCAATGAACGCACAGGACAGTAAGATTACATTTAAACTAATCGTTAACGTTTCGACTGTGACACACAATCTGTGTTACGAAGTGTCGAGAAAAAATAGATGATTCGTTGAATTTTCTGATCAAGATGTGAATAGACGTTGTTAATTCATAGTTGAATTTATCTGGAGACACAACAGGCAAATTTCAGCTTTTCAAACCAATCATTTTGGTTTCTAAGAGATAAAAAACAGTCAGGTGTTGATTGATATTTTATCCCAATTTAAATGGTAAATCATGCATTTTAAAGCAACGCCGCGTTCAAAATAAAATATATAAATGGAGTTCGCCCATTTACAAATAATGAAAGTTGCATTTAACGGGGATAGGATAAACAGTTTAAATAAATTATTGTCATTTTGAAGATGTTGAAGACATCAACTAAAATGTAATATAATAAATTTCGATTTATACGATACGTTCAGTTTTATTCAAAAGCACAGTTGCTGAACTTTAACAAATGCATTTCACCGTATATATTTGTTCCGCCTAACTGAAGTTATCCTGGAAATGGGCTTATGCATAATGCCATAATATCTGTTCCTGTTGGAACAAATATTATATACGCTTTACAGAAAAATTGGTTTTAACAGATATTTTTATATATCATTTAATATAGGAAAACGATTTGACATTTCAAATGTTACTCACGCTATGATAACCCACCAATCATGTCCAAAAAGTCATTTGACTGTATTTTCATAGTGTCTTCATACGAGATACAGATGAAAGGGAACAGTAACTAGATAGTCATAGATATTAGGCTTTAATTCCTTTAACAAAGGATATGCATATAACATATCAATAACGCATTTCTTTTTGCGTGATTTTAGCAAACAATTATAGGATTTCTCTAATGTGTTCGATCCATTTTATCAATCATTACGCTTAAAGAACTGAATTTTACCGTAAAGATAATTCTAAGTTCAGATATATTACTTTTGTCTTGGTGTTCAATAGACCACACTTGAGCAAATGCATACAACTCATATTTCCCATTGAATCTGACATTCAAACACGACTAAATTTAAAAGGTCTGCTTCATTTCTGGATTTTTCATTTAGAAATTGACAAATATAGATGAAGTTAAACAATAAGATATGACACAAAGGACGATTTTGTTTCCTCATTGTCAATTTTCCAAAGGCAGAAGATACCACGAGGGCAGTCACAAATCAAACGCCAAATAGTTGTATGCCATTTGTTGAAAAGTTCAGCATTAAATATCTAAAATGATTCATTGTACGTTATTATGTTCATGAAATCGACACCAAACAAGTTTTTCGGTCATGTAAAAGATTGCATTCCCTGATACCAAGGTCTTGACCTGAACTCAGATGTGTCTCAACAGTCTTATGTCTTAATACCGGGCTTCTTACCCGGCCAATGCAACCGGTATAACTTCTTTTGAATATAAAGTGCTTCATTCAGTTGTTTCACTACGTTTGTACAATCTGAAGCAATCTCCGTACAGCGCTCGTTTCCTTTCCGTATACTCAGTACACTACAATACAATGACAGGTCATATTAAGTGTAGTGATACGAAGTAAGTACGGAACGGATGTGAGCTCTGCGCCGGAGATTGAATCTGAAGATGATTTGAAGAATTATAAATTACTAAACGTTGTATTTTGTTTGAATATCAAAATTATAAAAGCAATCAATATTTTGTACGGTTGTGTCGATAATTTAAACAACATTAAATTTGTAAACGGTCACATTTCTGTTAAATGATTTCATATGAATTTTACAGAATGATTTAATGTATACTTTACTCTCGGCCTAATATCATCTTAATAATTATTATCGATTAAAAATTATTAGGAATGAAATAAATGAAATAATTTAGGAGATTTCCAAGGTAATGTACTTACATTCTGTTTTGCAATTAACCGTCAGCAAACTTAACTTTAAATATGTCACCGGATAACAAGCCCATACACATCATTTATTTCCTTAACCTATTGAATTTTTTCCTGGTTATGTTATCAGGTTTATGATATGCGAATCTTTAAATAAATGTTATAATAAAAATTATAAATGATAATAGATGATAAAATATCTTTGGATTGCGTTTACGTCATTTACTGCATGGAGGAGAAAAGAAAAAAAAAGGGGGGTTGTGCACATGTTAAACTTGTTTAACTAAACTAAAATAAGTACATTACATTTCTTACGTATATTACATGCATTTATTTTGTACCATTATGTTAGTTTGTTTACTTTTAAAGTATCTAAATTAAGCTTTGATTCTTGTTAAGTGAACAAAACAAACTGGATGTCAAATCTAATACATTTTCAAGAGCTGAGCACTAATCGTATAAATCGGTTAGTGAATTGGTAAATGAATACAGCTGCATACATAAGCTTACTACCAAAATAAAGAGAATAGTCCGGGTTAGGTGTGCATAAATGTAGTTGAGGAAAGACTCTTGTTTTAGGCGGCATCTTTTTGTCTGGTTGCATATAGTCCATAGCTTATAAACATACTGGTATAAATATAACGATATTGAATATAACTTTAGTTCCCAGATATTCTTTTTTTTTTTTTTTTCATTCTTACAATTTTAATCAAATTTATATCATGTATATTGCTGTTTCTTTCAAAAGAAGGTACAATAATTTAGTCTACCTTAGCCTATATAAACATGATAAAGATAACATAAAAAGGAAAACAGCGAATCGCAAAAAATCTAAAAAAAAAGAACGAAAAAAAAAGCGCAACGACCAATTCCCGACCGACTCAAATGTTGCACAAGACACAAACACAAAAACCAACACAAACCGATTGTTCTGATTGGTTGTCTTTGTATAAGCACTTGTTTTAGTTTAGTTAAACATGTTGACATGTGCACAACCCCCTTGTTGCTTATCTTCTCCATGTAGTCAATGTCGTAAACGCAATGCAAAGATATAAGACATGTGATTTTTCGCCAGACGCTCTTCTTGTAAACAAAAATTTATCAGTGCCAATCGACAAAAACATAGGTTGAAGGCCAAGTTACATACAAAAATAAAAACACTAAAACATGCAACCCAAAAAGTTTGTACACAGTGATATTTATATTTTTGTTATAGTGGTAGAAATTATTTCGAATGCAGGACAATCGTGTTCGCAGTTGAAGAGCAATAACATCCCAGAAGTCCAAACAAAACTGTGCTAAGATCTTTTTAGGCTATCTAAAAAGACTGGTGTAGTATTAATCTACGATCCAAAATTTTTCATTTTTTCCATTTTATTATATCCAATTTCACTCTTATACAAATCATTAATATAATATACCAATCACGTATGGTATAAACACATTCACCAGTTATTGTGCACCAGTGCATACATGTACTTAAGACAAGTTAGTTATAAGGATTTTCTTTCGACAGAATTTATGGCAAACATGTTTTAAAATTCATGTTGATAAGTTTAAAGACTATCTAAAAAAAATAGGTTCCAACCCTATCAGACAAACTTGACATTTTATGAATTTAGATGTCTCATTTGGTAAAATATCTCCTCATGTATGAAGGTATTTATTCATATTTATAATTTCGATATTTGTCTTTGTTCATTTAAGACGAAAGTAAATCAAGAAAAGTGTTTCGAACAAATGAAAAGAAGATGTAGATAATGAGAATTGTTGGGCTCTTGATTTCGAAAATCGTAAATAATGTTTATAATTCGATATACATGACATTGTACAGCCTTCAGATGTTCCTAAGGCATAAATGAGACAGATATCAATATTTATAGTTTTGAATTTTGTCGTACATTGTTGCGTAAGAGTTTCAAACTTTAATTGTAAAACTTCAAAATTTCATAATACTCTCATTCGTTTATATGTTATTTCCATTAACCATCCAAACTTTTCTCATCGAGTCCAATTAATATATAAATTTGAACTAAAAATTATGAACCACAGATACAGTTTCCACTGCATTATATCTATATACCTACCTCGAATTTGACAACAGTGGTCAAGTCAGTACCATATTAATAATCGAGAAGATTTCTAATTTAACATTACAAATGTTCCTCACCTTAGCAGCAATATACAAACTACCCCTCGTATGGAGTATTTATTTATAAACTCCTACGATATTCAAGAGTTTGCAACTACTACTCAGACATTGAAAACGTCTTCGGTTTCCAAGCAAAACAATAATGATCTAGGGTTTTGTCAAAGAACTTCTCGTCCTTTTTTCTCCAAAAGTTCATCGGAAAGTATCAAGACCGAAAGATAAATATATAGTGTCTACTTCACAAATAATACAAGATTGTCGTGAGTTATAGAATCTAGGTGCTGAAGTTATATATCGTTTTATTTTACTTTTATTTTAGATTCCTCTTTATTAACCTTCGAGTTATTATGTTTCGTTTGGTCGTATGGCTTATGACGTGACTCGGTATTTATGCATCCCGCGACTTTTTGACTTTGGGCTTTGCTGGTGCAGGTTGATCCTGAAATGCTATTCGGACACAATGGGTTTTTACCGTGTTGTGTTTATTTTGTTTACCCTTGTCTTTATATTTTCCCATGTTTTACCTTATCGAGAAAGTGTATACTGTATAGTGTATGTGCTATCAACAGCAAAAACATTTTCTGGTCGACGTCATTGTCAAACTTACTGTCTACACCTTTTTTGTTTGCGTCTTTATAAGTTTTATTTGTATGTTTGTTTGCATGTTTTTGCATTTTTTTGCAGTCATGTTGTATGTCTGTGATGTGTGTTGCACAGTGTTGGCTGCTGTATCCCAATTATTGTCACATTGGCCTTTATGTCTAATTGCTCTCCCAATTTTGTCAATATAACAAACTATAAATAACTGTCATACAAATGAAAGTAAAAATTACAACCACAAACTTCCGACGCACCCAAATGCTGCACAAGACATAAACACAAAGATCAACACCAACGAATTGATCTGATTGATTGTCTATGTATATGCACATCTTTTAGTTTAGATTTACAAGTTTGACATGTGCACAACCCACGTTAACTTATCTTCTCCTTGTAGTTAATGTCGTAAACACAATTCAAAGATACCAGGCGTGTTATTTGTTATTGCTGACGCATGTTTCGTTAACAACAATTTATCAGTGCCACTCAAAAAAAAAAAAAAAAAAATGAACATAGGTTGGAGGCCAAGTTAAATACGAAAATTAAAACACTATAATAGGAAACCCAAAAAGGTTGTACAAAGTGATATTTAATTTTTTTTTATAGGGATTGAAATTATTCCGAATGCATGACAATCGTGTACGTCGTGAAGACCAATGAGAACCCAGAAGTCCAAAACAAAACTGTGCTATGAACGGCTTAGGCTATCTAAAAAACTGATGTAGTAGTAATCTACGCTGCAAAATTTCTCATTTCATTATATCTTATTACCAATTTCACTCTCAAACGAATCACTAATATGATATGAAAATCAAGTATGGTTTACAAGCAGAACCAAATACAATGAAAGTTCCAACTATGTACTGGCTTCCGAAGCTGCATAAAACTCCATACAAATATAGATTTATTTCGTCTTCAAGCCATTGTTCCACTACTAAACTATCTATTCTACTTACTAGTACACTTGGTACAATCAAAACCTGGTAATACATTGTTCAAATAAGGCCTTTGAAAATAGTGGAATTAATTACTTTTGGAGTGTCAAAATTCGTTGGATGTACTTGATAAATTGCATGCTTATATTGGTGATTTCGAATCTGTTCAAAGTTTTGATTTTTCTACCCTATATACCACGTTGCCTTATAATCTTATTAAGAAAAAATTCACACACCTGATTAAATGGGCATTTAAAAGTCGGAATGCGAATATATATGTTCAAACTCTTTTAGGTCATTTTTAGTAACAACAAACAAAAGAACTATGTCAATTGGACCTGCTTTCATACTATAACTGAACTTGAATTTTTACTAGATAACATTTTTGTTCGCTATGGAGATTCCGTATATCGTCAGGTTATCGGAATTTCCATGGGGACTAACTGTGCACCACTTATTGCGGACCTGTTTCTGTATTGTTATGAGTTACAATTTATGACTAAAATCAGCAAAGACCCATTGAAACAACATCTGATTCAAAAGTTAATAACACTTTTAGATATTTAGATGATATATTGGCTCTCAGAAATGACGACTTCAGTATGTACACTAAAGAGATTTATCCTGCCGAACTGACTTTAAATAAAGCTAATACTAACAATGAACACTGCCCTTTCCTGGATCTCTAACGGGAAGCTTAATATCAAAATGTATGATAAAAAGATGATTTTCATTTCCTATTGGTAATTATCCATTTTAGATGGTGACGTTCCCTTGTCGCCATCTTATAGTGTTTATATATCTCAACTTGTTCGATTCAATCGTGTATGTAACAACGTATTTGATTTCAACGAAAGAAATCTCTGTATTACTAAAAATTATTACACCAGGGTTTTCGATATCACAAACTAGTCAAAACATTTACTAAATTGTATCATCGGTACAAGGACATCATTCGTAAATATAAATCAACATGCAGACATCTTATACGTTCAGGTATTTCACATCCAATATTTTATGGTAATATTCTTTACAAAGCACAAAAATGTCGGCATTCACCTCAAAAGCTAACCAAACCTTTAAACAGACTTATTCGGAAAGGATATAGTTACGATACTGTTGTCGAGTCATTAAGGATTGCATATTTTGGTATTAATATTGATTCACTCATAGGGTCTTTGCATAAAAATTAACACATGTATTCTAAAACCAGTTGTTGGCATGATACGGGTTATGTTCTTCTCATATATTTTATGATGGTATGATACTAAACCCTAACGGGAGGGATTGTACCTGATTTTCATATGATGAGGACATAATTTTTCAATCAGTTAACTGAGGTCTGGAGCTGGCATGTCAGTAACTGCTAGTAGTCCTTTGTTCATTTATTTATCAATGTCATTTTGCTTAGTTTCTGTTGTTACCTATTCTGACATCGGACTCGGACTTCTTTTATACTGAGTTTTACTGTGCGTACTGCTATGTGTTTCTTTATTCTACATTGGCTAGAGGTATAGGGGAGGTTGAGATCACACAAAACATGTTTAACCCCGCCGCATTTTAGCGCCTGTCCCAAGTCAGGAGCCTCTGGCCTTTTCTTAGTCTAGTATGTTTTTAATTTTAGTTCATTTATTTGTTTTGGAGTTTAGTGTGACGTCCATTTTCACTGAACTAGCACACAATTTTAGTTAGGGGCCAGCTGAGGACCACCTCCGGGTGTGGGATTTTCTCGCTGCATTGAAGACCCATTGGTTGCCTTCGGCTGTTGTCTGCTCTTTGGTCGGGTTGTTGTCTCTTTGACATATTCCCATTTCCATTCTCAATTTTATGGTATAAAATAATTCAACAATTATCGGCGTTATTTCAGGTGGACCCTGCAATTAATAAACAGCCCAGTATCCAGCTATGAAGTGCACCAGTACATACCTTAGACAAGTTAGATATATAATGATTTTCTTTCGACAGAATTTATGGCAAACATGTTTTAAATTCATGTTGATAAGTTTAAAGACTATTTAAAAAATAAGGTTCCAACCCCATTAGAAAAAGTTGACTTTTATGAATTGGATGTCTCATTTGGTCAAATATCTCGTCACGTATTAAGGTATTTATTCATATGTATAATTTGGATGTTTGTCTTTGTTCATTTAAGACGAAAGTAAATCAAGAAAAGTGCTTCGAACAAACGAAAAGAAGATGTAGATAATGAGATTTTTGGGGTCTTGATTTCGGAAATCGTAAAGAATGTTTATAATTCGAAATAAAGTCAGTTGTGTTGTATGTCTGTGATGTGTGTTGCACGGTTTTGGCTGCTGTATCCCAATTATTGTCGCATTGGCCATTATGTCTGGGTTGCTTACCTAATTTTGTCAATATAACAAACTATAAACAACTATCATACAAATGAAAGATTCAGCTAGCTTTATCAAGGTTAAATCCAACATTAACTTCGGAAAATTCCCGTACTAAGTCAGGAATATGGCAGTTGTTTTCACTTGTTCTGTTGATTTATTGCGTTTGATTTTGTTGGTTTTATGGACATCCCATTTTGAATTTTCCATGGAATTCGGTATTTTGTTTAACTTTTTCTTTCAAACCAAAAGAAAAATCAAAATCAAAAGATGTTGAAACTCAAATGATTTATAATACTTGACATTGATTCGATGATACCTTTGTTCTATTAATATTAGTTTCTCACTAAAATCAATTCGTTATGAGTGAATATAGCCAATTGTTATACCTCGGTATGTTTTTCGATATAAGAAAGGATGAAATATTTGTGCTATTTTATTCAACAGACTATTTACCGGTCAATAGTTTAAAAGACTATTTACCTGATTGATAGTTTTGAAGTCATCTTTTCCAACTTGTTTTCATTGGATAAACATAACGTCATTTGCTATTCCCGTTGCTCGAGATCTTTTCACACTGTAATGTAAAACACTGAAATATCGAAAACAGGAAATAACCATCAGACGACCAAACATCATCATAGTTCTTGCAGGAACAAGATGTTCTTCCTTAGATCCTGAAGATCTGTCAAAATCTTAAATGATAGAGATTAAAACATACCAAAATGTAATTAGCATCGCAAAAACGATAAGCGATGATTATTAACTTGAAAAAGACTACTGAAGACTTGAACCTGGCTATTACAGATTTTTTGATAAAAACTATTAATTTTAAAACTGTTATATTTATATACTCCAAACCACGTAAAACGGAATTAAATCAGTACATGCAACACGAGTTTTGAGAATAACATTATTCAGTCATGTTATTGAAGGAAAGCATTACCAATATTAAAAGGTTGAGAGCATAATTACAAGCCTGTATAGAACAACCAAATTCTAAGATAGTTTACAAAAAGTCACTTCTTTATGTAAGCGGGATTGCATAATTTTCTAACCAGCTGTTTGTGGATACCTGCATAGGAAAACCTGTCTGTCAGTGTTATCATAAATAATTCTTTCAACTTTCCATTTGATTCTGTTCAGAAATTGTTTTTATTGTTTGTGCTTCTTCTGCCACTTTTTGATGTTTTTTGTTTGCTTTTGCTTTGAAACAAGATATCAATAAGGATTTTTTGCATAAAATATGGGACAGTGATTACGCTTCCATAATAAACCCGTGTAATCGTATACTTTCTTCTTATGAGAGCTATCTCCCTGTACACTATCTATCTTGTTTACATTCGCATAGAAAATTATCCAGAAGAAACCCGCTAGAGCGCGGCTTGAAGACTATTTGAAATGTTTATTGTGATACACAGCTTGGGTTCGTGTTTTTCAAACTGTTTTTATGGCATGATGTTGATAGTTTTGATTAGTTTGTCAGTTCTCCTTCCAAAGGAGTTTGAATTCCAATTCGTAACTTCTGTCTCGATGTTACACATGTGCTCCTAGAACGGAGAAAATAACTCAGAGAAGAAGAAGACAACCTAGAACACTGATGATTAAAACATTTGTCAGTGGAGCTAGTTCGTAGTATTTCTTTTTTATTTTCGAAAGGTGCGAGTCAGGTTCCGTCTCTGTGTGAAACGGGTGCCCCAAGAACAGAAGAAATAACTAAGAAAAGACAATATAGAATTCTTTGAAGATTTAAAACATTTCTTCAGTGGTTCGAGTTTGTAGTATTTTTTTTTTCGAGTGGTGCGAGTTCTGTCTCTCTGTGACACGGGTGCTCCGAGAAGGGAGGAATTTACTCAGAGAAGAAGAAAACAATCTAATGATTAAACACATTTCTTTGAGTTTGTTGTATTTCTTTTTTCTTGAGTGATGCGAGTTTGATAAAGTGATGCATGTTGTATTAATTAGTGAGAGTGTCTGAGTGGTACGAGTTGGCCGTGGGCCGAGTTAACCGTGGGCCGAGTTGTCATAAATTGAATACAAAATCATGTCCGCCTGCTTACAAAACGTAGACGGTAAGGAACCAGCAACGGAACTTTATTTGGGGTTTAATTAATTAAGCTACGCAAATTAAAGCAATTACTATATGAAGTTATAAAGTACATTACATACACTACTAGTAACTATTTATTATTATATAATACTTCAGACCATCGTCGGCTCGGAGACAACCGGCAAAAAATGTTGGTCTACACATTTAATAGTATAGATATAGGTTTTCTGCCCTTAAATATTGCAGATAAACTATTTAATATTTCTCATAAAGACCTAGGGTCTTTTCATTTTGAAATATTTGACCTTGAATTTAAGTATTTATTAATCAATATTGTTATCATTATTATTGATATTATTACTATTATTATTATTATCATTATTATTGATATTGTTACTATTATTATTATTAATATCATTATTATTATAATTATTACAATTATTATTATTATTCGTAGGGTAAAGAGCAGGGCTTATATCCATTTCACGTTATCATTATCTCGTCCTGAATATGCATTTTATTTGCCACTGGACGTTAAACAGCTATGTATCATTTATCTCGATGCCTTTATACGGGTTGGCTTCATCTTTTTTTTATTAATTTAGGTAAATTAACTTTTTAAAGTTTGCGTTAGGTTTTCTTTTTTTTTTAAATCAAATTTGACCTCGAGCATCTATATATATATTGATTGTCGAAATCTATTGCTGCTGCAGTCAGATTGGTTTATGTTAAAATATTCACTTATTCAAACTTCGGCTAGTGGACTGTTAGTCCTCGAGGGTATCACCAGTCAGATAGTCCAATACTTCGGTTCTGGCATGGAATACGGATTATTTTTGTAATATTGATTTTGCTTTTATAAGATTTGGATATGATTTCAGATTAAGGAAGGTACATTTCTTAAGAATAGCTTTCATTCCTTGTCTAGGTCTGGCAATACGTTCGATCTTTTGTTTTTGCATTTGTATATTTTCAGCGTTTGCATTAGGTTTTGCATTTTCATCTAAGGTTTTAACTGTCATAACGCGCCTCTGATGCAGGAAAATTGGTAATGTTAACATTATTATATTACTTAAAAATTCTGTTATTTTAACACCAATAAGACTTACTTAACAGAGAAGTTTTTACATGTTTAATCCTACATTGGAAACAAGAATCAAAAAAAAGGTTTGAACTTCAATATTAACAAATTTTGCAAAAGCTGTTAATTGTTTGTTCATTAAGTCATCATTTTGAAATAATACACACAAAAATCAATTGCTTTATTGACAGTATTTCATTAATTGGGAAAACAGTGTAATACTATGTAGAAACTTTTGTTATTAAACTTTTTATTCTGTACAACTATGCAAATGATAGCTGCACTACAAAAAGATGGATTGTTCATAACGAACAACAAAGATAAGGCAAACATCCTCAAAGAGCAATTCCAAAAAGCATTCATCACTAAATCATCTGCAAACACAATACAATTGGGTGAGTATAGCAATACTAAGAACTCCCATTCTGATATCTGATTCATATATCTGTATGCATAATGGCCTGAATAATTAATCTCGCATTGATGTCCATTCTTCAAAATTTACGATACTGATGCATAATAAAAAAATACATCATTCCAGGCCCTTTTGTTTTGGACACAAAATAAGGTTCAAATTCCAGGATGTAGCCGTCGGAAGAGAATTGAGGAAAAGGCCGATGTCAGAGCACGCGGGATTACAGGGTACATATGATAACACGAAGAGTCGGACAGCGATACATGTAAAATCGCCTTTTGTTCACGACCCGTTACAAACAATATTTAAAATGGCACATAACACGAAAGATTTCACCCCACACAAGAGGCAAGCATTCACGACACTTTGGAGTGATCATGTGCCTTTAAAATCAAAACAGGATCTGGGAGGGCAAATACATACACTTACATGTTCTCCTTAAATCTAATAAAGAAATGGAGGAGGTTAGCGATTTTAAAGGAAAAAAGGGGAAAATTTTGCATTGAAAAAAGATCGTCTAGAATTGAACTGTCCATAAACGATTGGTTTCCATGAGTGTGTATATAGAAAACATGTAAAAATTCAGGCCTCGGACACAAGAGTTCCTTATGCGATATATTAAATTGGTAGCAACAAGGTCAGCAAATTGGATCACATATGATGAGCTATTCAGGCTTAAAATTGAAGAGAACTCAAATTTGACTAAGAAAAAAAACAAAACATACATGGTGAATGTTGGCTATTGCACCTCACAACTACCCCAGTACCAAACTATATATTTAATACGACTCAAAGCCATCACAAGATTGCAGGGAAATACATAAAAAAACATGGTCAATTTTATTCAAACTGCATCATCAAACACTTTTACAGCAATAACTCATCAACAAGCACAGGACACTGGTTCAAACATGACTTTTAAATAATTCAATAATTTTACAGACTCTCCGTATTTCCCTCTTTTCAGGTTTACACCTTTAATGCGAAATATGTAGTGGCAGAAAAGAAGGGCCCAATGTTACAACTAGGCACTAAAAAGAAATGCCAACAAGTATGAATCTTTATTCCTTAGAAAATACTCCAGTTAAAGTGCAAGTCCTGGAAAATTTGATGGAATTTTATCGACAAAGAATGTAGCTCATGAAACGTTATCTGGTTTCAAATAGTGTCTTTCTTTAAAATAGTTTGGCTTAGGGGTATCAAGGGAATGTTCAAATTTAAAAAGTGCAATACAATACCCAACATTTTAAAGAATCAATTTAATTAAGGAAGTATGTCACATTGTTGGCCTATTCCAATCCCCTCTTTTGCAACCCTTCAAGTTTGGGGCTAGTGCCAAAAAAAGGATTGTGATTTACAACTCAGATAACATTTGTCTTATCCTTAGAATGACTTAATTACTAATTTTATTGATTAAAACCATTGTTCATTTCAGTACAGTTTGCACATATTTGATTTATAGACACAAAGCATTGGTTCGCCTTAGCCAATGCAATGTTTCGGCCGGTTTTCGTATTTTACCTATAACACTACAGGATTTTTGACTTGTTTGGGATAACATTTCAGGATGATTTCTATTTTAAATGTTTCTAATGGAGGCTTCCATAAGTTGTGCTCTCTGAGCAAAATGTTTTAAATTGGATAATACAGCAAAAGAACATTGGAAAAGATGATATACCCCCTATTTAGTTGATTGTCTTTTTGTTGAGTGAAGCAAAACATCTGATGTTGGCAATAATTTGAAGGAATTTTAAAAGGCATGCTAATCAATAAGAATTCCTCTTCTTAACAATAGCACTACTATGGTTACTACAGTACTTATTTTGTGTGGTATAGAATTTGATATGCAAAATTTAGTTATGCAGCTTCCTAATAAAAAACGTGTCAAACTAAAAATAATCAGGGACTCCTTTCACAGTTTGAAAGTTATTCACTGATAGTACTTAAGGGTAGGAAGGCTCCAAAGGTGGCTATGGGATTCATTTTGCGGGTCGGTGGGTGCAGGGCAAATTTGCAAAACATTGGGTTGACACTTGATAAGCCATGGACATGACAGTAGTAGCAGCACAAATGTATTAGGAATATAAAAATACAGGAAAAATATATAAAACACACTTTGTCAACAAAAATGTTATGTAGTTCCAGAAGCTGACTCGTGGTCAACCAAATATCCAGCACAAATCTGAAACATGTTGGTTGGCTGGAGGATTATAATCAAGTTGTTAAAAATACACAAAATTCATACAATTTAGCTAAGCCTAAACGTTTTAATTGAGAGCTTCTTACAAATTGAAACAGATCTAGCCAGTGCCGGTAAATGATTTAATAAATTGTATTGCATTCTTGTCATACGGGGTCTTTCAGGTGGTACCATATCATGTTATATCCGTAGTTTCATATTATCATAAAATCCAGGTCATACAGGATACCACAAAATTCTTTATCATTGGCAAGGCATTACAGGGAATAAAAAGAATTCAAGGAGGAAAATGCATTAACACTAGAACACCAATTTCACTGCAATTGTCACCATACAGGAAAAGGTGTTTGGAAACAGTTTGTATGCATAAATATGCAACTACATTATTTTCAACAGCATTTTCTGTTGCCTTCTTATTCATGTTATTTCTACTTATAGTTGAAGAAATCACGGCTACAAAGAATGCGTCTTTGAATGCTTGTAACTTTAAACTAGAGGATATTGAAGTTAAGAAAAAAGTCCTGGAGCTGAGAGTAAGGTGGACAAAAACTGATCAAGGGAAACCGTTATACTTTTGATACAAGGAAACATAAAGTATTACTGTCCGGTTAAATTCACGAAAGACTACCCACGAGTAATACCTAGCTGTAGCAATGAAGACCTTTTGAAACATTATAAGGGTATAACCTTTACTAATTCAGTAGTATACTGGAATAGGCTTTAAATTTTCAACATATGAGTTAAAGTAGTTTTAGAATTGTGGTACCACTAAGCTGGCCCGACAAGGGATCTCGGAGGGGGTAAGTATGAAATTAGGAAGATGGAAATCCCTTGCTTATTTTCGCTATATTAGGATGCAATTTCTCTAATTAGAAAAAGTCTACAAGCTATACATTTTAACAGGTTCAAAGAATTTGTGGAGTGTTTAAAGTTCCCTTGTTCATTTGGGCCATGTGGAAGCAAAGTAATATGGTAGAACTAATCTTGGACTAGAGTCTAAAAAAGTCATCACTTACTGGATTGGTCATCCGGGATTACTATTTAAAGATTTGGTGTCACTCATCGATGCTCAAAGAAAACTTTAACGTTCTCCTACTTTCACTTTTATTTACTGTACAGCTAATGATTAACTAAATTAAAATTGACAGGGAAGGGTTTATTTGAAAATATTATGTGTTCATTCCTACGTTACAAGGCTTTATTCCAAAAAAAATATTATACTATGGTCTTAAATGCTACAGTGCAGATATTGGCATTTGTCACCTTCAAGCCTGGTCCCATCATAGAGCAGAAGAGTGAATTCAGTCATAGAAATGAAAATGAGAGAAAAGCCATTTTCCATGAGAACATTTAGACCAGGTAAGTTTCTGTATACAGAACAGATGGGACACATGTGTCACAAACGGGCAATCAGGTTTTTTCTAAATAATCTACAGGGGGGATTTTAGATTTTTCTTAGGACAACACGAGAACATTTCTATAATGCTTCAATACTAAGTTAAAATTTTGTGTAGGCGAGAACCCATCTTTGCAAGTCAGATCACTGGTTAGCTGAATTGGGTTCTCATTTGGCGGTCTAGGGAGACTGGTAGTGATCGGGGGATTATTTCACACAACCCTTTCCCCATGCCTGTCAAGTTCTACACTTTGACGGTTTGAAGAAAACGTGGTTTACGGTAACAGTGGGGTCTACAGATTGTCAACTCAGGGACTTCCTCAACCTCATTTGGTAGAGGGGAGGAGTACACCTGCCAACATGTGTAGGACTTATAACTAGACCATTGGTAATATAGGTGTTTTTCCTTTCACCCCCATGATCGGTGGGGGTGTGAAGACACTGTATCAACAAGATAAGCTGATAGCAATTTCGTAGGTAATCAGTGGTTTCCCTGGCGCATCAACAAAATATTATTAAATACTCTGTAGCAAAAAATATGTCACACAGAAAATATTGAATATATGCTAGTCATTCAAATGTAAATAAAAGTTTGTGTAATAAAATGTATGTATAGTACTGAAGTAAAATTGTTATAGTTGTAAATGGTATACGCATATTCTAACCAAACGAAAACTATACAATTGAGTCAATACATACAACATATATATAAAAAAGCTTTGTATTTGTGAATTACAACTATAACAAGCAAAGAAAGACAACTCTTGATAATTTTAATCATATTCAGATAACAGTCCAGACATGGCAGATAGACTTAAACTACTCAGAGCAAACAAACATTTTTTTTATTATTTTGTCTCGAGTTTTGTGCTGGTATTATTTAAAAAGGGAGAATAGTGTTTTCAGTGAAATGTACATCCATTAGAAAATTACATTTGCAACATTTTAAAGGTTTTTATCAACATCGCTATCTGTTTAACAAAACTCGAGGAGAGTACTGTTTGTCATCCCTTTAGGGAATGGTAACATGATATGATAGTTCTGTTTTTATCTAAAACAAATCCTTTTAACGATCGATTCACCAGGAGGTTTTTTATTTTGTCAACTTATAATAAGTAGCGTTCCCGCGTTGAACGTGTCCAAACATTTCTAAGTGTTTAAGAATTGGTAATAAATTGCTACTTGAATTCCCATTAGGCACATTATTATGCTTTAAGACATGCCATTGTGAATGTAGACGTTTCCTGTAAGTATATATCAAAAAGTTTAAAATATCACACAGACTACCTTTTTGAGATTAATTTTGAATCAGAGTAAGCCAAAATACGTCTATAGGAACACATATTTAGTAAGTAGGATTGATTTTGATAAGGTATTTCCGTTCAATTTCCAACAGAAATAAACAAATACTTTTAACTTTGAGTAACATTCAATCGCCAATAATTATTCAATGACATTGGTTGTTTTTCAACCCCGTATAATCCCGATACAAATGAATCCGGACGTTGACTTGTTCGAAGCGATAATCAGGACAATATTTGGGATGAAAACATTTTGAACGCCTTTCTAGAACTTATTTGTATATATCAATGTATATATGTACATGGTTGTTTATCTAATCAATTATACAGTTGTTGCCAGTTTCCGATTTTGTATAGAACGTTTTATTCAAATGCTAGATACTACACGCACAAACATGGTGCAAATTTCTACGTTTTACTGTCCGATTGGTAATGGGGACAGACAAGCGACTTGTAAAAGCGACATTTGGACCTGTGGTTAAAACAGAAAGTGATGTATTTTAAACAAAAGACCTAATAAAATTGGGAGATCAAATGTTAATGGTAACATACATGTGTATTACTAAATATTTAATTATTTTCAAAAACGAATTATGTAGATTTTGTCATTATGATGCATGTGTTTTGTATCTAGCTAATGCGTTAATCCCTTTTCAAGGGATTATTATAGTTTGTTCTTATGTTGTTCTGTTACAAAAATGACCCAGGTAAGGCGGAGCTAGGTTTCGAACCAGCAAACATGTTTAACCTCGCAAAATTCTGTATGTGCCAGTCCCAAGTCTGGAGCATGTAATTAAGTGATTGTTGTTTTTTTTGCTGCAAATCATATTTATTTTTGTTTTATTATTTTGAACGACAACCAGCCGTCAGTATTTTGTTTGAATTGTTTTACATTTTTCATTTTTGCCGTCTTAAGCTTACTATTATAATTGCAAAGGATTTCTTGTATCATATATTTAGAGTTCCTCAGCTATTTAATTTTTTTTTTTTTTTTTTTCGATAGGGACATGTGAATGTAATATTTATACTAATGATTTCAGTTTACTGTTTGTACATCATTTATCTAGATATAATGGCATGTTGATAGTTTGAGTGGTCTATTGACTGTCCAATATTTGAATTAATTCATGTTATCTTTTATATGCATTTATTTTTACTCAAAAATCATAATAAGTAGAAAATGAAAAGTCATGATCTCAAAAAATTAAAAACGTAACCTTTGACATTTAGCCCCTTAAATTACGTATAATTGAAGCCCATTCTTTCAGATATAATCCATATTTGAATTTGCATTTATGCCCTTCGGACCGGAAGCAAAATAAAAAAAAAATCAGCAAATACGAATGAAAGACGACATGGAGCTACTACGACAAGTGAACAGTAACCCGACAAATTTCTATATTGTGTTTTAATTCATTTTGTCTGCAGTGAAAAAACTAATGAGTGCGGTTATATGCATGTTTCATGTATATTACTCATAATTGGCTTTTGCATATTATTAAAAATGAGCTCCATGTAAGTGATGTATTCTACAAAGAGTAATAAAACCAAATTTTGCACTAAAATATCTACTTTATTTAAAAAATATGAATGAAAGGAGATTTTGTGTTACTCCGACAATTGAACAACAACCCGACGACAAAACATTTTTTTTTTTTTATTTTCAATTCATTTTTTTTCCAATGAAACACGAATGAGTGAGGCGCTATGTATGTTTCAAGTGTAACTCATAATTATTTTGCATATTATTACGACTGAGCGCAATTTAAGTGAGGTCTTTTAAAGTTGCAACGTTTCGGTGTAACTAGTATGTCTGTGAGTTTTTTTCCCGGGAGTTATTTCCACACTAATCTGACTTCGATAATTCAACAACAATCTGTATCTCAAATTTTATCTTTTTTTTTTTTGGTTTTCAACGGGAAGTCGGTCGTATCAGATCAACCATAATCCGTCTGTCTACGGATGAAGACATTTGGAGCATGGACAACTTTTCATATAGTTCAGTTTCTGGTGTGTGATTGATAAGATTTCAACTAATGTTTGTTATATTCTATGGTTCTTGCTCTTTACTTACAATATTACATTAACTATTTTAATTTATCCATATTGTCCGTCTAGCAAAGAAAAGAAAAGTGAGGAGGTTCAGGCTGTTCCTGTTAGGAGATGCGAAACTAAACTTTAAAGTTCAAATATCTAAATAAAGTCAATTAACATGTTTTAGTTTAAAACTTAGTTGTTGATCAAGTTTTCCCATTTACATGTTTTACATAGTCTGGACTTTCAGCAAAATATGTATTAAAGAACATTTTGAAGTTTAAGTACAAATGAAAAGATGCATCGAGTAAGTACGATATGGCACATACACATGGACTACTTAATGCAGAAAAATCAAAATTCTTCAGCGTAACATACTCTGGAATAATAAACAGTCGACACCAAATTTAGAAAACTGCGCCTGCTTGTCAACCATGCATGTTATTTCAACGTACACAATCAAACATTGGACAACTAGAACAAACACCGATTTATTAAATATAAAAGACAGCTCACACAGATTATTGTATTCCTAGAAGATGTTTTTTTCAGCAACAAATTAAATTTGGTGACAATTTG
This sequence comes from Mytilus coruscus, assembly GCA_017311375.1. Taxonomy (NCBI): domain Eukaryota; kingdom Metazoa; phylum Mollusca; class Bivalvia; order Mytilida; family Mytilidae; genus Mytilus; species Mytilus coruscus. The sequence goes on from CM029608.1 coordinate 9,948,275, forward strand.
TATTGTGAACATGCAACTCGATCAGAGGCAGATAAAAACAAAGTTAATTTGCGTACGTTGACACATGTCCCCTACAATATGAGAAACCTAGTCATTTCGGTTGCTTTTTTCGGCAGAAAAGAAAATGTGCAAACATCTGCGCACTTTCATTTAATCAAAGTGCTGGATAGCACCTGTGAAAAGTTTGCAACCGTAGATGTGTATTATTTCAAATATGTATTTAGTCACATCTTTGATGTTTTTTTTACTAAACCATTGTCTCTTTAGCAATCACAAAAATTACTTTTTTGTCACATGTTTGTCATGTAATTTTTTTTATATTTTCTATTGCAACCTCAAACTGTACATTTAAAAAAATCAAATATACAGAAAGCTCTGTTAATTTCTTTATGTGCCCAAAGTCCATCCCATGTCAAGGGCCTGTGATTTTAGTATTTTTTATTGATTTAGGTCCTTCATATTTTTTTTAGTAAATTGTTTTTTTACTTATTAAGCCGCTAGTTTTCTTGTTTGAATTGTTCCACATGTTTCACATAAGAGCCTTTAAAGTTTACTATATGGTATGAGGTTTTTTTCTCATTGTTGATGACCGTATGGGGACCTACTATTGTTTATATATCTTCCTCCTTTGAACTCTTTTGCATAGCTGTTTCATTCGCAAAAAATACCACATCTTTTATTTTAATTAGACAGTAAACTTAAATCAATACAACTGTAATGAAAGTGAATTTATATGAAAGGCTTTGATCAATAAATGAGGAATGCGTCCATGAGACACAGATGATTCCCCGCTAGCTAACCCCGTTTAGATTCCAACACATTTAGTTGAGGCAAACATAAGTTAGAGAACGGAAACGAAAAATTCAGCAATTTTCCATGTGTAAAGGGTATAACCCTTTAACAGTAAAAATGACGCCACCAAAATCAAACTTGATCTGTGTTTGTGGTTATAAGCATTTTGTATAAGTTTCATAACATTTGGTTGAGGCAAACTAAAGTAAGAGAACGGAAACAAAAATTCAGAAAATTTTACATTTGTATAGGGCAAAACTCTAGAACGGTAAAACTGATGCCACCAAATTCAAATTTTATCTGTGTTTTGTGGTAATGAGTATTGTGTATAAGTTTCATAACAATTTGTTGAGACAAACATAACTCTAGAATGGTAAAAGTGACGCCACCAAAATTCAAACTTAAACTGTGTTTTGTGGTTAGATTGAAGACATTAGTTTTTAGTTTTTATTAGTATGATTGTTTTTAGTTATGATTTTTAATAGAGTAGAAATAGTTTTTTATTAATTACATTTATATTTTTGCAAGTTTTTTTTTATCGGTAATTTTCAATATAATTATGTTGAAATAAAGTTACATTTTCGTCTGCATAGATTAGTTACAGATAACGGTATTTTCAAAAAAGTATATTACAGTGTAGAAAGTTAATTGTTAATCGTTACGGGATTCCTAAATTTTATGACACCTTCACAGGGTCAGTCTAGTCATTTAGAGTTCAAATAAAAGTCGTCTGCAAATGCAGCTGTGGCGATTTAATTACTTCGTTTTGATCATCTATTGGAATCAGGTTAAATAAGTGTGAAATTTTATGCATAATGTTCAGACGTAAACAGTTCGTCTTAATCATGCGATCAGTTAACATCGAGAACAATGTTGTGAAATTGTAATACGAAATGATTGTAAATATTGTAAATATTGTATTAAAACGTAGTTATTAGCACACATTCGAGTTAGTAATATGCTATGGATATAATAATGCTATTGGTATAACATTATCGTCGAACTCCCAAGTCCCAAATTGTCGAACTTTATATGAACGTTTATTCCATTGCATCTTTCCAATCGTCTCCGTAACATTTTTGTAGCAGAGCGTGGTTCAATGAACTATTATCGTAATCGTATTGTGAGAAAATGAGTAATTGGGATTTGGAAATAGAAGCAGATACAAGCGAGGGAGACAAAATGGACGAAACCGTTATTGCAAATATTGGAATTGGAAGACATGAAGAAGAATAAAGCAAAAGCGAAATCGACATTCACAAAAACTAGACATTCATTACTACAAATTCTTGAAGAAAATTTTCCGGATCGTGAAGAAATCAAAATGTATTTCAAGAGAAACTGATAAATGCGGAAGAAAAAGCGATGGATATAATAGGGAATATTTATGATGAATATAAGCACAGGAATGATATACTGAATATGAAGAAAACAACAAAAGAGATATAAAAACGTAAGAGGAATTTACGGACGCAGAAAATGAGTGTCGTGATTATTTGATCGAGAGGAAGAAAGAATCAAGCGTTGCGTCTAGTGCATCTAGTATATCAAGAAAAGCTAATGTGAATTCAGAAAATAAAGTGGACAATTAACCTATAAATAGAGAAAAGAGGAAGTTAAACCAGAATTTGAACAAACTACAAGAGACACAAATAACGATAAGAGATTGGATGAAATGAAATTTAATTCGGAATTAGGACAGGATATGGGAAACAATTAAAAAGAGTTTCAATACCGGTATTCACAGGAAATAAAAGGAATTATCACAGCTGGAAAGCTGCATTGTTAGCATGTATTGATCAAGCACCGGCAACAAAGGAGTATAAGTTATTACAACTGAGACAATATGTGGAAGGTGATGCTTTGCAAGTTATAGAATATTTAGGACATTCAGCAGTTGCCTACGATGCCGCAAAGGAACGTTTAGAAAGAAAGTATGGAGGACAAAAAGACAAATAACCTTGTATATCGAAGAATTTAAAAATTTTAAACCTATGAGAGAAGGATTCGCTAAAGACATCGAAAATTTTGCATATTTATTGGATACAGCAGTGGTGATCTTGAAAGAAGCAGGTCGTTTCGAGGAGTTAAAGAATGGTTCTTTGCACAACCAATTGCAGCGAAAGATGACAGAATCTATGTTGTCGAGGTACCATCGTTGGATATTTGAAAGCGGAAAAATAGAGTCAGTTGAATGTCTACGGGAGTGGATTTTACAGGAGTCAGAGTTTCAAACTATAGCATCAGAAACAATACATGGATTAAGTGCGAACACTAGTAGCAATTCACAGCGGAATTATAAGGGAAATCGTAAGGATGGATTCAGAACATTGTTTGGAGAATTGCAAAATGAAAACTACACCGAAAAATGGGAATCAATGAAACATTTGTGCAAGTGTTGTAACGGTCATCATGGAGTCTGGAGGTGCGATGAATTTCGGAAATTAACCGTTCACAAGAGATGGGATACCGCAAAACGACTTCAGTTGTGTTATCGTTGCTTAGGACATGATCACGTTGGCAGACAGTGTCCGAGAAGTAGAGCATGTAACTTGGGTGGATGCAAAGAAGTGCACAACAAACTTTTACATAGGGATAAACAATCGTTCAGTGAGCCAAAAGTTCCATTGAGAACCGAACCGCCACTGAGGGGGAGAGTAAGGATCGCACAATGATCGGCCGAGACAGAAAATCAAACTTCGTAACGCTTAGAACAGTGCCCGTTATATTGAAAAATGGAAACCGTACCACAAGCGTTAATGCATTACGCCGTTAGGTTGGACGTGCATTGGAGATCCGAGTAGCGGACAGGTCAGACACTTTTTAACCGAACGTATTTTGCTCGTGGACAAGAGAATCAAAATGATTTAGATAACATTGTTAGGAAGTTTTGGGAAATCGGAAATGTCAAAACACCAAGCGAAAACGTATTTGTAAATAGTGATGAGCGAAAGACATTGTCTATTGAAGAGCAATCTTTGGAATATAAGGAAATGCAGACATTAATGATGAGGAACTTTTAACAGCATTTACCGGAACTGAAGCGCTTTTGAATTCGAGACCGCTTACGTACCAGTCAGCCGATCCGAAAGATGATACACCTTTAACACCAAGTCACTTCTTACACGGACAATTAGGTGGTCATTTCGCTCCAGAATCCGTTGATGATACTAATTTTAACCCTAGAAAACGCTGGAGAAGAATACAGGAATTAATTAGACATTTTTGGAAACGTTGGATTAGAGAATGGTTGCCTGGACTAAATAAACGGGACAAGTGGACTAAAACAAAACGGGACATGAAAACCGATGATATTGTGCTTGTAATGAATCCAAACGTTCCGAGAAGACATTGGACGCTTGGCAGAATAATCGAAGTTTTCCCCGGCAAAGATGGACATGTTCGCGTTGCAAAAGTTTCACTCGGACAAACTGTATTAATTAGACCTATAACAAAACTGTGTCCGTTAGACATCGAAACCTCCGAAAATGACAGTGATGAATAATTGAAGTAATGTGGACATATAGTTTCATTTTAATCTAGACAGTTAAATATTTTGAAATAGTTTTAGATTTGATAATTTGAACTTTGATCAGAGACAGTTTTATATCGTTTAATAATTGTTTTGTTTGATTGGCTTAGAGAAATCAAGAGGGGGAGAATGGATTGAAGACAATAGGTTTTAGTTTTTATTAGTTTGATTGTTTTTTAGTTATGATTTTTAATAGAGTAGAAATCGTTTTTTTATTAATTACACTTATATTTTTGCAAGTTTATTTTTATCGGTAATTTTCAATATAATTATGTTGAAATAAAGTTACATTTTCGTCTGCAAAGATTAGTTACAGATAACGGTATTTTCCAAAGAGCTTATTACAGTGTAGAAAGTTAATTGTTAATCTTTACGGGATTCCTAAATTTTTTGACACCTTCAGTGTGGTCAGTCTAGTCATTTAGAGTTCAAATAATCGTGATTATCGGCTGAAAAGTGTATATACACTAGATTCATAGAGTTACTTATAACCCAGTAATACATTTTAGTTGCTGCTGTGAAATTCAGCATTTGAGGCAATGACATTTTGAGATTTTTGTAGGGTAGGAAAGTGAAAGGGGGCGAAGAGGAATGAGAGCAAACATGTTTTTGGGCGAACGGACCCGGATTCACTTCGGGATATGACACGTCCAAAGACAATCATGCAACTGCCTACTGACTTTGATAACACATAGTTTAAAGCACAAACTATATGAAATAAGCACAAATTGGAAAAAGTCAACTATCATAATCATTTCGATTCTATTATTTAACCTTTTCTTTGAGCACTTAGAGAAAATTGTAGTATAGTGTTTTATTCATGCCTCCATCAAACAGTTTTTACCAAAGTTATGCATGGTTAAGCATTAAGCAAGTCATTTTGCTAGAAAGCTTAAGACTCATTGTTTTAAACACTTTAAAATATATTAGGTCTATATTACATGAACAAATGTTATCTAATAATTTCTACAGCACTTGTCTTGGCACACTGGGTTCTTCTAAGAAGTAGAAGCCGACTCCTTGAAACAATTTGTGTAGTTGTTAATCTTAATATATCCTTATAACCGCATTGGAATGTGAAACAGATAGTATTTAAAGAGCGGAATAACAATTTTTCAAATGTTTTTGGCATCAAAACCTTCCGATCAATGTTTTGACAAAAACAATACACATTTCTATCAAAGCCGGTATTTACCTTTACTCATCCCTGGCGTGTGACATAAGCCATATGATTATCGATTATTTATTATCCTATCGCCTGTTTTTTGTTCAATCAAACTATTATCACTTGTTAATATGCCGACGGATTGGTCAAAATCAGAGTATTATATGTTTCTGTCAAAATATACACATGTTGTCAGTTATACCGGATTCTTTCGACACCTTCTTTCGATACACTCGGGCTTTTACGTCTTTTATAACATCGTAGTAAAAATGCGCGGGAAAATGTTCATTCATGAAATATTTTATACACGGGATGTTAATTCTCTTCAAACGGAGGCCGGGAGTAGACCTCTAAATTAGGGATTATTGTTCTCCTTTCGGGAGGTTCACATGTATGGATCTCACGCATGTCTGGGGAATCCCGTAGGTAAGCATTCAGGTAACATAAACATACAAAAGTCAAAATGGCTGACAGTTCAAAATATGCATAAATTATAAAGGTCAAACTTAATACCATTTTCAAATGTAAAAATTGAAAAGATTACGATATTCTTAACAATAGAAATTCTTTTATTTCATGAATAAATGTAAAAAAACAACAACACCCATCTCGAAATAAATATTAGGCCCTCTTAATTTTTCTATGAATTGAACGTAGAAACCACTGTCTCGCGTAGATTCCTTTTGATTATATCTTTAGCGCATGGCAGATCAGCAAAGTAGTAGTTGTGATACTCTTTTTTAAAATGGAGTTGAATTTATTTGAATTGTCGGTGAACATTCAGTTCTTTTTTATTCAAGCTGTAATCTTATCAAAAGAGTAGTAACTCAAAATTTGAAAAGCATCTTCTTGAATTAGTATTCAAACAGTATTACTACATTATCTAGGAGTATGAACACTTAAGATAGTCTGCCAACTTCCGGTTTGAGGCCGATGCCTTAGGAAAGTATTGCTAAAGCAAGCTATAGCAAACTTTGCAAAAAATGTTTATATTAACAAATTTGATCCTCCAAAACTACCAATATACTGCCGGACAGAATTCTATGAAAATTTCACAATTTCACGAATATCTTATGCCTTTTGGTCTTTCAATTTAATCTATTGATCAAGATGATTTGTTAGATTTACTATTGCATTACATTGATTTCGTTATATACAACATCACATTTTATATTAGTAGTATATGCTGATCCAAATAATCAACACTAATCAGAATTGATAAACAGTTCTCAGAATCTTCATCATATCATAATATAAAAACAGCAACCCTTCAATAGAGTATTTTGAGCTAGGAGCATATGGCAATCGCTGTGTCCATCGTCATTAGTCTTTCTGTCCATGCTTTAGAAGCAAATGGTTTCCGAATGATCACGAGGATACTTGGTTTGATTGGAATAAAACTTATCTCAATGGAAGATGCTGTGTCAAAAGGACATAAGTCAAGGTCAGTGTTACTAAAGTAATTGGAAAACTTGTTTCGGGATGGTTAATAAAGTTCCCTTGCTAGATTGGAATGAAACTGGTTAAGATGGAAGCTAAACGATTTTAATTTTCTCCTTGAAGCATACAAACATTTTGAATCCTTGTAAAATAACTTTCTCTCTAGAAATATTCAGTCCAGGGAGCATTGGTTGGCAGGGCTTTCTTTAAGGTTGCACTTCAGTTAATATAAACGATTCAATTTCCAATAGGAACCCCCTTTGCGGCTAAAACTGTGCCACTTTTACTATGATTTTTTAAAAAACATTAAAATTTAGAACGGAAAGTTCTATGCACTACTATTTTTATTCAAAGATCAAAACATAGGGCTGTGTGATTTTGTTCGTTTTGTTTCATTATAATTGTTTTTTTTTCACAAATTATTAAAGGATTTAAACAGTGTGTAATGCGTGTATAAGTAAATAATAAAATTAAGTGCAAGGTATCTATTGATATCTGAGTAAATTTCCCGATTATTTATGAATAATTTGAGGCATCTGTGTGAGTCAAGAAATTTACACTCCGATCAATGGTTCCAACTGTATCTTTTAATATGCACAAATGAACTATGAATAAATTGGTATATGTACATGTATTACCATTGTGTTTATTCAAATATGTATGTCATTATGTTTTCTTTTTGTACTCTATGTTTTTTTTTTTTTTTCAAATAATGAAGTATTAGAATTGAAGCAATGGCATCAATGCCATAATTCACAAACAGTTAATCTCAAACGTGTGGTTGCTAATTGGAATCTCCCCCAACTTAAAGTCAATCTCAATTGACACCAACATCTATTGTATTACATATTTACACGGACACTTCATTACATATTTGACTTGATTTTCTGTGTTTTAACGCCACTTTTAAGCAACGCTTTTCGGCTATTTCGTGGCGGCCAGTTTTTATTGGTGGAGGAAGCTGGAGTGCCCGGAAAAAACACCGAGATGACAATCCTAGTCAAGTAAGACTGAGTCTAGTGCACCCGCACGAGTGGGGTTCGAACTCACAACCTCAGTGTTGACTGGCCAGTGATTACAGTAGTAACAATTTAGACCACTCGGCGACCGAGGCCCCTCACTTCATTACAGAAATTAATACACCGTTATTGCCCTAAATACTATGTTAGATGGCGAATATTTAGAAATCATTATGATAGATTCGATTTTTACTTATAATCTACACTACGCAAAACTGTTCTGTAATTTGTGTGCCAGAGATGAAGTATCAAAATAAAACGATTTTTTCTTCTAAACTGCAATCACTATCTACTAGTATGCTTTTTTAAAATCATTTGACATTAGTCAATAGTTGAAGTTTTTTAAAGTTTTAATTGTCAGTAATTATAATTTGCTTCATAAAACAATCAAAATTGCCTTACCCTAACCTGAAAGCTTTTCTTCAAGAAAATATATTTGTTTAACGTAATTATATTGCTATTTAACAGTATAAGATATTTTTACATGTATATTTCAATACAGAAAATATATTTTTTTTTAATTACGAATAACCATTAATTAAAACTAAATATATTTACTAAATATGTTTGTTTTGGTTTTGAAAAAGTGCATATGCAACGTCTAATTTAGGAACTTACCTAGTCAACCTTCCTTTAAAACAATTAAAAATTTAATTTGAAAAAAGGATAATGAAAACAAGAATGTGTCAATAGAACACGGATGCCCCACTGGCACTATCATTTTCTATGTTCAGTGGACCGTGAAATCGGGGTCAAAACTCTAATTTGGCAATAAAATTAGAAAGATCATATCATAAGGTACATGTGTACTATGTGTCAAGTTGATTGGACTTCAACTTCATCAAAAACTAACCTCGACCAAAAACTTTAACCTGAAGCGGGACAGACGGACGGACAAACAAACGAATGAACGAACGGACGCACAGACCAAAAAAAACACAATGCCCCTCTACTATCGTAGGTGGGGCAAAGAAAATGTAATAAATCAGTGCACCTTTTTAATTTGAATTAGTAAACAAGTTTTGTTTAAATATTGGACATGTTGAAAAATTCTTCAGTCCAAAGCAATAGAATACAATTTTTATAGAAAGAGTAGTAATAAATTTGAACATAGAAATAACCTCAATAGCAACTACATACAAGAAATTAAAGGAGACAAGCTTCTTTTATCAACTAAAAAATGAGTTACTTTCTACCTTTAATGCAATAATATTATATTAATTCTTTTGTTCACCACCATTCTTAAGCTCGGAATAAACAAAAGTGTTGGGTGTGATTTTAATTTCTCATGATGAGTTGTTTCAGTATAAGTGAATATATGGTCTCTAAGTTTTGTTAGTCCAGTAGATTTTATCCGCCATAGTTTCATTATATTTTGTGATCATATGGGATTCCTTTGATTGATGCTTATCACACATTTTTCTATACAACTGTATGGTTCAATATATCAAGGAAAAAGTGTTCAAAACTAATAAAAAGTTGTTCATATCCTAAATAGCATTTCCCAAGCCTGAAACAGTAAATGTTGTACTTTTCTTATAGCTTAATCTAAATTATTGTTAAAGCAAGTACATATTGTGCTTAAATTGGCTTTTGTCTTGTTGGTATATAATATAAGAGCCTGAAAATCAACCCCTTATCTTTTCTTTAATTTTATTAAGTGCACTTGTTATGTCTGTCGATTGAAGCTGATACTGGCTCGTATCATTCATTAATTTGACCTTTTAACTTGTTCTTTTCGTGCGTTACTGCTTGGTCTTTTAAAGACAAAACGGGCATCTGGCATAAAAATGTTTTAAGCGTGGTATCTATGATGACTTTATTGATTGTATATTTACATGCTATAATTATCAAAGGTACCAGATTTATAATTAGATACGTCAGACGCGCGTTTCGTCTACATACGACTCATCAGTGACGCTCAGATCAAATTGTTTGAAAGCTAAAACAAGTACAAAGTTGAGCTTTTATGACCCATAATTCCGAAAAGTTGTGCCAAATACGGTAAAGGTAATCTATGCCTGGGATAAGAAAATCCTTGGTATTTAATATACACTTTTGTGGTGTTCAGATTAGTGTCCTGCATGAGAAGGTGACTATAAATAAAGCAATAGCAAAAAGATATATAGTTTATTTGTATTTAGTGAATATTTTCATATTTACATTATAACTACATAAAATATTAAAGATTGATGAAAATAGAATTAGTAATTCAATATTTATGACATGAATTAAACAATATATTGCCAACGATAGTTGAATACTGGACTGTCATAAATATTATTCATCAATTAACTGCATACATCATTACTATCAACACAATGTGATTATTTTAACAAAATGTGTCTACTTATATTACACGTTTTAAATGAAGAAACTAAAATTATTTAACTACCTTGTCTGCACATATCATTTGTTGTACCCGATTGAAGGTTATAATTGAATCAGATATATACATTATATAGGTCATTCTAAAAACGACTATGACAAATACATTTGTGTATATTTTAAGATGAGGTTTCAACACTTTCAGACAAAGTTGACCTTTTTTGGATTAGTCTTTTACTTAAAGGTCCTTTTGATGAAATATCACTTCAACTGCTTCGGTTCTCATACATCCTTTCTTTTTTTCTTCAAATATCTGGCTTTGTACGTTCCTTGAAAAGGCAATTTTAGCAAAGCGATTCGGACACATGACATTAATAAGGTGTTGTTTCAATTTTCTTAAAATAAATATCCGTTAGTTTTTGAAAGATCATAATATATACCACAAATGTACAATGATTTCAATCAGTGATTGTGATTTGTCAACGCTATGAAAAGTGAAAGTCTTATAATAAATAAGAAGAATACATTTTAAATTGCGAAACATTTTCGTATAGTTAAAGAACAACAGCACTGTTAAATGTTACTGAGTTAATTGTAGTGAACATTGACCTGTTTTCAAATAAGGCATGGATAAAATAGCAATAAAAAAATAATACATTATAAAGCCAAGTAATTTTTCAATAGCAGCCATGATAAGAATTCGTCATTAGCTGGTCAATATGCTCATTAACTAACTTTAAGATTTTTCCGGCAAAAATTGTTGAACACATACACGTGTAATTATTATAAACGTGGCAAATACGTCACATACGTTAACCTAATACAGTATTCATGTCAGACAAAAGGTACGATATTGCAATTTATTGATAAACATAACAGTGACTGTTTTTTAGGTCTTCTATCTTCTGAAATGTAAAGCTATTTACAAAAAGTTTCTGTTGTAGCTGTCGCCGCCTTGTAATTCAATGATAAAGCATATTGTGACTTTTATCACCGGTGAAAAAAACCAAAACAAACACAAAAATAAAACAAACCATACAAATCATACAAATCATACAAATCATATGAACAAAAAAATTAACAAAACCAGCAAATCAGAATATGAAAAAAAATCATACCACTGCATTCAGTATTGTTATAACTTACTTTTGTTTATTAACCTAATACAGTATCACTGATTGAAAAAAAAAAAAAAAAACAATTATAAGGGATTCTGCGAATTCCTGTGTCTCGCCGGCAATTGCTGGTATCAGTTTAAAAGTGTAATGTTGACTTAATCAAAAAGTGAATCAATTTATCAGTAAAATAAAGAATTTAAGATGTTTCAACGTTTTTCTTTAGGTGCATGTTTAGCTTCTGTCCAAATTTCATGAAGGTATACTGTCAAAAAGTTTCATCCTAGACTATCTGTAAATGATAATTGTAATTGTAAAAAGTCTGACTATCAGAAAAATACTGAAAATGAAGAATAAAATTTGATAAAAGTTTGCTTCTGCTAAAGTTTAATTAAATTCTATGAACATTTGCTAGAGTAATTGATGTGTGACAAACCATAACTCCAGACTGTAAAAAAAATATTTTCAAAATTTCGCTATAGATACTATTTTTTGTCATAAACATGCTAATGTTAAAATTTCATAAAATTCCATTAGAGAAAGTAATTGATGTCTAATAAAACTTTAACCACAGACTGACCCTTAACAGTATGCTAAATGCTGACGACGATATCTAGGATCGCTTTCGAGCATTATGACAAATGAGACAGCGTTTATTATTAACATCTAATACAGTTTTTTCAACAATTTTCATCATTTCAATTGATATAATACTGCCATATTGTAAATACAGTATTATACAAATTAATTCCATGCAGTGTAGTAATATAAATCAACAATTTATTGGTGTAAACAATATTTTATTATGAATATTAGAAGTATAATTATAAACACATTCACTATTAGGATTCAGAAACTAGCAACAAGTGCTTATATTAATCCGTCTCCAATTTATTAATAGGTTTTGGTCTAGAACGTAAATATGACCATCTGGCATCTGCCTGAATAATCACACTTACACGAAATTTAAAAGATTCAGCAAATATACAAGGCTTCTTTTTTGGAAAACCTGACTTGTGGTTTGTTTAAATGAGAATCTACAGTGGTGCTCATATCAAAACAGGTTGAATGCAAAAAAAAATACCATTACATTAGCTGTATTTTTCTATTCGAAAATTTGAGTCCTCAATACTTTCAAATTCATACTTTATTTGGCCATTTAAACTTTTTGATTAGAGCATAATTGACGAGTCTTTTGTAAACGTACAATGTAACGCTCATCTGGTGTTCAAAATTTTAAGATTTGAGTTTATGATGAGTTTATTAACAGAACTAATAGTAAAAATCCAAATCCAATATTGCTCCAAATTAGTTTTTCAATGCCAGAGCCAGCATCGATTACCCGCCAATAAGATAAAAAAAAAATATCATTTTCCTGATATAACTATTTCTTAGTTTAACAATTCTAAGATCGTGTTGAAGCAAAGTCACTACCCATTACGTATATTGTACAAGTTGCCAGGTTCATATTTACTTATTTACAGACAAATTAGCATAAAGTTTTTATACTCTTTTACTAAATCATCCATTATAGTTTGGATTTAATCTCAAGCTTAAAGCATTCCACATCCTCTCTTTCAACAGTGTTCTCCAGAATCTTATTCAATCTGTCGGTGTACAAATGTGATGGATTTATGTGTTTATCAAAACGATTTAACACATCTTGCAATATCGTGCATAACTCAGTGTACCTCGTATTTTCAAGTGGAAAGATTTTCATATGTTGAAGTTCATTTCTTGTTAGTCTTATACGTTCGATATCATCACCTAAGGCATTATCAGTGACAGCAATATCCGGCCAATGCCCACCCCAAGGACAATGCCTTTTACTTGAATTGCTAGGAATGTGCTTGTTCATGCGTCTATGCTCTCCATATAAAAAAGTAATATCACACTGACTACGAGAACACAGTAGGTATGTTGGGTCTCTATAAGTCTCTAACCTTAGAAGATCAAAAAGAACATCAGCCAGTATATTCAAAGCGACCTTTACCATTTTTTCCATGTTCATCTCCACCGCAGAAGAGGCTTCCTAAAAGAGTTTAAAAGTTAGTTATTTTTCTTTAATTCGATACTTTAGTATATATCATTTAGTGATCAAACTTATGGTGTTACATTTGTGATAAGGACTTTTCGGTTTCAGGTTAACAAGACAAATGCAGGATATCAATATTATTGCCGTAAATGATAAAACAATAATGATAAACCGATCACAAATTAAATGAAATGTGAAAAGTGCAAAAAAGGAAAACATATAGTATATGAACTATACCATTAATATAATAATTATTATTTAGTATTTTTAATTGATGATATAATAATTTCTTTGACTGTCGCTTTAAAAAAGTTTGAGGTTTTCTATTATAGAGCGCTGTTCATAAGACGATATTATTTTTCTTGGTACGTGATTTATTCAGAAAACTAAATAATCGTTGTTTCCTTGGATTCTTGTATTCCAGTGAACTGCAAGATGTAGCTGTAGCTTTGCCTTTGTCTTTGTTTGTATTTCGAAACCGGACACAGTGGACAATGAAATGACATATATATTGTAGTCACCCGATTACAACAATCATCGCACCTTTCCAGCTTGCATGCTTTCCAAATGATCGAATAACGTAAAAGTGAATTTGTCCATTATTAGAACAGAGAGAAAAGAACCTCTTGTAATGACATGAATAACGTCCACTTATTTTTTTTAATACTTGTACAACAGTTCGTGTGTCCTTATAAAACTATATGAGTTTGTAATAAATATTTATTCTTTCAAATTCTTACAAAAACATTTTTTGGTTTAGATACACCATTAAATGGTCATAGCAGATAATTAGCTTTCAAGATTCAAGACGTATCTGAGAGTTATAAATATGCTATCAGAGACATATATAAAACAGTTATGCATTATATTTCTCTGATGCTATCTGGTAGGCCTATGTTTACATTATCTTCTGTAGCAAGTCGTAAAAAGGTCATAAACATTTGGCACAATAAGACTTAATTAACGATGTTGGGATATAGCCGATATAGTTTTATTTAATCATATATATCATAGCCCTTTCTTTGATCTAATTTAAGAACATAACCCCAGGATAGTCATGTACTTCCGGTACAAAAGTGTCTGCGGGTACCCTGGTGTATGTAAGCTGACTGATACTGGAGCTTACTGATCACAAAATTGTTTTTGCTGAATTGATTTGCTTTTAAAGTTATAAAAATAAAGTAAAGTAAAGTAAAGTAAAGTATAGTAAAGTAAAGTAAAGTAAAAAGTAAAGTAAAGTAAAGTAAAAAGTAAAGTAAAGTAAAGTAAAGTAAAGTAAAGTAAAGTAAAGTAAAGTAAAGTAAGTAAAGTAGTAAATTAAAGTAATTTATATATAAAAGTAAAGTAATCTTTATTCAAAGTTGGGTTGCATATAAGTAAATAAATAATGTTTTCCTTCCTGGTCAATATGGGACATAATATAGTATGCTATTCGCAGGTTTAATATACAAAGTCCTAATCCTATTGCAATTCCCAGTTTCTGCAAAGCGAATGTCTAAGTTAATTGCACAGACTACTTGCCATATAACTTTCAGCAATCGTTTTCCTTTATAACCTGGTTGTATCTATTTTATCTTACATGTCTTCATATTTTAATTTGTTTCCTAGATGCCTTCAAACCTTCTTTATATACTCATTATTGAAGCTAGTGTCTGTACTCATGGTATAGGTGGTGTAGAGAAATTTAAAAATCCAATTTCCAAGTGAAGTATAACTCTGTGTCATGCAGCTTATAAGAAGTAGAATTGAGAATGGAAATGGGGAATATGTCAAAGAGACAACAACCCGACCAAAGAGCAGACAACAGCTGAAGGCAACCAATGGGCCTTAAACGCAGCGAGAAAATCCCGCACCCGGAGGTGGTCCTCAGCTAGCCCCTAAATAAAAATGTGTACTAGATCAGTAAAAATGGACGTCACACTAAACTCCAAAACATATAAATAAACTAAAATTAAAAAAACATACAAGACTAACAAAGGCCAGAGGCTCCTGACTTGGGACAGGCGCAAAAATGCGGCGGGGTTAAACATGTTTTGTGAGATCTCAATCCTCCCCCTATACCTCTAGCCAATGTAGAATAAAGAAGCACATAGCAATACGCACAGAAAAAATCAGTTGAAAAGAAGTCCGAGTCCGATGTCAGAATAGGTAAGGTTTGTTCTTGAGAGTAGCACACCAGCTTCAGTAGGACCTCTTATTGATCGATTGATTAATTGGTTGATTGTTGGTTGCTTAACGTCCATTGATAAATAGTTCGTGCATGTTCAGGACGAAGGACCTCTTATACTGACAATTATTTTGATCTCATAAACAATCTCAAATATTAAGGATTTCATGAAATTACTTAAATCAATCCATATATCCGACAGGAAAAACGTAGTTTTGAAGAATATCTGTTTTCAAAAGTTTGTTTTGAATACCTGAACATGCTCTAAAAGAACCAATTTGTATAAAAAGGTATCTTTGGTAAAAGTAAAAAAAAAAAAACTCATCATAGATACCAGGATTAAAACTTTGAACGTTGTTGGAAAGCAATGAGGACCCGAAAGGCTTTGCCAAATATAGCTAAGGTAATCTGCTCCTGGGATAGAAGATCATTAGTAATTCGAAAATTTCAATGTTTATGATAAGAAAGTCACTCAAAAAAGAAAGAAAGAAAAGAGAAACTAATAGAAGCCAGAATACCTTAATGATGACAATGCTTCAGAGTCACATGTGAAGCTCTTACAAACATGACCTTAATTTAGATAAGAAATGAGAAAATACACATACCGCGAGCTCAATTGATATTTCTGCATGAACGTGGTTTTCTTGCGCAAGAAAAAGTAAATGGAAAGCATACGCGCTGATATGTTGGATTAGAATTATTCATATGCATTTGCGTTATCACGTATATTTATTTTAGGCTCACATTTAAGTAATGAATTTAGATGTCCAACTATCTACCTCTTGAAAGTGGTTCGACTCAGGATTCATTGCCATTTCATCCAAAATGTGTATGAACGCAACAGATATTGTTGTCAAATCGGATCTTAAATCAGTTTTTTTTTTTTAGTCGTGTGAACAAGGTGTAATTTAATGTAAATGAACTAAGACGTGTGTACGATAGTTGGTCAATATATTGCATACAATTTTCATATAGTATGTAAGGTTGAAATTTAATTATTACTGATACATTCCTGTTAATAATATTTTTCCAAAAATTTGAAATATACATTCAATAGACACAAACGTCAAGTATTTACTGATGGACATTCTTTTTTTTTTTTTAAATCAAATCAATCTTTTTCTTTCTAGCTGTTTAACTGTTTATTCAAAATACACGCAGACGCAGATTTTCGGTGTAACAGGAGCGACAAATCACATTTAATTATATTTACACAGAACATAGAAGCGAAATGACTAGAATACATATTAATATCAAACAATATAAATATTTGTTTACAAAAACTAAATGTACTCTTGAATCTATTGAACAGATAGCAACATGTCCGTGCAATCTGTAAAGTTTAAATAACCACGTGATCACATGAACACAATCAAATGATAATAGATAGTAACAAAAAAGTGTAATATATGATATATAAACACATATGTGATGATTTAGAGAGAAAGTAGCAGTTTCTCTACTTTTTGGAAGAAAAAAGAAAGGTTAGTTATTATATTTAAGTTGCAATATTTCAACATTCCATAAAGTTTGTTGATATTTGGGTTGATTCTACAGTAATTAGGAATATATATACATCTCTTAATTCAATAACATTAGCATTGTTTCAAAGCACTATGAAATGATGTACTCATCCCCAAGACCAGTCTTACAAAACTGACATTTTCTTTCAATTTCTTGAATTCTATACCATCTCCCCGTTTCGATCGGAAATATAATTTTTCAAGTCTTTCCTTCCATTTTATGAATATATTGCTTTACAAAATATAAACCGACACTTAAAAAAACATATTGAAACGGTATTAGATAATTAACGTAGTAATTAAAAGATTATTGTAAAATAGTAATTACATTTTTTAGCTGAAAGAATTTAAAAACAAAACTTGTGAATTGAAACTAGCAACTGTTTTTTTTAGTAAGAGAATAAGAATAAGAATATTTATGATTCCAATAAAAAACATACATTATATAATGGCGTTATCATTATACTTGATATTTAACAAACATTCATATCAAAACCCATTTATACTCTGTCAAAAGGCAAATAGGTTGGAACTTGAACTTTGATTGTTGAAATATACAATGGCACGTGGAAGCATATCTTTATCAAAGACACAACCAAATCATAAAGGGAAAACTTTTCAACTTTGAGGGTGTGGGTGGGGGTTGGGGTGGGGTGGGGTCATGTTGTTTTTTCCCATTTTTTTTTCGTACCACGCAGACATCAAATATTAATATTTTGTTACGCAAAGCGATAATTGCATTAGAAAGTTGTTAAACTGAAATTTAAAAAAATGTAAATCTTTTCTGCATATTGATAACAAAAATTGGA